>JANZLQ010000230.1:0-14173 GCA_026212715.1 Elanus axillaris | reverse complement strand
CTTTCTTTCTTTCTTTCTTTCTTTCTTTCTTTCTTTCTTTCTTTCTACTGAATTTCAATTTACTAATAAAATATAAAACCATAATTATTGCTTCAAAACACAAAATCCTTCTCAAGAGTTAAGACGGCAAGCATGCATTAGGTGTGGTTGGGATGTAATTAACTTTCTTCATAGCAGTCCCTATGGTGCTGTGCTTTAGACTGGTGAACAAAACATGATTCATAACACACCTATGTTACAGTTATGGCTGACCAGTGCTTACACAGCATCAAGGCCTTTCTTTCTCATACTGCCCCCCACCCACAAGTAGGCTTGGGGTGGGCAAGAGGTTGGGAAAAGACACAGCCAGGACAGCAGACCCAAACTGTCCAGAGGGATAGCCCATGCCATATGACATTATGCTCAGCAATAAAACTGGAGGGAGTTTTTCCAAAGTAGCCATTGCTCTGGGAGTGGCTGGGCATTGGTATGCTGGTGGTGAGAGCCTGCTTTTGCATCACTTGTTATTTTCTTCATTTTTTCTTCACTTATTAAATTGTGCCTATCTCAACCCAAGTGTTTTTCCTCATTTTGCCTTCCCAAAACACAGCACAATACAAGCTGCCATGAAAAAAATTTAAATTCCTCCCAACCAGACACAGTACAAGGTGGAGGACAGCAGGAGAGATTATTTAATTTTATGTGTGGATTTTAGCTCTAGCTTCAGACATTTAGGATAAGATTCAATGGCCTATACATAAGTAAGTGCCTTAATCTCTTTGAGGTACCCTTGGAATATCAAAGTAGTCCAATTGGCCCTGGCTGATGTGGCATAAGGCCTGTGGAAGTCCCCTTGTTCAAGCACACTGACAGCCCAGGGACAGATAGAGCATTCAACAGTGTCTGAAATGTCAGTATGAGTGAGATACTGTCTTAGCATGACTTAGCATGTCATTTTAGGCACTGTAGATTATCTTTCATAATCTTCAGCAAGTTAGAAGTGAGTCTAGCAGACTTTGTATCAGATCTGCTAACACTGTGTGGCTGTCTTAGTTAACCCTGACACCTCTGAAATGAAACTGAGATATCTATGCTTGCACAACCGAATCCTCCTTAATTTCTGTGCTTAAAGGTAGATATTTATACATGAAGTATGTGTCTAATGTGCCATTTAATAAAAAAAAAATATCTAGTAAATAACTGCAAAGGTCTACTGAAATTGTCGCAGTTCTAGATCACATGACCTCTGAGGAGAGGTTAAAGGACTTGGGTTTGTCAACAAAGAAAAGATTAAGCAAGATCTAACAGCAGCCTTTGACTTCTTGGAGAAGTGTTACAAAGATGATGGAATCAAATTCTCAGTCCTAGTGGTAGACAATATAATAGGGGACAATGGACATGGGTTTGGCTTGGGAGATTATGTTCCTTAACCTGTAGACTTTAAGCATGTCTCCGCATAGCATGCTTGTTTGCTTTAAGAAAACTGATCTTTTCTTCTTCCATAGTGATTAATCTGATACAGACAATCCCAGTCTAAAGGAGTATAACATTCAAAGTGTGAACAAACACAAGACAGATACTGTCTGTCAAATTGAATTACTTGCTCCTTTAGAGTGTAACTGTACATTGTAAACAAAAACTTAGTAGATAATCAGTCACAATATACTCATAAGAATCAAAAAATTCCTGGGTATCTTAAAGTAATCCAAATGTGGATGTATTATTCAGTATATGAAGGAAGGATTTCAAGTGGCTATTAATGGCACAAGTTACAGGCATAAATATTCTTTAGGAAAGACTGTCATCACACACTACTAAAAAATTGCTGTGGAAAAATGGAAAGGAATAAAATATACATGACTAAAACAAATAAGGCAGGAGGAACAAACATCTCATAGCAAGGGAGAAAGCATAGGAAGATGCATTTTTAAACCTGGGAAGAATCTCTTATGACACTAGACTTCTCAGTGAAGCTACAAATACTATATTCCACATGATCAAAAGTAGGCTGTACACGCAACTTAGAGTTGTGTCAATAAGAATTAAGTTAGCTGAAGAAGAATCACTCTGTAGCAGAGATTGATTTTTATGTGACAAGCATGTAAAGTGACTGGTTTTCAAAAAGACAAGTCACTATGCATTAGACATGGTAAGAGAGAAAGAAACTATGCCAGTGAAAAGTCAGCAGGATCCATTTACTCCTGAAAATAACAAAAAGGGAATTTCTGGGGAAGATTCAGCACACTTTATTTAGTGTTAACAGGATGCAACCTGCCCTAGGCTCCACAGACTGTATTGATGGGAACTGCACTTAATGTAAAGGGACCTAAGATGAATTTCCTCTGACTTATGTCTCCAGAAAGGATTTCTCACCTGTAAGTGTCTCTGCTTGAAGTTCAGGTATTTCAATAATGATAAGTTACAATAGTTACAAGGAAAAAGATTCACCATTTGGCAAGGAGTTAAGCTATTCCCTTTTCTCCTGAGAACAGAACCCTAGAAACAAGTCTCCTGATGGCCTTTTTCATTTCAGTGTTTCTTAGGGTGTACACCATGGGGTTCAGCACTGGAACAAGCACAGTGAAGAAGATGGAGGCCACTTTGTCCAGTTCAAATGTCTTGAAGGGCCGAGCATAGATGAATATTCCTGGAATGAATGTTGTGCTTATTGCCATTATCTGGGCTATGCAGGTAGACAAAGCTTTGTGCTTTCCTTCAGTGACTTGCCTCCTTATCTTGACTAAAACAACAGTGTATGAAATGAGCAGCAAGACAAAAATTACTATGAGGAGCAGTCCACCATTTGAGACCATCAGCAGCTCCATCAGGTAGGTGTCAGTGCAAGCCACTTTCAGTACTTGTGGGACATCACAGTGGAAATTGTCCAGGGTGTTAGGACCACAGTAAGGCAAAGGGAGAAGCAGAGCAATCTGTGTTACAGAGTGAATGAATCCAGCTGCCCATGACCCTGCCACTAGACCCAAGCACAACTCACGGTTCATTATTGTCAAGTACTGCAGGGGCTTATGGATAGCCACATACCGATCAGCTGCCATCACTGCAAGAAGGAAGATATGAGCACCACCAATGAAGTGGAAGAAAAACATGTGAAGGATGCACTCCTTGAATGGAACAGTTTTGTGCTGGGAGATGAGACCTGACAATAGAATGGGAGTATTTACTGATGATTCGGTGATATCTGTGAATGCTAAGTTGGCCAGGAAGAAGTACATGGGTGTGTGTAAGTGGTAGTCAGTGATAACAGTAGTGAGGATTGTAATGTTTCCCAAGCAGGTCATCATGTAGACGATGAAGAAGACAGTGAAAAGGAATCGCTGAACCTTAAGACTGTTGTTGAAGCCCAGGAGGACAAATTCTGTCACACGATTGGTTCCATTCTGTGGCTCCATTTGTTACCATGTGAGCATGTCTGTGAGGGGAACAAAGTAGAGGGCAGACTGAGGACAGCAAGCTTTTCAACACCAGAAGAGATGATCTTTCCTCTCCCCAGGTTCAGGAACCCCCATCCTAGAAACCACCTTATATCCCTGCACTATACATTGGAAATTTTGTTCAGTGCAGGTACTCTCAGTGTTAGGAACTGTTTTCTTTGATCTTCAGTTTGGCTCCTCTGCGTCTATACCCTTAAAATGCAGTGTAACTCTACAATTCATTGCTATCTTCATAAATAGGCTTCTGTTTCCCCAGTAATGCAGGCTTTGGCCCCTCCCTGGTGCAACAATACTTATTTCTAATATTACCTTTTTCCATTCACACATCAAGAGCCCTTATTCTACATAGGACTGCTTTGTCTGCAGTCTCAGAGTTGCCAGATTCTTCTCCTCCACAGAGGACTCCAAAGAGAAAACAAAATTAAAAGAAGCCACTCATACATCATTCTGTCTAAGCATCAAAGTAAATGCTAGGAGCAAAGTTACTATGTAATCTCTATGAACTTTCTTGGGTCTGAACAAAAATGGTTTTGCCATAGCCACTAAGGGATTCCTGCTCTGGCAATCATTAAGAAAATAAATACTTTAGCTTATTTTATGATGTAGTAGTGTTTATTGTGCTACTCCTGTGTTAGCCAAAGGGAAACAGGATGTATTGCACATTCTTTACTTTGCAGGCATGTCTGTTTCAGGGCAGAGGTGATCTGAGAAAAAAAAAAAACAACAACATTTCAGCATGCAAAAAAATGCCCAGTTTCTTGAATTTTTCTCCACTATTATGAAACAAGCAATCTGAAGAATGAGAAGAGACAATCTGTTCTGAGGCCCACTGGACTCTTCATCACATCCTTCAGGGTAGTGTGCCCTGGACTTTACATTCAGAGATGACCCAGGATATGCAGACTGAAGTTCATTTCATTTATACAGGAATAGTCACTTCATTCTACTTACCTCGAATACATGAATTAAGATTCAGTCATCCTCTGGGTGTGTCTAGTTCTTGTTGGTTCTAAGCAGACCTTGATGATTCACTCAATCATGAAAGTGGGACTGTCTTTCTAAAAGTAAATGTTCAAAGTAATTTCAGATGTCCTAAAATACCCAAGCCATTTACACTGGGTTGGTGACGGTCTTACATGATTTATGGATGACACATGCCCTTGAGGTATGGCAGCTCAAATTCAGATGGCATGCCCTAGGCATTTCTGTCTAGGAGCCTAGATCCCACCTGCAATGTCTTTTAGATACATACATTGGACTCCACCTCTCTCAACGTCAGCCCTCAGCATCTTAAATCTCTGTATGTGAACTAGTTGTGCAGTCCTGTTGAAGTAAAACTTGAAGAAATGACAGCTGCAGAATGTTATCAATTAGTCCTAGTCTTGATAGGATGAGACAAAGTATGGGAGTGCCTGTTCCTCACCACTGACTCTAATGAAACCAAAAGGCTAGCTTATAACTGAATTCCTATCCTGTAGGTATCTGAAGATATGTGACCAGTATTCTATTCCCTGACCCTATAAAGAAGCACCTTTGACAGCCTTTATGTGCCCAGTGCTCATTCCAGGACAAGAAAGACTTCTATTCTGCCCTACCTGCTCTAGTTTACCCTGTTCCCCCTGTTGTCTGCGAGGACTCCATGTCACATCTCAGAGCTTTCATTTTCACATCAGACTCTCTTCTCTCTGCTTCCTTTTGCCATTCAGTCTCACTCCAGAGATCCTGCACTCTAGCCCCTATTTCTGCCTTTGTCTTAAATTCAGTGACTCAGCATATCAGACCCTTTATATACTTCGCCATTTACCAAGTCTGTTTCCAACTCACCAGAAGGCAGAAGTTCCTCATGCCCGTTCCATTTTCTCTGTGTGTCCCAATTCCCTGTCCAAAACATGTGAAAACTTTGTTTCTCCCATCTGAAAATGCATTATGCATTTCTCCAAGAGTCCTTTATACTCCTTCCACACTTTCTCAGAAACCCTGTGAACTCTTCTTGTCCTCATAAAATGTTTTTCTCATTTTTACCTCAGCTACCATCTGTACTGATAAGATGACAGATTCTGCTATGCTGTGGACAATAAGCCTTGCTTGCTGCTGCTTGCTTGCTTTTGTAGGGGCTGAAGTTTACAGAGTTAGTGGGTTTGACTGAGTTTGAATGGCTGGCATGGACAAAGCCTGAATTTGGGACATTCCTTCTTTGTGTATTCATCCCTTTTCCTGGAGAGTCAGATGTTCAACTCAGAGAGAAACCACAGGATAAACCAGATTGGGGACTAGCAGGGAATTTGGGCTTGTGCCATGGTTGTATCATTAAAGAATTTAGAGTAATCTGTTCCCTTTATCCAATTTGGATTTTCATTTGAAACAATAAACTTCTGCTCATAGATACTGTGAGTAGCAATATTTGTTTAATTTGCTGGTCACGGTTTCTGTGCTATGTTCCCTGAAAACAGATGTCAGGAAACAGGAATAGTTGCCTGCTCTGCAAGGGAAGGCAAGCCAGGGGCTGTGAGTGACAGCAAGGCAGACGGGAGCAGCTGACCTCACCAGCAAAGGCAGCAGTCCCACAGTACATACAAAAAAAGAACAGAGCAGAATCATTGACAGCAACCAGTCAGCCAACAGCCCAGTGATTGCCAGAGGAAAAGGGATCCCAGGGAGCATTAACACCACTAAGTTCCATGTGATAAGTGGACCAAGCAAAGGATAAGCTGCGTGAGGGAAACTTTTACACTCACACACACATGCAAACACACAATTAACTGAGATTTGCCAAAATTACCCTTCCAGTGAGCCAGCATAGTCAAGCCCAGGGGAAGATGACAGTCTTCAGCCAGTCTCAGGACTGGGTTCTTGGGTGGCAGGTTGGCACCAGCACATGACACCTCCTCCTCAGGTGCCCTGCATCTGCACACTGCAGCAATGTTACCCTCCTATATTTACTACAGCAGATGTCAGTGCAGGCTACCAGTCAGAAAGTCCACAATGACATCATTCCAGCAGTTCCAGGTGTTGTTCTATTGTCACTTGTTGATCCAAGGTTGTTCGCATTGTCCTTTTTGCCATGACTCACTACATTCAGCTTCTGCTTGCACTGCAACTCAGGTCCTGGACAAAACAAGGCCATGATACTCCCATGTCAGCTAGACAAGTTGATAGTAGTGAAGTAGGTTGAAATTTAAGCCAGGAACACAAGTAGTCAAGGTGAGGTAAAAATCAGCAAGTTACAGGGCCAGGCAGAGCATACATGCAACATACATACCACATTATATCAGTGCTGACCTTGAACACAGGCAGCTGAACCTTTGAGGAGAAGATTAGAGACAGCAGAGAAGGATTACAAAGAAGGATGTTACAATCAGGTCAGGGCACTTAAAGCCTCTTGCTGCACCCATTGTCCCATCAAGTCTGAGAAAGTAATCATGAGTAAATTGGGAGCATTGGCTGAGGAGTCACTGTCATCTAGAAAGGCCAAGCTGGCCGGCAGAAAGTACATGGGGTTGTAAAGCCATGGGTTGCTGATGAGTGTGACAACGATGGTGAAGTTCCACAGACAAGTTATGACATAAACTGTGGAGAAAAGCATGGAGAGAAAATACTGAACAAAGAGTTTTCTGTCCTCTGAATCTTCCTTCTGTTATGTTTTCTGAGGACTGCACCATGCCAGCTGTTAATCTCAGATCCTCCCTCTGAAGCACCTGTGAGGTTTACTAACAGGATCAAGAAAAAAAGAAAACAAGAACAGTATCATTTGGGAGATTTAGGGATTGTGTCACAAGGGAATGAATTAAAAAGTTCATGGTTTATTTTATTCCATAGATGGTAATCCCACAAGAACAAGAGGCTCAGCAAATGTCCTTCTGCATTAAGCTCTATAAGCCCAAATACTTTATGTGTCTCCCTACAGTACTGTGAGTTACATGCCAGGATCATATCAGTAGTCAACAGGTAAAACCTGGCCAATCAATATGTTTTTGGCTTATTAGTTGTGTTGATTGATGGTGTGATATTCTGTGGTAAGAATAACCCATTTGTCAGCTCACAGCTACAGAATCAGCGAATTACAGAGTCATGTAGGATGAAGGACCTCTGAGAGTTTTCAGTGCAGCCTCCTGTTTAAAGCAAAATGCTCAGGGACCTATCCGGTCAAGTTTAGAGTATCTCTTAGTATCTCTGTGGTGATATCACAGACTCTCTGAGCTCCTATTCCAATCTCTGTCCACTCTTGATAAAAGAAAGGTGTTTTTATTTTTAACCTGAGTTGCGGTTTGTCATGGTACAAATTGTGTCTTATGCTCCTCATCCTAACACTGTACACCTTTGAGAAAATTCTGGATCAGTCTTCTCTACCCTTCTATTAGGTAGAGGAAGATACCTATAAGCTCTCCTCTTAAGGCTGAACAAAATAGTTGCTCTTAGCTTGTCCTTCATTGGACTTCTTGCAGTAAGCCCATGTCTTTCTGGTACTGGGGAGGCCAAAAATGGGGACATTACTCCAATGGGCCCTCACAAGTTTTGAACAGAGGAGAAGGATCACTTCCCTAGACATGCTGACTACTCACACTATTAAAGCTCAGAATGCAGTTGGCCTTAGTTGCTGCAGGGACACACTGTAGAGACAGGCCTAACTTGTGCACTAGGACACACAAATCTTTTTCTGCAAAGCTGGAGACTATCTGCAGCCCGGCCGCCCCAAGCCAGCATTGTTACATAGTGTTGTTGTATCCCAGATATAAGACTTTGTGTTTGCCTTTTTAAACTTCAGAAGGTATCTTTCAGAGCATTTGTCTGGCCCATCCAAACCGTTCTGAATAGCAACCTGTTTTTCTAATGGGCATAAACTGGTTTAATCAGTAGATGTCTGCAAAGTTGATCTCTGTGGGAAAAGGTAATGTACTGCTGAGTGTCAATCAAAATCTCTTTCACCCAGATCTCCTACTCTGCTGTTTCAGCTGAATCATACCCACTGTTCCTTTACCTGTATTGACTAGATCTTCAAGCAATGTAGCTGGAGTTTGGGTGCTGCTTCATTTGTACACTCCCATAGCTCATTACCATTTTCCACATATATGAATCCAGTGACATCTGAGGTGCCCACCCAGCATATGGGACAACCATGTCCTTCTGTAATAACAGCTACAGGTGAGACAGTATATGCTAGAATATCTTAGCTGACACTAGGTGTCTATGTTGAGGCAACTGATCTATGCCCATGAACTAGGTACAGATTAACTAGATACAGTCTGTCATTGGGGCTGAATTCTGCTTTTCATATTCTTGCAGATATCATTGGTGAAATGAATGAGGTGAATTGATGAGATGAAGTAAACACATTCTTTTGCATGTGGGCTACTTGCATTTCCCAAAGTAACAGCCTAAGCTTTCGTAAAGAATAGCATGCCTCTTCTCCACCCACTATATTGGAGTACCAATACATGGCTAAATAGGGGTGTTTCCACATGCAGGTTCAGTCCTCAAAAATCCTGCTGAAGTGGTGGAAACCAGTGGTTGGAGGAGTTTCTGGGTACTGTGAGGCTCAGAAAAGAGACTGAGTCTAGGGATAAAGGCCAAGGCTACCTTCCTCTAGGACTTGCTCAAAATTTAGGTTAACAACTTTATTAAAGACCTGGACAGAAAGTTTTTGGACTAGGAAAAAGCAATCAATGTGCTGGAGTGCAGGGCTAATATTCAGAAGGACTTCAACAGGCTGGAGAAATTAATCTCATGAAGTTCAACAAATATAAAGTCCTATACGTGGGACAGAACAATCCTGTACAACTGAACAGACTAGGTCCTATATAGGAAGTAGCTTTGCAGAAAAGTCTTGGGGTGCTGCTGGATTACAGCCTGAGCATGTGTCATCTGTGTGTCCTTGCAGCAAAGCCAACCACATCATTGGCTGTCTTATAAAGAGTTCAGCCAGCAGGTCAAGAAACAATTTCTCCCCTACAATCCCTACATATGAGACTGCACCTGAAGTTGTGTACCCAGATACACAATACCTTTCTTGTGTGTATAGGAAAGATACAGGAATACTTAAGCAAGTCTATTAGAAGGTCAGCAAGATAATTAGGGGGCTAGAGCATAGACCATCCCAGGACACACTAAGGGAGCAGGGCTTGTTCAGCCTGAAGAAGAGAAGACTAATGGTGAGATGATATTGCTTTCTCCCTTACCTAATGGAGGGTGTGGAAAAGACAGGGAAGGGTTTGCCTCTTTCAAAGTGCACCATGGAAGGGGAAGGTGTAAAGGACACAGCTTGGAATATGGGAAACTCTGACTCAGTATGAAAAAGTGCTTTTTTATCTTAAGGGTGGTTAGTGAAACTGATCTGAAGAGATTGTGGTATTTATTCTTAGAAGTGCTCTGAACTCAGCTGGTTTAGGTCCTGAGCAGCCTGTTTGAACTGGCTTCACTTAAAGCAGGAAGTTGGACTGGAGACCTCACAATGTCCTTTCCAATCTACATGATTTTATGGACTTCAGTAATTACACATTTTTGTGATTGCAGGTTTCTAGGTGGCTATCACCTCCTACAGCAAGAAGTGGAGCGTTCAGCAAGCGAATCATCTTATTTCAGCTTCACTGTTACTATGCGCCACTTCTTGCTTTAGGAGATGACATATGCCTAGAATCCTACAATCACAAAAACTCCAGTCCTCATAGATAAAGTCTTTACAAGACATAATGCTCAACTGATAAGTATCTATTTAAATCAAGTGAACAAAACTTTTGTAAGAAGTACCTAGAAGGGAATAACTCACTGGAAAAAGAAAACAAAAAGTCATTATATAACTTCTCCTTCTCCTTGTTGGTAGAGAATTTTTTGCATTAAGACCTGAAAAAGTAACAAAAAGAAGGGGGACGGGGAGGGGCAGCATGCTGCCAGGAGGATATCTGGGAGCTGGGACAGGAGAATGTGCAAGAAAGGACTAGAAGCAATGGGTGGTCTGGGACTGCCCCCTGCTGGGGTTGTGTGGAGATGTACGAGGAAGAAATTAGGGGTCTCATGAACAGCCCAACCCCAACCCAGCACTCCCATCAGGGCCTATGCCACAAACAGTGAGTATCCATGAGCTCTCCCCAACCACTGTTGCAGCCAAAGTAGTCTAGTTCAGACATAAGTCTATGCTTTTGCAGAAGCCCAAAATTGAGAGATGGTTCCCACCCAGTGTAAACCACTCCTTTATCATTATTGCCATCTAGACCTTACCAAAGTGTTGTCAAAAAGGTTAATGAGCTCAGAAAAGAAACCAAACACCATAGTTTAACTCAAAAAATTGAAACAATCATAATGAGGACCACGTATGTTACAAAAGGTATTCAGCTAAACCCATTAAAAGTTAAACGAAACATTAGTATCACTGCCACCCCCAGTTGTGCCAACAGCCGAATACTAATTCACCTCTATAACAGTGTGTTGTGGTTTAACCTCAGCCAGCAACTAAGCACCACGCAGCCACTCACTCACTCCTCCCCACTCCCAGTGGGATGGGGAGGAGAATTGGGAAAAAAGTAAAACTCATGGGTTGACATAAGAATAGTTTAATAACTAAAATTAAAAAACCCCAACACAATAATAATAATACAAATATAATAACAATAATAATAATAGTAATGAAAAGGAATATAACAAAAAAAAGAGAGAGAAATAAACCCCAAGAAAATACAAGTGATGCACAATGCAATTGCTCACCACCCACTGACTAATGCCTGAGCAGTGATCCGCCCCTCTCAGCCAACTTCCCCCAGTTTATATACTGAGCATGATGTTCTATGGTATGGAATATCCCTTTGGCTAATTTGGGTCAGCTGTCCTGGCCATGCCCCCCCCCAGCTTCTTGTACACCTACTTGCTGGCTGAGCATGGGAAACTGAAAAATCCTTAACTTATTCTAAGTGCTACTTGGCAACTAAAACATCAGTGTATTATCAACATTATTCTCAAACTAAATCCAAAACACACTGTACCAGTTACTAGGAAGAAAAATTAACTTGATCCCAGCCAAAACCAGGACTCAGTGAAATCTTTTCCTCTCTTTGTGCACTTCAGTTAGAAAGGTTTCATTTGGGCAATTGTAAAGAATTTTCTACACCAGTGCTGACATTTAAAAATGGGCCTTGGAAATGTCTCACAATTATAGGGAATACTCATTGATACTTCTGCCTAAATACTTCATGGACTGTGACTATAAATGGACAGTGTTTAGTTATTGAATGGATTACTTCAATTCTGGGCTCCTCCTGAGCTGAATCACTCCGTTCCAGCAAGAAACCCATTGTTGCAGAGAGATGGTATGGAAACAGGCTGCATCGAGAGTGTTGCCATCCATCACTATACCAGCAGATCTTGCACATGAAAACGGTCTTTTCTTGTGCCTCTTCAGATCTGCAGCACATACCATCAGTACCACAATACAAAGCAAAGTACCCTTTGGTACCTCGTGACATGAGCCTGTCTTAACTTCAGACTCTTAATCTGAATACTTCCTTCCAGAGAAAACATTGTTTTAGCTTTGGATCGCAAATGGCTGAGGGCAGATATTGGCAGTGTATGCTGTGTATGTGACCATTCCACTCCATGGAGTGCAAGCCTTTTCTAATTAATTGAAAGAGAACAAACAAGGAAAATGTGAGTCCATCCTGAATGTGGCCAGAGATTTAGTGGCAGCAGATGCAGATACAGATGAGGTACCCAGTGCTGCTTTTGTTTTGATCTTCACTGGCAATATCTCCAAGACACAGAGCCTTAAAAATAAAAGGAACTACCAACAGTGGGAAAGAACCAACTAAGGAGGCTTTTGAGACATCTCAACCCATAAAAGACTGGGAGATACAGGGGGGTGTATCTGATGGTGCAAAGATGGCTGACTGATGCCACTGTGAGGTCTCTCCACCATCAGGGTTGCTGGAGAGAGGCAAATGTTACACCTATCTTCAAAAGAGCAAGAAATATCTAGGAACTATAGGCTGGTCAGCCTTTAATCTGGGGGAAAACCATAAAGCAAGTCCTCTTGGAAATTCTTTCTGGAGGAAAAATGTAATGATTTGGAATAGTCAACATGGATTTGCCAACAATAAATCATGCCTGACCAGACAAATTACCTTCTATAATGAAATGAGAGCTGTGGATGAAAAGAGCTGTAGATGTAACCTACCTGACTCTAGCAAGGCTTTCAACATAGTCTCTGTTATGGGATGTTATAAGCAGCTGCAGCCTCTAGCCACTGGAGCCCAGCCCGGTGCCCAGGGACCTGACGTCTCTGCCCAGGCTGAGGCATGCGGCTGCCTCTTTCCCATTTGCAGGTCTGACCAATAGCAAAATTAAGGATGTATCTGAGAGGCACAGAGCCACACACGCACACACACAGGCAAAGACATACACGCAGAGGCATATGCAGGACACTAACGTGGCTGGTCACACAGACTGCCACAGACAAGGTGGTGCCTTCAGCAGCAGCCATGCACAGGCCCCACATCATACACAAGCACAGCCAGCCACATCTGCTGGGGCTGGCAGAGACAGGAGGTTACTAGTACAGACATACACATGACACTCAGGGTTCACAAGCGCACACACACATTTGTAGGTCCTCCTAGCATCAGCATGGCTGCCCTGTCCACCAGGTACCCCTGCCTGGATCCTGGCCCTCAGACCCACCCCATGGGTCTCCTACTCACCAGCTAGTCCAGCTTGGTGCAACAAACATGCTGTATTCACACACTGGTCCCACAGACACCCCACACTTGTGGCACAGACCCTCTTCCTACCTGGTTCCAAACCCATGGACTCCTACTTGACAGATAGTCCAGCTTGAAGTTTGCTAGTGAGTTACACACATGCAACCACAATGCACACCAGGTTTGGGGAAGATACAAACATTTGCCCCTTCTACCCACAACAGCTGTCATCCAGGTACATGGGCTTATGACCCACAGTTCCACCCCTGCCACTGGTGCTGAGCCCTCTCATGCACTGCACTTATGCAAGTCCCTCCCATACCTGTTTTTGGGAACACACACTGTTCCAACCCCAGTGGCTGGCAGCTGAGACCCTGCTTGTACCAGTAGCTGACACTGGGTGCCCACTAGCTCCAGTAGCTGACACAAAAGGTACCTACAACACTGGTCTGACTCCAGTAGCTGGCAGCAAACCCACTCACACTGGTCCCCTCAGAAGCTGGCACTTAGTCCTTGCAGGACACATACACAAGAGATACAGTGAGATTACGCAGAAAGAGAGTTAATGAAACATTTAATAAGAAGACAAGAAAGACTGCAGTGATGATGTGCAGGGCTCAGCCAGACAAGCACAACCTGCTGCTTTTATACCCCTTTGTGTCTATTTCCCTTTATGTTCATTCTGTCCCCTTCCCCTGTACATTTCTTTCTCAGTGTGTACAGTCCCACCAGCAGCGTCCAGTATCTGGAACTGTTTGCATTTTTATCAGCTGCAAAGTCCAGGCTAGCCCTTTCTGAAGTAATCCCTGCAGTTTCTTGATAGCCCATCAATTACTGTGACTGATTAGCTTTGTTGTTGTCTCCCTCAATCTCTCCATCATTGTTTGTGTGTCAAGGTTGTGTGTCTGAATGTTTTGTTTACTACTTTCTCCTTTTCCTTATGATTCCATTTTGACAAGTGTCCTGGTTTCAGCTGGGATAGAGTTAGGTGTCTTCCTAGTAGCTGGTACGGTGCTGTGTTTTGAGTTCAGTATGAGAAGAATGTTGATAACACTCTGATGTTTT
>JANZLQ010000229.1:0-14192 GCA_026212715.1 Elanus axillaris | reverse complement strand
AGAGGGAGAGGGGGAGGGAGAGGGAGAGGGAGAGGGAGAGAGAGAGAGAGAGAGGGAGAGGGGGAGAGAGGGAGAGAGGGAGAGAGAGGGAGGGAACTTTGCTCCTTTCCCAGCATCACTGGCAGGAAAAGCTGGCCAAGTGTGGGAACGTGGGCAGACAGCAGCACAAGACCCAGCAGGCAGTGAGCCTGGGTGTTTCCAGAAAGGAGCATGGAGCTGACATTGTTCTGCCTCTTGAGCAGGGGAAAGTGACTTTTTAGGAACCAGAGAATGTTTGTTGCAAAACAGAAAGACACCAAGAGGCGCTCGACTGAAATTGAGATGGGGGAAAGGATCACCTTTGCAAAGACTCTCTAGACGGGGAGGAGACTTGTGTTCACATATAGTTTTTTTTTTTTAATTCCAAAGCAGACCTAAGTTCTTCTACAGCAAATGCTCATTGTTCTGCTTTGGTTTTCAGTGAAACGTTGCTCAGAGGCAGTGCTCTTCTGGTGGTTCAGGTGCTGCACACTTAAAGGAAACAGGGGAAGATAAATTCTTCTCAAAGCCCTGGCAGAGTCATGGTCCTATCTCATCAACTATTAGAAGGCTAGCTTCACTTGTAGGAAGAGATTTGCAGCTTTTCTAAAGTGCACGTTCTTAATAACACCTTGCTTAACCTGTTACGTCTTTGGAGACAGAACCATTTTTCAGGACTTCTAGAAGATTTAGAGGAGATGGTGATCACGACATTTAGTACTTTGAAAGTGGCTTTAACTTTGGGCATTATTAAAGCCTATTTACTATTATTTTCTGGCCTGCTTTCAGTCTATTCTACAATCTGAAAAAATAGAGATCATAAACAAATCAGAATAACTAAGTATTTCTCAAGGAAGGAAAGGAGGTCAACGTGATGGAAGAGGCTGAAGGACTCTTTCTAATGGTCTCAGTAGTATGCACAAACTCTGAAGTAGAAGAGTCCAATGATTTTTTGAAACAAAACCTGCTACCTTATTATGATACAGAAACACATGGGTTAACATTCCAACCAAAGAAACAAAAAATTTCAACCAAGGGATTTTTGCTTATTTGGAGAATTTTGTAGCCACAAAAATAAAAAAAAGGAGCAAAATGAGGCAATTTCCAGACCAGGCATGCTGGAAACTAACAACTGATTTTATACCAATGAGTCATACAAGAACAAGAGCCTCTTTTTTTTCCGAAGGAAATACAAAATCCTTATGATGTAGAAATGTTTGAGATGTGATTAATTACTTCCTTAGACAGGTATTGCCTGTGGCCCTGCAAAAAAAGGAAATAACTGTAACTCCTTTCTCAGCAAGAATTTAACCAAGTAATGTCACATGAAAAAACGTTTTCTTTTATGTCTGCACCCTTAAAAGCTCAGACTTAACAGAAGAATAAAGTGGGACGAACTTGCCAAGCAAACAAGCCCATCAGATGCAAAGATTACACATGGACCTTTTCCCATCAAAAGCAGGGGGTTTGTGAGTGTGCAATGAATAAAATAACCATAGTATACAGTACTGCTGCCAGGAATGACTGTTACTGAAATTTATTCCCATAATGGAGGACAAAGTTTAAACCTCTAAAATAATTTTGGAGCTTCGGGAAGTGGAAAAGGGTTGAGGAGTACATCAAGTCTTCCTCCCAAACGGGAGGGGAACAGTCCCACACTGATGATCCGTAGGAAAAAAGCTTCTAGTAAACATAGTCAACATAAGAAATCTAACTAATATTCAGGTGAAGCACAATAAATTTGACATAACATTGGATATCTATGAAAACAGACTTTATTCCAAGGTACCCTCAAAATGTATGCTCCTCTGAAAGAGAAGCTCCAAGAAAAACATCTGACCAGCACCTCTGCACTTTGTAGGCTTCAACATGAGCTCATCTTGCTGAGAATGCTAAGGCAGAAATCAGGCTTAGCTCTTCATGCTAACAAGATTATCTGACATTTTTCTAAGCATAAGGGTTGACTTTATTACAGCAGTGCATTCATACAAAGAAAACACTGTGCTACAAGTGAGAAAACATGTTTCTTCAGATAGAACATTAAAAATGTCCTGCTTTAGGAAGTTGCACTGAATTGTAATTGAATCACAATTTTCAGTAAATATGTTCTTTTTCAGATGCAAGAATAGTATTTGGATCTATAGTTTAAGGGATAAAGTAACATAAAAATTTATGCTAACTAACAAGGTACTAGAAGTTCTGCCATTATAGTCTATTTAAAGAAAATCACTATTGCCTAGAGCTATTTAAAAAGTAAGTATTCTTGTGTTGCCATGGGCTAGATTTAATTATCTCAAACCAAAGATATTTAGAGATACCAATACCTAAGATTTACCTATAGATGCCAAGTGTGGCACTGTGCAAAGTTACATCATTTTCATGGCACCAACGTGACAGAAAATATGCTAGGAAGGTAATAATAGTCCTCTGTGTCTGGGTCAAATATCTAATCCCTCAGTGTGGGTGGACTGAACATGCTTAAAAATTAATTTTTATAGACTCCTGTAACCTTGTTATCCCTGCTTAGAATCAGAAGTATTAAGTCACACAAGGCTGCCTTTCTTACAGACTTGTATTCACAGGTAAATCAAGTGAACATTAATAACAGGATTTTGCTGGTCCTTTCTAAAGTATGCTTGTATTTGGGCAGGGGGAAGAAAAAGTAACTACAATTAATTTTACCTTTAGGTGTTGGAATTGGTCTCTCAAGTCCATCTGCATGACCTAAGGGGTCATTTGAATCTGGAATTTCCATTTCACCTAGGAAGAAAAAAGATTTTGTTGAATTGAGGTTCTGAGTTAATCTTTCTCTTAAATAGCATTATGACACTGAGTTCAGCAAACTCATTCAGACCAGGTCCTGGTTCCAGAGTAGCGCACAGGAAACACCTACTAACAAGGTCAGGATTTACCCATCGCAGATTAGAAAACTTTAAAATTATTTATGTTGTGAGTTTAGCTTGTGTTCAGCAAACATGGGCAGCATTAAAAAATACTTTCCAGTTCTTACCAGAATAAAACCCACATAGTTTACAAAGAGCACAAACATTTCCTGAAAGCAGTGCTGGTCCAGCAAATTAGCAGTACCTGAGCTTTACTGACAGTCTCAGTTACAAAATAGCATAAATCTGCTTTTGAAGTTACATTACAGTAGTTTAGATTCTATTTCCAGAGTTCAGACTCATCGTCTCTGCTGACTTTCTTATCCTATTCTCAGCCAGTTCCCTAAAAGATATCTCCCAGAAGTGAAAATGTAATAACCATTAGCCAAGTATTCCAAAGGGTGATGAAAGAGATGGACATCTTTCTGTGTATCCTCCTCATTTCTGTCTAATATATATCAGAATAAGCTAGAAACTACGTTTAACCAGCAGTTGCTGCAGACAGCAGACAATACTTCCATGTTCCTTTGCTTCTGCATGTCTTACAAAACCCTGACCATTATAAAATGGGAGTTCACCTGTCTGCTCTCCCTTTTGAAAACACAATGCTGAACTTATAAATCGGATAAAGCTATAGGAGTGTTTTTATTAAAAACAACTTCTCAAATGACATCCCCAATATTTTTGTATTTCCTAATTTACATTCAGTCATCCAAATTCCTTATCACCTTGGCTTATCACCAAGACAGCATGCAAATCTAAGGTCATCAGGATCTAAAGTAAAAGATCTGGGTTTTATTGTAGATTTGTTAGGGGTGTACACAGTAATGTTTTGGGTAAAACAAAACTAGGGAACAAGCTCTCCATCTTCTTTTTGTCCTCATTCCCCTTTCTTCAGACTAAACCTTACAACACCACTCTGACTGCAAGTTACAGTGATAAAACACAAGTAATCCCATCCCTATCTTCCACCACATTATGAAAGAAGAAAAGAATCAAGACTGACATTTTTTTATTTTTGCTTTATGCTTTTACCCATTATATGAGAACAGAAGATTTAACTGATTTGCTTTTAAGTTTACCAGGTGAAAACACAGAAATCAGAGACAACCTCTACCTCAGGCTTGGTCTGAAATTGTTTATTTTGTCACAGTACTGCCACCTTGTCACTTAATCTCTCCCTTCATCTCCCACTGCTTGAGGTTCCTAGCCTGACAGTACCACTGATTCCACTTGAGTTGTTTGCTCATTCTCAGAACACCCCAATTAGACTGATGGTGAAGACAGTGCTGTGCCCCTGGTAAGACACTTTCTTTCCAACTGGAACAGCTAAGGCTTGGGCAGACATCATCTTCTGCCACTCCCAGCACTGGCCAATGGAAATGGTATATAGTCTTCACCTGCAGACTGGAGGGAGAAGTGGAAATGCATGGCCAAGGTGGTGGCATCTTAAATTGCCATTGTAAACCCTGCCCCCGTGTGTCTTCACACCCCTGAGGGCATGGTGCAGACTCAGTGCCTGACTTTTTACTGTACCAAAGTTTTGTTGACTTGTTTGATTCAGTGTGAAGTGATGAATGCATGATAGGGATGCAAGTTCATCTCTATTCCCTTGCTTCCACTTGACCTCCTCTATGTCACACAAGGAGTTTAGAATGGGAAAGCAACATTTACTGGCCACAACGAAAATAAATCCACGATGAGACACTGGAGTAAAAAGAAGAGTAGGAATAGCAACTGTTCTTTTAGTCCACAAGCACCTCCACTTGGCTTGTCCTGGTGATCATAATCCACCAATATTCACAGAATGAAACATTATTTGTAGAAGCCCATTCTTAGGGACACTTGGTTCCTTAACACTCAGAGCTCCAGACTCCAAACTGCCCAAGATTTAGTATCACGTGTTCAACTTTAAAATAGTAGTTTCCATTTCTTCAGTCACTTAGTGGGATTCACAATAAGAAAAAATATTAGAAGCTTAGATAAATGAGTACAGTAATGTCTTCCTCTCTCTTCACTCCTTCCCAGACCCATATCTCCTAATTTTTTAAAGCTTTTCAAAACAAAGATGGAAAGAAAAAAAAGCATTTTTTTGATTTGAAAATATTTCAATAATGGTGCTTGATATGTTTATGTCTGGAAAAAACATTAATGTCCAGATGTGCTTTACCAGAGAACAAACACAAACCAGAGACACTACCTACCAGCAAAGTCTCCATGACTAAGCAAAGTTAATATTGAAAATCCTTGGTGTACTTTGTAAACTATAAATACAAAATGGATCTGTTACTTAAACTTGCTTTTATGAAAGAAACATGTATATTTTCTGTAATCTGCAAAATTTCATTTCCATCAAATTTATTATGAATTCCAAGCTTTAACCCTAAAGTTTCTGTAGCACAACTTAAAACACCAAAAAGTTATTATCAATACGAAAATCTAAGTTTTTTACATCATAAATGCTTTTGGATCAGATGACCAACAAGTCACTATAACCAAATAAAACCTCTTCCTCTTGAGTTAAACAGAACTAAAAAATCCTGCAGTCAAAAACTTCAAGGAAAAAGCTGTATATTCCTGTTGAATATTAATCCCAGTGCTTTCTGATTTTGCATTAGTAACTTAGTATATTTTTTTCTGTTAGGAGGTGTTTTCCTCAACAGATAATAATTCTTCTTGTCATGTTTTTCTTAATTCCTCTCACTGTAGTGCAGACACACCCCTGATCATGTGCCATCACCAACTCTCTGCAGTCTTATTCTTGTTTGAATACACAACTACACAACTGTGCTCCTGTCTGCATCTGATTTTTAACTTACATCCCTTTTCCCACTTTGTTTATTCAATATTTCAGTAAAGGTATGTGATTCTGCTTTTCTTCTCCCTACTTGCTGTACCTTTTCCTGGCAGCATTTTTATGTGCTGTTCCACTGCCTGAAGGGAAGAAAAATTCATAAAGTAATTTTAGCTGTCCAAATTTCACTGTCAGTCCTGATCAGTAAGCAGCTACTGCTAGAAAAGATATAATTGTTCATTAAACTGATATTATACAGTCACATCTTTTTTCATATCTATTACAAATACAGCATTGTCATACAATGCTAAGAAAAAAGGTAGACTTGCAAAATACAAAACTGGCAGAACAACAGCAACCCAGAAAACAGTTGTTATTAAAAACTAGTAAGAAGAGGAATGCTCAATATTTGAACCTTACAGGTGATATTACCAAATCACACTGGCAAGAAGTATGCTAACTAACATGCTGCTACATATATATGTAGCTACTGACGACAAATCAATCACCATGGTGTCTGCAAAGCATCTCAATGAACATATTGGTGTATGAGGAGACCCCCTAGCAGGCTGGACAACTGTGCCGTTATGTAGAGAAAACAGCTGCACAGGCTTGTACAGTCCAAGCCTGAGAGAGTTCCTGGCAGAGGGCTTTGGGTGGCCCAGATGTTTCTGGAATGGAGAAGACAAAAATGAATTAGCTAAAGGGTATACAGGCTACCAAATGCTCTTATTTAAGGCTACTAAAGAAAGTGAAGCAGGTAGGGAATGGGAGTAAAGATAGACCAGACAGAACAATGGAGACATATGGGGAAAGATATTCTTAATACAAGATTTGTTCAGAACTGATTGTGACTACTAAAGACCAAGATCTTGGGCTCAGAATAGTTAGTTCCATCAAAATTGTGCTCAATTCTCAGAGCAGTAAGAAAAGCAAATCCAGCCAGTATTTGGTACTTCTAGGAAAGGAATAAAGAGTAAAACTGAAAGCATCGTTATGCTGCTCTGTAAATCTATGGCCTGCTCTCATAAATTGAAAATTGCACACTGTTGAGGCCCTCTCATCTCAGAAAGGGTACAGAAGAGTTGGAAGAGTTTCAGATAAGAGCAGTGAGGGTAATTAAAGTTATAAACTAGGTTTTGTACAGCTGCTAGGATTTGTCACTCTGGGAAGAACATAGCAGAGGTCAATGACAGTAAAGGTCTATGGAGTCATGAGAGTCTTAAAGAGGATGGGCCAATCTCTCAGCAAAAGAAATGGGAGCATGAGTGAAAAACAGCAAAAAGCAATTTCAAAAGAAAGCTAAAACAAGGTAAAGTTTTCTCAAACAAGGTGTAGTTAGGCTGTGGGCAGAGTTCACATGGGCTACAGGTGAGACTGGGTAACTGCTGGAGAAAAATCCATCGAGACTTAACTAATTCATAGAACTCCTATGCAGGCAAGGAAGTCCCTGAGGTCAAAATGGCTGGAGGCTAGGTAAATACTTAGGACAGAGGAGTACTATGTACACCAGACCTCTTCTTACACTTTTACTTCATCATCTCCTTTTTGCTGCCATCAGAGTCAAGGCACAGGGTTGCACAGATCTCTCATGTGCTCCAGTATGGTTACTCTCACATTTTTCCACTTATGTATGTTCTCTGCTCAGACATTAAATGTATCACAGTTTACTTCTGAACACGCACTTCTTCAGTTTATATTTGCAGTGACAGTATCAGGTAGAAAAGTTCACTAGTGCCTGTCCTCCTTGCACACTGCATGACCAGACAAGACTTCAGCATAACCAGAACTTGGCCTGAATGCCAACTGCAAGCATGGGACAATGCATCTGCCAGACGTGCCACATGTCAGATCCCCAGGAATACCCATCTCTTCAGGGACCACACAGTCAAATAAAATGCAGATGCTGTTAATAGTACCTCTTTTAAACTGCTCACGCACACAAAAAGGATTTCTTAACTTTTCAGGGCAATAAAGGAAAATCCCAACTCTAAAAGAGAAACCATATTTAAAGTCAGTGTTCCATACTTTTGATGTACAAAATACATTCTGTTCCTTTGACTTACCATAGCAAACTGCAGCAAGAAAACAAGCAGTATAGAAAATCTTTTCCCAAATTGAATATAAACAATTATAATTTCTTTTGTCAATCCCCTATTCCTGAAAATATGAGGAAGATTTGTTTACTGACAAGGTCCACCACAGACAGCTCCACTGCTCCATTTTAGGCACCAATGACCAAAAAAAATACACAAACAAACATCCCATATTATTGAGGGGATTGCCCTTTCACACATTCAAAACTTAAATTGCCCAACTGATTACAATGTCAACTCATAGGGCATACACCATTCATCATAAAAGAACTAAATTTTTCCCTCTGAAATAGTTATGATTTCACAGATCCTTCATTACTTGAGAGGTAATTGCAATAAACAGATTTCAAAATGCTCATAGCCATAAACAGACATCAAAACAATGCATTAATCTTCATCAAAAAGCCAGTCACAAGGAGGCAGTTATCATAATTGATACCAGGGACAAACCAAGGCCTTAGCCTCACACAGGAAGAGAATAATGAAGTCAGGTATTTTCAACCAGAATGGGCCTGATTAAATTAGAGCAGTTAAGGGCTGGCTGATGCAATGCCATGCAATGTTAATAACTGTCTTCCACTTCTTGCAGAGCACAGATGAGATCTTAAAAGATGGGAAATTGCACAAATCCTTTCTTTTTTTTTTTTTTTAAAAAAAGGGTAAAAAGGAGTGCCAGGGAATTATAGACCCATCGGCTTAACTTCAATTCCTGGAAAAATAATGGAGCAAAGAGGCTATTTTAAAGCACTTACAATAAAGCAGAGGCATGAGTAATAACCAACATAGAAGCCAACATTGACTTGGCTAACATGGATTAGAGCTGAGCATATGTCAACAATCTCAAGCTATGGCAAACAAGGCAAACATCATACTGGGACACATAAACAGCAGTAATCCTCTCAGTCTACTCAACACTATTAAGGGCCTGCAGTGTTTTTTCCAGCTTTTTGTATTCCATTTCAAGATGGATATGGGTAAAACTGAAATATTACAACAAGTGCCATGAGGATGGTCTTACAAAATGGGACCAACAAAAAGAAAAAATGGATGATTACTACACCAGCTTAGTCTGAAGGAGATTAGGCATGGACTGAGAGCTAGCGTTTGTCAAACACACAGGTGTTGGTGAATGAATTTTTCCAGGGTGGCACATTTGGCAAGCATCTAATGCATATGATACTGCACAGATACAGCTAATGCTTCTTCTCTCAAGGTGAAACAGGACCTCTTAAGGTCTTCTCTAGTCTCATGACTCTATGAAGATAACAACCATCCTTCTACCATTATATGTTAAATCCCAAAGCTTACAAATAAATCCTTCAACACTAACAAATGCCCATAGCTATAATTAGAGAAACTGCAGATTTTTGTTCGGCCATTCCTTCTACTCATCAATAATCCTGTTTCTGGAGCTGAAGGCATTTTCAGATTTAAAGAGCAATATGCAACCTTTGCTTCCTGCAACTGTAACCTTTGACTCAGCTTCTAACTTTCTTCCAATAACATAAAACTCCCAAACTCTCTCTCTTCAGCCTAATACCGTCTAATATTCTGTTCTTTTCTTCATAAAACTTTGTTGACCTTCTGTCAATTACTAACCTCTGGAGCTCCCAAACAAAGAGCCCACTGTACCCTTTGATTCAGCTGCCAATCTGATTACTTTGGCTGGGGGAGGCAGGCTGCTTGGGTTGCTGAATCAGGGCCTTTCACTGAAATTTTTCTTTTCCAACATCTGCAGCCCCTGGCAACCAATTGCAGAGTGGGCTTGGCAGACCAGTAAAGGGTGGTGAATAGCCTACAAAAGATGCAGTTTGTAGCATAAAACCAGTGTGCCCCTTTCATAGTGATGGTAGATTAGAACCTCCACAGCACACGTTGCTTAACTGTGGCAGTTTAACACAAAAATAGTTGAAGGTGGGGGAAATAACCTGCACTTTTTTGTTGCATATGCTCTACTCAGAGAACTGTGAAGTCTGAAAAACAGGTACTTCTTAGCTTGTTATGAGCTTGCAAAGCATACTATTCATAGGATAGTATGTTAAGTAGTTAAATTTATTCTTTAGCCATCCAAAATTCTTTAAAATTACTTTCAGGTAAATTTATAGTAATTAAAAGCTCCCACTATGAGACCATAAAAGGAGTAAGCTTTTCTAAGCTTGCTCTGTTGTAACTTCAAAATAACATTAAATAAGTATATTTAAAGTAAAACCAACACCGGCCTGCAAGTCACAGAACTTTCAGAAAGCTGGTAGAAAACACAGAAAAGAAACCTTTTACAAGAGCCCAGGTTGAGTTATACAGAATAAATTCCCACAATTTATAAGCATTCCTTATTGAAGCAAATCTCTTGCTCCTTTAGTGTGAATTTTCCCCTCTTTTGATTTTTTTTTCTATTTTACCTAATAGCTGTATTGAAATGGCTTAATTTCAGTAAGTATCAGGAAAAACAGTCTGTTGCAAAATGTGGGACCTGCATTAGGGGACAAAGGCAGATCTGAGTTTTATGATCTAGCAATGAAAAGGGCTTCATTATTTGTTTTGGACAGAAAATTTATCATTGATTTAAAATAAAAATCCAAACAGATACAAATGTTAAACCACCTTCATTCTGCACAGTGAGACCTCATTTCTCAAACACATTTTAACAGATTAAAAATCCTATATTTTGGCATCCTTCTGTCAGTTAAATGCATAAAGAGAGAATCCACATATTGCATTAATCTCTGTTACTGTAAATTTTTGCATTCACAGGCTGACCCAAGATAGACTAGTTGTTTTGGAAAACTAGCAGTCAAGTCCATGATGAAAAATCTGCTTTACAAATTTCGCAAGGTTCCCACAGGCACTTCCTCATTTAATAAAACAATCCTTATTAACCTACCATCAAACCACTCTAAAACACAGTAAAAGAAATCAGCTGCCCATCAGCACAAAACTGCAGAGAAGGAATGATTCTTGTTTTCTACACAGAGCTGTGAAGAACTTCCAAAACAGAAAAAAGAATACTGAAGATGCAGTTTATCTTCTTAGCCATCACCCAGGTACCTCACCAAGTACTATGAAGTCAGTGTGAAAAGAACGAAATCAGGTAAGTCATTTAAAATATTATTACCAGGGATTCAAACACACACTTCAACGAATACTTTGATTTAATACCTCACACAGTTAATGTGTATTTTACATTAACCACACAGCTGCATTTGCACCGTCAGTCGTTACGCTTTCATTATACAACCCTCATCATCGATCTTAGCTATTAAAAATCCTAGATTCTTCCTCCTGCGACTCATACTTGCCACTTAAAATGAGAGTTCAGAAATGTGAGTCAAACCAAAGATAAAGATTTATTCAGACTTCATTCACAGAGGAACACTCATGAGCAGCTGTTGCAATGTTACAGTAAACCAAATAGCACCCATGGAAAAGAAGATAGTAATTTTAAGTCAGCATTTTCAGTGCACAATCAAGTTCTGAAGATGAAAAGCTTTACATTACAAATGATTCTATAAATTCACAGCCAAGCCACTCTTGATAAAGTTACAATAAAGTCCACTCCTTTTGTTTTACAACACAGAGTGGAGATCATTAAACAGGAACCCACCCTGCACAAAGGAATATCCAAATCCAATTTGCAGTTCTTAGGACTTCCTGCAAAGTCCTGGCCAAGTTACGTTAGGCCAGATTGCTAAAAGCATTTGATGCCAAAAGACATGGACAGGTATCTACCAGAATTTTCAAAACCGTGTGGGCACCAAGATCTCATGCCTGCAGTAAACATCCCTCAGTTGCCCAGGGGCTAAGAGAGGGAAAGGTTAGCTCCCTGATGTGGTTCCCAGTGCAGCTGTATGAGTGCTTGAGCCAGCACAAGGAAGGGAGAAGCATGGAAGCAAGAAGATGGGGCAGAGAAAAGGCGGGATGGAATTTTTTGATGACAGTGGTGATTTATGCCACTTTCAACTGATCACAGAATTCCAGGCTTAAATCTTATTCCTGCACACTGCAGAGGAGAAACCTTATAGTCAGTGCAGAGCACTAGCTTTGCTCCTAGTAAAGAAAGGCAAAAATTAAAGCACTATTTGGTAACAAATTAAGAAGTAATTATGCCAATGAAACTGTTCTAGATGTTTAATAAATAAAAATGAACTCCACAGTATTTGCAGCATAAAATACTTGAAGCTTTTTAAACCACAAATGCATTTCAATGTCATTTCTAATTTAGCAACAATGGAACTAAGTCTACTAGCTATCATAAACATAGTTTTTCTGTACAACTGTATGTTGAGCAGTTGAATTTGATATACCGAGGAGCGTATAAAAGCCTTGAACGATCAAAAAACCACAAGTCATTCTGGATTTCATAACAAATGTTCTTTATTGGTAATGCATTATGCTAAAAAAAAAAAAAAAAAAGTAAAGCAATTGTGGGTACATTCCGAAGCTCTTCACCACCTCAGCTGTAAAACAGTTTAAACACAACCAATAGAGGCTCTGAACACACCTGCAGTAGCTCAAAGAACACCAAGCAACATGATAATTATCCATGGCATTATTACATGATTGATTATTTTACTGCTTCTGGCTGTGAAAACAAAATAGCCTCACCAAAAGGTTGAAAATAATCATGATTTATGAGTATAACACTCCATCAACTGGGATAAACAATGATTTTTACAGTGCTCTTTTTTTTCTGAAAAATAATTTAGAATCCAAAAATGCCAGTTGTTTGCAGCCTTAGGGTGAAATCCTTAAGACTCTTAATTCAGAAAAACAGTCCTAGTCAGACAGACATTTGAAAATGTGCTTATTTCTAAGCACACTCTTAAAACACTTTTCTATATTTGAAACAAAACAAGAACATTAATATCCTTGAGTCTAGGTGGCAGTGTAAAAGCAGCACAGATCATATCTGAGTGTAACAGAATATAGTAGAAGCTGCTACTACCTATCCTAATGGTTATTCTGACTGAGTTGACAACTACAGGCAGTGGAAAGACTGTAAGTGTAAAAGTGTAAAAAAACCTTCCTAGAGTTTGTTTAGTTTTCACTCTCTAATTGTATTTCAAAAGCAGGAATTCTAGCACCAGACTTGGAAGGTAAGGCTCTCTGCTCTTCAGTAAACAGAGTAAATAGATATTTGTATTAATCAGAGCACTTTTTGAATTATAAAAGTGCTTGTGGGTAAGTATTATAACCATCTTCTTGACAGAAAGGATACAGTGGAGACCAATGAATAATTAGTTCTCAAACCCCAGTGGCTGATACTAAACACTAATTAGCGATATTCTAAAGGCTGGCAAATGAGCCAATGATGGGGTAGGATTTATCCTTAAATAAATTCATTAAATAGATGTTCCTGTTCTTTCCTATCACAAAGCATCACAATTTTTTAAAAGATCCAAGTAGATAGAAAAGCATGCTTCTGGCTATCTGGAGCTCTACCTACCCACTTGGGATTTGTCTTCACTAAGTCCTATTAGAACATGATTTTACAAAGTTATGCTGCTAATATGTAACACCAAACATTGTGTTCAAAGAGAAGCAGCTGGTCATTAGTCAAAATTATTTCTTACTTTAGGTTTTGCTCATGACCAGCTGGCATAAAGTTAAATATGCCAGATTCAATTCTTAGAGAGGGCAAATTTCTTTTTAACACAAAATATCTTGGTTTCTACATCAAGGTCTCAAAATTCTTAATTTTCTACTGAAAGTTCTCTTTATAATGAGTAATTAGTTATGGTCTATATATCAAAAAAAAAAGGTAATTCCTCTCTCCTACTGGCAGTCCGGCTTGTACTGACAGCTGTGGAGCAAGTATGGAAGGAACAAAACAGTGTGCAGGTGTTGTGCCAGGCAAGTCACAAGTGAGCACTCCAAGCACTTGTGACAAGATCAAATATTGTTGGTGGCTGAACATCATTGTGTGAGTGTCTGTAAGTGTGTGTGTGCATCCACATTCACCTGTGTGTGTAGAAAATTGTGGTCAAACATAAGAAAGCATGCCAGGATGTAAAGGAAACTAACACCTGTTCTGTATTTTACCTATTGGAAAATGCAAACCAGTTATTCTAATTGAAAGTTTAAAAGAGATGTTATTGATTTGCTTTAGTAGGCTTTTCTACATTTTCACAGTATGGACTAATTATGTAAATAACATTAATATAAACATAATGTTTAAATAATATGGATACTTCTTTGTTTGAGAGTAAATATCTAAACCACACAATATTTCTGCTAATGAGCTGCTTGTCCAGTCTAGGTAGGAAAAACGCTTTGTCTTCCTACTACAGAATCTGTTTGACTTCTTGGATTACAACTGAATGTGTACAGTGAAGTCATAATGGCTGCCTGCTCTGAAAGGAACTCCCATTTCTATTTCTTCTTAAACTATCTTTGCTGCTACGG
>JANZLQ010000228.1:0-58296 GCA_026212715.1 Elanus axillaris | reverse complement strand
CCTTGCCACAGAAACCAAATACAAGTAGATACTGCAAAGTTTTGTTTCTTTTAGTAAGCTTTGCGTGAGGTACCTTGAAAGGACTGTCTTTAAGGCAGGAAAACGCGGTTGCAAGCCATTTGTGAAAGTGTAGTTATTTACATCTTGAAATTTTCATCTTTTTGTAGGGATACCAACAGATGCTGTGGTTGATATATATTTATTTTTTTTCTCCCAAGGCAGGAGTTTTTCTCTTTCTGGGCCATACCAGATCTTGCCTGATCTTTCTTGGGAGCCCTTCCATATTATTTCTGCTCTTTCATGCTTCTGTGAGTGTAAAGCCATTGAAGACTGAATCTGGTACATACCCAGAATAAACCCTCTGCTCTTACTGGAAGGTGGAACTACATACCAGATAACTGGATACCAGATTTCAGAATTTGCTAGTTGCGGTTCAAAGAATACACAGATACTACAACTATACCCCCCTATTTTCCAGCTTAAAATGTTAGACTGAAATGAATACTTTCCTGTTACCTAGGATTTTTTTATGGCACAATCATTCAAAAGTCTCTATAGCTTTCTGTGTTTAGATACAGCATTTTAAAGTGAGTGCAGTGCCAGCTTTACTCCAAAAGATATCTAGTCCCTCTCATCTTAAGGAAAGATATGTTTTAAGGAAATATCTTTAAGGAAAGATATTTACTGCACAACTGTCATTGTCACTTCCAGTTATTGTGAGTAGCTGTTCAGTGAGCCACTGCAGGAGGACTGCAGGTGGATTATTCAAGCTCCTCCCTTCCTTTAGTACATCCAGGTGGATGCTAAGCTTGCCAGAGAGGTTTGTGGTGCATGTCCCCATTTCTGCTGTGGACACAGACAAATCAATGCTGATTCTCAGCCTGCAGGCTTGATCTTGGTGCCGGTGACGGGAAAGTCATATGTCTGTTGGACCATGGCAAGGATAGGTTAGATGCCCTTAAGTGTGTCTGTTTTTCATCCTCTGAGAACTTGAAAGTTTCTGTGTGATTGCTCATCTGCCTTGAGGATTAACTCTCCTGTGGTGGGATAGAAACCCATGTTGGCATTCCTGTTGTTCAAGGCTATGAAGGGATCTGAACAACAGTATATTTGGATGCTGTAAAACTCCACTTGATTTGTTTTGCTTGATCCATGTGTTGTTGACACACATATATGGGTCGAAAGTGGCCAGCTGAAATGTGACCTAGATGATGAGGGATGTATCCAGCAGAAATGGTAATAGTCATGGAGTTACTGGTGAGATGTTTCTGTATTTTCTCACTAACTTAAAATCTGGAGGATCTTTTGTTGACTGAGGTGGCTTGATAGTACTCTAGCATGCCTCTTCCACTTCTTTTAAGAAGATATTTGTTCTTGCCTATAAAGTGAGCGTTCCTGCAAGATATAAACTGTGTTTTGTAATCTGTACAGTATCTGTTTTGCAACTCCCACTGGATCTTTGCAATCCATTTTCCTAATGGTTACAATTGCCTGGCTGCTGGGTGTCTGTAAGTATCTATACAGTTAAGTTTCTGTCCAGTTGTGGCAGCTTGTGTTCAATGTGATTCCCGTTCATATACAGGTACAACAGAGGTGATCAGCACTTGGTCTTGTGTGTAAGGTCAGATATTGATACAGGGACAAGATATCAGAGGTGGTTGTGAGGCTGTTCTGAAGTCAAGAGTAGTTGGCACTTAATGACACTAGAGATTTGTTAAGTAACTTGAGAGCGTCTGATAGTCCCTGGATGGGTATGACTCCCCTGTATTTCATCTGCATTAAAATTTGAAGAATGTTAAACACGATTTCTCATGCTGTGTATCTTAACTCTTAGTAAGGTGAAAGTGGACTTGCCTTGTAAGATAACTCTGCTCTTTTTCCTCATAGATGATTTAAAAAAAAAAAAGAAAAGAAAGAATGTGTTTAAAAAGAGTAAATAAATGGAACCCAATGATCTGTCTGGTAGCGTAGTGCTGGCTGACATTGCCTGTCTGTTTTTCTCAAAGGTATAATCACTTGCTCTTTTTAAATGGCTCTTCACATCTGAACAGCAATACAGATGAAACAGTGACCATTTAGGAACATGAATCTGATAGTTTTTGTAAATTGTACTGCTTGCAGAATCTGTATTTTTTTGACCATAAGACTGATAGATATTTCCTGTCTTTTTGTGTCTCTGTCTCTATAATAACCTGGTTGTGATATACTGTATCAGTACTTAAGACAGATGCTTTATTATTATTATTGAACAACTATATTCTAGAGGGTTTTTCCGATGTACTACATCTTGCTCAGTCTGTTAAACCAAGGCCTTCAGAATGCCTGACCACAGTAATCGCATCATTTTTTCATCCCTACTTCTAATTCTTAGTTGGTGACTCATACCACACATCGTCACTATATATTCTCATTTGAACAGTCCAATTTACATATTGCTATGATCACGTTGGAAGTTCCAATAAATTTCCCTTAGTGGCAGAAACCTATTTGAATAATGGCTGTGTCTAAAACTGTCATCTTAATATCTCTGAGCTTGTCATCTTCCTGGAGCTTATTACTCAAGTTTTAACTATCCTGTAACTGATGACCTGCCTGCATGGTTGTCTCTTAAAACCCTGTGAACTTTCCGTTGCCTGTGGTGACACCGCAAGTACTCGCAGACCTTTAGGGTTTATGTAAGCAAACTGAAACAGAGTCTTCACATGTCCTGGACGAGGTGCTAATCACCTTCTTCCATGCCTGTTTAGTTGTTTTTTCAAAGGAGTGGATGAGGATCTTCATGAGCCTTGTCACAAGAGAGATCTTTTGCTTTTGTCATGCATGTATTTTATTACAAAGACTGTCTTGGAGTGGCACATCATTTACAAATCATGCATGATCCAAGCACTTGCCAGGTTGTATACAGGCCTGTCTCTTTGTAACAAACTTTTCTTTTCAATTCAATAGTTATCCGTATTTTTTGTGCTAAAGAATAATGAAATACTGGTGATGAGGGGAGATCATTGGGTCCACATGGAAGAGCTGAAGTGCTATTTGGGTTATGGTTTGCATTAGGTAGGGGAGGAGATGCTAAGAGTTTGTAAGCCAATACTGAAAGTTGTTGAAGCTGCGTTGGGAAACAACACTTATGGGAATGTGTATGTGACTGGCAGTTGTTGCAGGTTCCCTTTTTTTTTGTGTGGTTATTGTACAGTATTGTAAATAGCTGTTTGTTTATTTTTCTCACAAGTATGCAATCTGTCTCAGCCTCCTCTCCTTTTTGGGCATTGTTATTTGCTACATTCAGATGTGCTTGGTGCTCTCTGACTCGACTAGCTAGAAGCAGTATAGAGAAAGTGAATGTTGGGGCAATCTATTGCACTAGGACTATTTTATGAAGACAAACCACTTGCATATAATAGATGAGTTGAAGTTTTTTTGTTAGTGTCCTAGATAGGCTCTCTGCTCTTCAGCCAGAAAAGAGAGACTATTTTCATCTATAGAAGGAACTCTGTCTTTGAATGGATAAATAGACAAATGCATAATGAAAATGGAAGTGACAAAGGACAATGCACTTTTTGCTACAGGGCTGATAAGATCCCTTCTGTGGAAGCACAGTACTTGGAGGGATGTAGCAGATATGTTTGCATATGGGGTGTAATTTTTACTCGAACATGGTGGTAATTTTAAAGCTAAATGGTCTCCAGTCTGAGAGATTTGGGCAGTGGGTGAATGTATGTTAAGCTTTAGAGTGGTGTGGCTTGGTTTTGAGGGTTTTGTTTGTTTGGTTTTTTCTCTGTTGAAAAAAATTTTCCAACCTAGAGCAATAGCTGCTAGGTCAGTGTTCTTGCTCAAATGCTGGGGAAAGATGCTTCAAAACCCTACTTCAGGTGGGTGAAAGCAGCAAGTGAAATTGGACTTCCCATATTCCAGGTCAGTGTCTTACCCAGGAGAATTCAGGCTTCTATTCTGCTTTTTCTTGTGTGTTTAGCTTTTGTTCTGATGCAGAATGAAATCAGATGTCCTTTCTTACAGAATTAATCTCTCTAATTTTTTGTAAATGATGCTGTTTAGGACGAGTTGTTGCCAACCAGTAGCAAATACTCACCTTTCACTGAAGGCAGCTTTTGGTATTAAGGGTCTGATCCAATTTCCAATGAAATTGCTGTGTGTTTGGCCTAGGGAATTAGTAGGAATAATATGCAACATGCTGGGAAAATAAAAGTGTCATGTTGGAGACTAGAAATCTGTGATTTCAATTCCTGTTTGCTGTCCCCAAATAGAAAATGGGTATGTGCTTGCATATATGATGAAAATACGCAATATGCTTTTTAAAAAAATTGGTTATAAGGGTTATCTGATTATTAAACACTTGCACAGGCTGTCACCTTAGCTCTGTGCAAAATTGTAGAACGAGGCCAAAGCTTTAATGTTCAGGTGCTCAAATCCTTTTGATTTCTTAGGGATTCATGGATTTCAGTGGGAGTAAGGTTGTTTCAGCAGTTCTGGCTCTTGCTCCAGATCAGAAAATGCCTAGTTAAGCACACAGGTGGTCTCGCTGGTGTGTCAGTAATGCCTTAGTGGACATAATATGCAAGCTCACTTTAAGGACAGACAGTGATTTCTGGGGTTTATTGAACATGCTTATGAGAAGGCCTGGTTCTTCCTCCCCTCCCTGAGGTATGCTGAAAATAAGACCTCTCTAATGCTCCTTCAGTTGAGCACTTCCATATCAAGGATCAGTTTGGAAAATTGTATTTGGTTTCACTGTTTATTATTTATAAAATAATGGATGTAAACACCCTCACAGAGTCACGATATGTTCACAGTGTCCACAGACTGAAAAATACATTTTTAAATTTTTTTAAACGTTATATCCTAGGTAAAATAAGGTAGAAAACAAGTCTAGAAAATACTAAAGAAGAAGAACGTTGCTCATCTGTTCATATCATTTTGTCTGCCACTAGGTATAGTTTTTTGATTTGCATGTGGAGTTTTATATCCAAGATGTAATAAACAGACTGCCTCCCTGTAAGATATTTACTGCAGTTTGTCACCCTGTGCAGCATTCTACCGATTTCTGTACCTCAGTTACACAAACACATGCTGAGTTGTTGGAGCACAGACAGTCTGGCAGGTGGCTGCACAGTGCCTAATTACAAAAGGGTAACATGGGTTTCTGTTGTACATATATGTAAACATAAATCAGGCAGGAGATAATGAGAAAATATTCTTTGTCCAAGTCAGGCAGCAAAACAGGAGAAAGAACTAGGCTGCAATGATTTTGCTGAACTTTTGCACTAACTTTGCTAGGTGTCTCTTCCTTGGGAGCTATGGCATATATCTCTGTTGAGCTTCTTCCATCAGATGTGGAAAAAGTCAGACCTGCCTCCTGTGACCTGAATCAGGAGGTAGACAGAGATGTGAATTAGACTCTCTCTCGTGTGTTTGTTCAGGTAGTGCTTATAAGGATCATTTCTAGCAGCAATTTAATTTTGGTTACCCTTCCCTTTTAGAGGGGAAAAATGCAGTGGTGATACTAGCTGTGTCACTACTACACCTGTGGAAGGAGAGCTTACAGTCATCCAGCTTTGAGAACTATGTGTTAGTTCGGTTTAACTGAGTTCATATGACATACCTGCTTTGGGGTGGGGGAGTGTCAGTGAATTGGCTGCAAACTCTTCATGTTTGACTTTTTTTTTTTTTAAGAACAAAAGTTGTGGAACACAAAGCTAAGTTATTTTGTGTCAGCTAACTTTATTAGGAAAGGCAGTCTCTGAGCTACAAACTGCTATGTAAAATTCATGGTTTATTAGACTGTTTCCAGTTTAAAGTCTAGTTTATTTGTGTGACACTGATACTTTGAGATTCCAGTGGAACTTGGATATTTGTTCCTCTGGGCACTGCACAGAATATACCCGGGGAAACCTCTCTACCACTGAAGAACTGCGGTCCGATGTCCAAGGTAAGAAAAGGACTGGAGCCTATATCTGGTTAGACGTCCAGCTGGACACAGACCTCCAAGTCTAGCTTCTCATGGAGTGGAGTGCGTTACCTCCTAATTAAAATATCTAATACAGCCATTGATCCATGAAAAATCTGTCATACAAAAAGAATGCAATAGAAGATAGGTTGTTAGTGCCCTGATGCTACATATTTGCTAGACTTGAAGGGAAGGTCTGGTTTTGAACAACCTGTGCGAGTTGGTGCAAGTACTAAGCCAGTTGGCATTTCCACACTCACTTTGCTCCCAGCTTTATGCAAGACTAACCAGGCTCTGCATGCACAATAGGGGGAAAGAGGAGGAGGTGGGAGAATATCTTGTTATTGTACTATTGGAGCTGGAAGTACAGAATTTGTTTTGTGGTGGTATGTTGGAGGATAGTATGAATGCAAGTGCCACCTTTGAAGCTAAGGCTGCTGGCAGAAATCATGGCATCTGTTATAATATGTAGCCTCTGAGATGTCTGAGAACTGTTCTATTTCAGGTTAAAATCTGGCACTGGGAGTGCTAAGGAATATTTTTCTTCTGCTTTTCGTCTGTGACTAATTGATGAATAAATTAATGTACTGTTAGCATGAAATGAGAACTGAATTATTCATACTTGGGTTTTTTTTGGTAAAGACATGCAAGTCATGAACAAATAGTGATAATAAATTTTGGTTGGTGTAAAGTCAATAACTGATTGAAGTACTGGAGCTAGATGTTTTAATAATGTGCTTAACCAACTGGAGTGTCTGTGTTTTTAGGCAGGAGCTCTATGAATACCTAGAAAACTGCTTTTTAAAAGTACCTGATAAAGTGTAATGCCTCATTGAATCTGTTTGACCCAAGGACTTGCAGAAGAGTACTTACTGTCTACAGGAAGGCTGCCTACATATACAAAGATTGTGAAATCACCATGGAGGAACCCTTCTTTTTTTTTTCTTTTTTGACCTAGACCTTTGAATGATAGGACGTGTCTTTGATTTCCACCACCCTTCCCCATTTGTCATTAAAAGACAGCGCTAAAATACCAGTAAGTATTGATATCTATGCACTTGCAAATGTAAAGAATTACTGTTTTTTTTTATTAAGGCCATTTGCCCACAAATATGTTAAAAGATGAAAGTATGAGATGTTTTAATGTATCATGCTAAAAAATTAAGCCTGCATCTGTGTCATAGTTCAGAAGAACAATACCAAGTTGTACCAGAAAGCACTGTCCTGTTCAGATGGAGTTCAAGTGGAGAGGAAATACGGTGCTGTGGCCCTGAGCTGCATTTACACTTGTCACAGGTGCTCTGGGAGACCTTGAGGAAGCCCTCATGGAGGTTTCTCTCAGCTTCCTAGCTCTAGTTTTGCTGTTATCTGTTTAGGTGGTAAATATTCAGCAAGTGTTCCGTCTTGAGATATGTACAGCGACTAGCACATAGGGTCTTGCTCTGAGGGCACTCTGGCAATATGAATAATAATCCTTAGCCTAGGAAACAAGGCACGTTTTCCCTTTGCAGCATAATAGCACTTTAAATTCCTCTGCTGTTCTAGGTTAGATGCATGCCGACTCAGCAGCATAAGGAGACACTACAGAAATATCTTTATGTATGCTATGGTTTTGTGACTCTGCTTCCACAGCCATGTAAATCAGAAGTAACTCTGCTGAAATCAATGTTTTATGTACTAGTATATAACTGTGGGAGAGAAGAACAGATTTATTTTGAAAAATGGGAATGGCAGCTTGCTTAACGTTTCTTTCCTTGCATTAAAAAAACAAAATGTGTTGATGATGTTTTTCTAATGGGCTCTAAAGACTTAGCCCTTAAAATGAGCAGGTTCATGAATAAAAGAATTGTTCCTGGCAAGGGAGAACTGCCAAAAAATATGCTTAATTTATGGTACTAAGAAAGAAATACTGATGTAATAAATGAGTTAGTTTTGCCATTCGATTATGCAGCTAACGTTATGGGTACTATAATCTTAAAGTTGTTTCCAGTTTCTATTTTGTTTCCTTCCCACATCATATAAATACTGCCAAGTAGTTTCTAGTTTAAAATGGGTGAGAACTGTGAAAGGAAAACTTCCCCTTAGTCTTCTCGTGTTACCTTGCACAATGCCATGTGAATGCAGTTGCCTATCAAACATGTCAGCTACCAGCATGCTGACCTAGCCATCCTGGTTGTCTGTTCTCATTAGATGATGTGGAAAATGTCCATGAGGGAGGTGCCCTCCATTGACAGGTGCCCCTGTAACATGTTTCTCTAAGATACTACCTTCTAATTATAAAACAAGAACACTCTTGTGTTGTGTTTTCCCCATCTAGTGACTTTTTTCTTTTGTAAGGTAAAGGACTTTTGGTTTTCATATTTTGACATGAGCAAAAAAAATAATGTTTAAGGGTTCAGGGTTGCTTCTGACTTTGTAGTATGTTCTGCTGTGGACCCTGAGTAGTCAGCATCAGCTCTTTGGTGGCATGATGCCCAAGAGAGCAAATGATTGAAAATTAAGACAACAGGGAATTTGGACCAACAGATTTCATGATGGTTACATAAAACTGTGACTGAGAAAACAAGATGCTTGGCTGGCAGCTACTCTCTTTGCAAATTACCTGGTTTGGTTTTGTTTTGAAGTGCAGTGGTTTTTTGCCAATGCTTTGAAGTAGTGTCATCTACTATGAGGTGCTGATTACCCCTTAGTACTAACATAATCTTACTATTGTGTAGTTCTCAAAGCATGCTGTAACAGAGATTATATTTGTCTCCATTTACCAGCTGGAGAAATGGTCTGAGAAGGAGGAACCGATGGCCTCCCTGAGGTTTAAAAGCATGTTCTAAGGAAGAATTGGGAAAGAGACGCAGTTTGCAGGCATGCTTTACCCACAAGGCATCGCTTCCAATTCATGTGGTTGAACAGCGGTTGAATTCTGATGCCTGAGATTACTCTCCAAACTTTGGTGTATTCTTACTGCACAGCCAATAATATCTGATCAGCTAAGACTGACTGCTGCCAAAAGCTGCTGGGAACTGAAGAGATTTATGATAAACCTTTTTTCTTTCAGGATGTAACATAAGTGGGCCAGTTTTTGTCAAGTAGAATAGGACTGAGGTTGGGCCTCAGAACACTGGGTTTTGGCCTCTTGTATCTGTTAGGAAGCACTTGAGAAGCAGTCCCCAAAAGCTTTAAGGTGCTGACACTAGGATGTAGGCAGAATTCAGGTATCTAGGCCTGGAAGCACAGTCCTTATAAATCCACTTTGTTAGCCTGCAGGCATCTGCTGTCATCAGGGAGCTGCCAAAGGCCCCACGTGGGCACGTACTCTGGACTGCCTAGGGAAAATAGCACAGTGCCTTTCGTCTCTGCCTCATGAGTCCTCTACTAAGATGCTTGCAGCCTTTCTGTTTCCAAGGGACATCTTGTGGGATATGTTTTAAACATATTAATGCATAGTACAAGATCAATCAAAAGTCAGTTCAAAACTGAGGAAAATGAGGGGTGAAAAGATGGTGATGTTTTTATGTGTGGTTTAGCATTTAGGGCAGTCTCCTGCATATGGAAAACTCAAAATTCATTTCCCCCACCTGCCTGCCTCTAGCTTAAATCTGCATCGTCTTCTGCCCAGGAATGACTGGGATTCCAAGGCTCTGAGGTTTCCTGGCTGGTAGGGCAGTGAAAGGTGCAAGTTTGAACCTCCCCCAAGCAGCGGAGGAAACTGAAATTGGACTTCCTACATCTTGGTCCCATGCTCTGATCACTGGGGCATTGGGTGAAAGAAGAATGTCACTACATCCCCTGTCAGCCATGTTTCAGAGGGAAGAACTATAGCTGACTCGTAACTCTAAAAGAGTAAGAAAGACTCTTGCAGGAGAACAAGATACACCTCCTTCTGAAAAAGGTGATTTAGATGGCATTTAGCTCAGTGTGAGGGTTGCTGTGAACACTGCGTGGATGTGCTGACTTTCTCCATGGAGTACTTGGTGAGCTTGGGATCCTCATTCACAGTGATGGATGGCACTGGTCAAAATGGGTGAGGTATCTGGTGCTTTTCATTGTAAGAAACAAGTCTCTTTGGAGAGCTGGTCCCTGGCTTCCCTGCAGTTCAGCTGCACACTTGTGAAATGAGTAATCAGGGCTGCAAAACTGGAGTGTTTTGCATAGCCAGTATGAAATGGGTAGAGAATTTTAAATCCAGCAGGCCTAGAAGTTTCCTTAAGCAGAGGAAATTTTGAGGTCTGTTCTTGGGTTTGTAAAAGTATGTCTGGAAGATGTCATGAATGTATGCATCTGAGGCTGTGGATTGGAAAGCTTAGGCCTTATATTAGGTATTAAAATCTACTTTCTGTGATTGTATAGGGGTCTTGCAAAAATTGCTGGAATGTCACATATGTGACTTCTTGGTTATCTTAAAGTAGAAAAAAGGCAGACGACACCTTATTTGGTCACCAAAATAACCTTCCTCTATTCATTCCCCTGTCATTCCCCTGTAACCTTGACTGTTGTTACGAGCTTGTCAGAGTAACATGAGGGATAATTTACATCAGAGTCCTGCTCCTGCTAGTTCTCGGGTCTTTGCCTTTGATTTTTGAAGGTTTGATGGTTTATGTCCGACTTCCTTTATTTGTAAAAGGAGGTTGAATGCATGAGCTAAGGGCTTGTATTTGCAAAACTGTGCTATTTGAGTGCTAGAGAAATCGGAATCTATAGTTTACTCAAATATAGTAATTCCTGAATTTCCTAGTAAATCAGGATATGGTTAGTCTTTTGAGAGTGGTTCTTGCTTGTAGGGTCCATTATTGTCTGAGTCTGTAGCTTTTAATTTGCCTAAGGAACTCTGAATTCAGAAGGGTTTTATCTGGCTTCTGCAAAGGAAATTTCATATGGCTGTTATTTTCCTCCACTGAAGAAAATTCAAAGCTATTACCTGGTAGTGTGAAGAGGTGAGCGGATAGGGCATTGCTTGTATTGGCTGTGCTTGTGGTAAATATTCCTGAGGACAATGCAATGAATAGAAAGCCTGAGCTTTAATTGACAGACTCAGACATGAAAAGTGAGACCTGTTTGATGCATTTCTCATTACTGGGCAAACAGAAGGTCAAGCTAATTAGTTCTCTTGATAACTTGCTTACTCCACTGTGGGAAAACTTAAATGTGTCTGAACAAAACTGGTTTGCAATGCAACAGAGAATTACCTTCAAAATCATTAAAGAAACATTAAGGAAATCACAAGTGTAATGCACCTGAGCAGATTACAAGGTTCTGTTAAACCGGTGCATATTTAAAATTTGCTCTAATTTCTACCTTCATTTAATACACCTTCATCTCTTTAATGAGGACTCTTGTGAATTTTAACAAAGGGGGAGCTGAAAGTGTCCCAAGATGGCACTGGTTTTTCACAAATAATTCAACCAGTTGTTCTCTGGCCAGATTTAATGGCTGATAGTACTTTATCTAGTTTGATTCCAATGAATGCACGCCCTGCACTGAAGCTAGTTTTGTCTCTTATGCTTGTCAATGTATATCTCATAATTATGCAAGGTTAATGTGGTCTTGGTAAGGGGAAATTAGTCGAGTTAATGTGTTGTGGTGTTTTACCTAAGAGTGAAGGATGTTTACGGCAATCTTGTGACTTGAATCTTCATGGAAATTTGATGGGGTGTACTCCACAAGATCAGTGAATGTATATTTATTGTTTGGGGTAATCTAGTAGAACAATTTATGATTAAACAATTTTGTAAGCTTTTTGTAAGGGTCTAGCACTCTGCTTTCTTGTTGCATACCCTACAAATTCACAGGAGAGGAAAGCTGTGTCTGCGGTATGGTCTGTTGTTGTAGCTGTAGTATGCTATTTCTCACTAGCCCAAGCTCTCTGGTTTTGCATTTGCATCTAAACAGTACTCGTACTGTTAGAGGTGTAAAACCAGATGTGTGTCTAACACAGTCTTCTTTTAACTGGTACTGCTTTTTATATATTTTGTTATTAGCATGTATCAGTGGTATCTTAAAGTGCTGCGCAAACGCAGATTTAAAATCTGCACACCTTGAAATCCAGATCAGCAGGTACAGAGGGGAAGCAAAGAAATAAACTTGTTAGATCTCCTAAAATGTGGTCTGATTCCCCAGCAGTGGAACTACTTTGCACATTGATGCATCTAGTCCAAAAAGCAGAGAGTGTTTCGGCACGGCAGATTTAGCTGCTTTGTGTGGTTAAAGAATAAGCCTCTGGGAAAGTACTCAAATGCTTTCTGAGAATGGTTTCAGAGATATGTAGTCTTTTTTTAATGAGTTACTTCTCTCCTTAAAGCTGTTCTGTGGTTCAAATCAAAAGTGGATACAGATTTTTACAAATAAAAGTAACGTGCAGGTAAGCTCATTTTAAAAAATGAGAAGTATTTAAACATATATTTTTCTGTTGGCTTTCTCTTGCAAAAAAGGGCCCATGTTTTAGGAGAACATAGCAAAATTTGGTTTTAATACGGGGTTTAAGATTTTTTTTTCTTTTTGGATTCTAAATAGAAGTGTTGTAGGAAAATGTGTCTAATTTCAAGTTTCTCTTAAGTGTGTTTAAGATCTAAAAGTCAACTCTTTCATAGAAGAATCATTCCAGTAGAATCTAGTTTTGTGGTTAACTTCTCCTTTGGAAGAGAAGGGAAAAAATGGTTTCATTTTTATTGTTATCTATGTAGCTAATCCTTCTCTTACCACTTTCTTCAGTGGTATATTCCCTGCTGGCTCCTTCTGTTTTGCCTTGACATCTAGGCTTGGATCATGCATAAACAACACCTGATGGTGTCAGTGGGACCACTGCGTACATGAGTGTCCTCACAGTAGTGCCCTGCCAGCAGTAATGACATTCCAGCCCCGAGTTTGACATTGCTACCTGTTCCAAAGGCTTATTATTGCAAGCTTGTGTTTAAAAAATGCTTATGATTTTAAAGGGTTTTCTTTTTTACTTAATGTGCATGAAAGGCAGCCCACCTCACACTGCTGGTTTAATTCTTGACTATGAAAAAAAAAAAACAGAATTGTGTGTGTATAAAAGAGAAAATATATATTAGAACTGTGCAAAGGTCCTACTTTTTCATGTTTAATATTTGCATTTGTCATTTGCTAAATGAATCTTTGAATTGCCTGACGCATTGTCTACTTTGATGCATCTATGTTATTTTTTGACTTTTCAGAAAAATTTAAAAAGTCATTTTACAAACTTTTTTCTTGAGACCTTAGACGCTCTTCCGTAGCTGTTGTCAAGGTAAAAAGAAAACAGAGTTTCCATGTGCCATCAACAGATGTCCAGTGAAAAGATCTTTTTGCTCTGAAGTATACAGTTCATTCTTTTTTTGCCACAGAGCTACCTAAGACATCAAAGTAATATGGATGCAGTTCAAATAATGAGGTCACTTTACACAGGTTTACTGTGTGGCTTGTAATAATTAGAAACCATGTGTAATGGTGCTTTTTATTTTCCCACATTTTGATTTGTGTTAATGGATGACAGCTGCTATTTGTATTACTGAAATAATCACACATTCTTCTGATTCTGGCGTTAGTATGGATGAAATCATATTACTGGTCATAGTGCTTACTACTGTTACTGTTCCCTGTGGCTCTGTGTGTCAAAACCTGCCCATATGTGTAAGTGAAGTCTACTTGAACTGTATTACTACACTTTAATGAAACTCTGTTAAAAGTGAAGTCCTCATGGAAGCTTCCTATTAAAAATTCAGATTTGAATTTTTGTGATGTATACTGAGAAAGTCAATGACTGATCTGAACAGAATGAGTTTTATTGAGTAAACAGTGAATAAGGCCTACTGTAGTCATACTGATCTGCATCAGCTAAGACCCTAGACCAGTATTTTTACCATTTGACACCTTTGTTCTTCCTTATACATGCATTTTAATAAGAGAGGAAGTCCACATTAATATTGGATTTGAGAAATAAGTTTTATTTGTTAGATTTGCAATAAGAGATGACTGGTAACTGCGTTGTTGGAAGTGGGCCAAAGTAAAAGTCAAACTAATATTCTATTTTTCATGACCTTCTTGTGTGCAAGGTATGTGGAACTAAGTAATCTCAGCATAAATGCAACTATACTAAAATCTAGAAAGATACCAGGTATAAATGGAGGATACGTTATTCATTTTCCTTTTGACTAGAAGGGCTGCTACAGCAATGCAGGGTAGTTCTAAAAAACCATGTTTTGTAGGACATTTGGAAGGTCCATCTTCTGCCACACCTTTGCTGTTTTGTGTTTGGTTTTTTTTATTTTTATTCCCTCCTACCCCTTGGGCCAGCAGCCATCATAGCAATAACATTTATAACATCTCTCCACTGCTTCATGGTTAAGAGTCGCTGTGAACAGAGACTGAACAGGTAGTGACTGCAGAACACCAGTTGCATGCATTGGTATCCAGCCCCTCTCACATGCCAAGAAGTGAGCCCAGCAGTTACTGAAATGGTTCTTCTCTAAGTCTGCATTCAGAAATACAGATATTCTAGTTAGTGATGTGGGACTTATTGCCAGTTGAAGCTTGTTTTTCTCCCATAAAATTCTGTATTTTAACAGTTTTGGTTAGGTGGTGTGGTCAAGAGGAGAAGGGTAAGGGTGAGAGTAACTCTCTCCCTGTGCAGCATACTTGCAACAGAAACTGGAGTGGGAGAAGGACAGGTGCATGCAGGCTGTCTTTGTGTATGGAGTGACGGTTCATTCCTTTGTAGGTATTTTCCATAAGGATGTGGCCTAGTTGAATTTCTGCCCATTATAGAAGGTTGCACTTTGGGTGAAATGTATGTAGTAGCTCTGTCACAAAATGAACCAAATTTGACGATCGGTGCATTCCTCTGTAATAAGGATTAACTTGACAAAATCCCATTCGAGTGGAGCATGTTTCCTTTCCTTCTCCCTCTCCCAGAAGAGGCTGCTAATGATTGATATGAAGCATTTGTTCCATGGTATCACTGTCAGGATGTATTTTGCTGAAGTTTTAAAAGGCTTAAATAAATACAAACTACTTTGAAATAAATTTCTTAATGTAACATCCCTCCCAAAAAATGTTGAGGATACTCTTGTTTCTAGCTGCCCCGCCTGCTTAGGTAGATGAATATATACTGTCTATTTAGAAAGGTGAATAGCTGCTCATAGGGTAAATGTGTTTACCTTAAAACTGCTGCACCTCTGTAAGATGCTGCTGATGCTTTTTGGACTTTTTCTTTTCTTGCAGATCTGTTACCAGACGACATCAGGTTTTAAGTTTTTAATAAATGCTATTTGATCACTTAAAATAGGAAAATTAAACTATTTTAATGCTTGGGGAGAATCGTGCTGGAAATGCATTAAGCAACTTTGCTCACTTCAAAACTGGTTAAGTTTTTGATGTTAGTGTTTGTAGGATTACAGTTCCCAAATGGTGAGATGGTAGGTTTTGGTCCTATTTTAGTCCTTTCTCATGTTAGAAATATCTTCATTTTTAAAAAAAGTAAATACTAAAATTCTTCCTTATCATGTAAGCCTGTGGGTATAGTGCACACAAATAGGATAAGCATCATGATAAAATCATGAGTCTGGCTGCAATGTGTGTTTGTAAGTCATCCCTGAATGGACTGTTCTGTAACACTACCAAGTACTTCGAAGTCTTTCTCAAGTAGGCTAGTTTTAAATTAGTACATCTAGCAATGACCTGCTTCCTATTTTACTTTGGATCGAAGCTTTGAGGCCACTGTTCTGCAGCAACAGGCTGTAGAACTTTCAGTGGATGTAGAATGGCAACTCTCTGTGACTGCTTTCCAGGTCTCTTGCATGCTAGGGGCAGCTGGAAATACAAAGGTTGATTAGGAGTCCTGAGATCTAACCTTAATATAGCAAATGGCAGCCTGCTAGGACAGACAGTGATAAAACTTGAAGTGCACAGTTTGCAGTTGATACTAATTACAGTATCAGTATTAAACACAAATGAAGTATGTGTTCATGCAAGAGCAGTGAGGTGTGGGTCTGTGTGAGTGAACAGAAGTAGAGGAGGCAGAGATGGCAGCTCATGTGGAGCAGAATTCAAAATACGAAGTGTTACGCATATATCTAGGGGAAGAGAGAACTGAAGCTATTAAGTTACAATTGCTTGACTCCCTTTGCCTCTGAACCACTGAAACAGTATGTACATTTTAATAACGTTGTGGTATGAGTAAGGACATCATTGTGCACAATTCTTTTGCTGAGTCTAGTAATAAAGCATTCTGCCCTTTATTTATAGGACTGCCTCAAGGATCTGACAGGAGGAATTGAGTATGCTGCCAAGATATTAAATGAAATTCCCCAGAAAGACATTCAATGCACTAAAAGAGCCTCAAAGGCAGGAAGGGAAGGAAATGGGCAAGGTAAGTCATACATAATGATCTCGGTTGGCGTCCATTGATCTCATCCAGCATCCTTTGAGAATGGAATATCCATAAAAGTCTTTTAAAAGTCACTTGGATATTCTGGGTAGTGTTTGTGCTCAGATGTGCATTGTGCTGCAGTTAAGGTTAACTGTGACAAGCCATTTTCTTTTGACCCAACTAATTAAAGAAAAAAACTATAAAATTTGTTGCCTCAGTCCATTGCTGTTAATCTGAAAAGTCAGCAAAGAAATACATATTTTATCCTGAATATCTTTAGCTCTCTGCATTTTCCACTGGCTTTCCCTGAAGGAGAACCATCAACATGGGACTGTACTAGAAGAGATGAAAGGTCCCTTGAGCTTGTGCTCTGTCTCCAGTGCAGGCAAGTGATAGATACCTGGGGTAAGTATAGGAACAGGGCAAGAACATACTGATGTTCTTCAGAATCATCTGTATCAGTTGTCTGTGACTTGGAGCCTTCCTGACCCACGTGAATTTATCTACTTGGTTTTTGAACTTAGGTAAGCTACGAACACCCACAGGGCCTTGCAGCAAGAAGTTCCAGAGGTGAATTACACCTGTGCAATGAATTACCATTTCTGTGTGGTGTTTAGTGCTTCCCCTGAAGTTTCACTTGATGCTTCCTAGTTTTTACACTGTGCAATTCACCGGAGCCGACCTTTCCCTTTATGCTTCATGTGATTTCAAATCTTACCACCCCACCACTGTCTCCTTTCCCACCAGAGAAGTCCTCATCTACTTAAGTTGCTCCTCATACAGAAGTTGTGCTGTTCATGTAGCTAAGCTATGTGCTCATGAAGCTTCTGCGATAAAAGGAAAATGGGGGTTTTGGGGGAGAGCTGTCTGGAGTTAAATTTGGTAACTTCCCTGGTCTGAAAATGTAGCCCTTGAAATGGGAAAGCTCATGTTCTTCCCCATACCCACCGTTAACCAGAAAGGTCTATATTTCAAGCAGTTGTGTAAAGCAAACCATATCTATATCTATACATCTTTGAGAAACATTTTTTATCTTTTGAAAAATTGTATTTTGATTGAAGGAACTCTTGTGATCTGATGAAAACGCTAAGTTCTATAAAAGCTCAGAGCGTGGGATTTGTTCTTGGGTTTGGGTCTTCTGTGTGGGAGGGAACATGTTTCAAAGTTGAGTTAGCTCTTTCACTTCAATGCTTGAACAGCTTCTTTGATGAGATCTGATGGTAAGCACAAATTTTACGAAGGATCAATAAAAAGTATATCCCTGTTCCCAAAATGCACTTAATGGTTTAGGTCAACATTTTCCTAAAATACAGGAAGGCAATGTAAATATTTCTAAATATTATGAAGTGCTTCTAATCAATATCCAAAGAAGATAGAAGACATGGCGATGTCTGTGGCTCTGTCAGGGACTGATAGAAAACATGCAATCACTATCAGCTCAGAAACAGTTTCTGTGTAGCTAGCTTGCGGTTTGCTTTGATATGCATTATTTTACTTGCCGCTATAGGCTCTTAGCGGTCTTGTTGTGCCCAAATGTAGTTTCTTAACCGAGAAGCATGAAAGCACAGTTTTGGGTTTCTTTTGTTGTGGGTTTTTTTGGGGGTGTGTGTGGTGATGTGATGTGATGCAATCGACCAGGATATCAAACCCAAGTGTTACCATGAATCAAGAACCACCTAAATCTTTTGAGTAGCTTGTGGTTCTGAGTACCAACATTATGGTTGTGAGTTACATTTCTAATCCTTCCTGTTCCCTCTTCCAGAAGAAGCATAAAGGGCTATTCAAGTTTTACCATGTTCTTAAACTACTGCATTGTTGTCATTATTTAATTTATGTTGATGAAGTGCTTGGAGCTGTACAAGAAATATTGAGGTTATAGTACCTGAAACATGACAGTCTCTATAACTTTGCTTTAGTTGTTGATTTGGGTAACTGGCAAAGGGTGTAATATCTCTTATACTTCTTTTTCTTTGTTAAATCAACCCTTTAACTCCATTCTCCAATTTATATAAGGTAGTTTATCATAGGCATTGTATTCACAGGCACTACGTAGCGTTAGGCAGGCAGATGTAAGCTTCATGTCTGAGTCTTGTATTTTCTTTTCACTGTTTTTGGTATGCTCAGATTGCTCTGGTGTACAGTAACAAACAGAACTTTCTCATTTTAACAGTCCATGTCCTTTTCAACAGGAATGTTACCTGCCTGGTACAGGTTTAGTCATTGATGCTATTGCTGATAACCTGGAATTTGTCTGTCCCTTTCATTTCAATTAAAAAATTAAATCAACAACTTGTAGGGACACCACCCCCCTCGCCGTGGCTAAGGATTGTAATAGTCTACATTCACACTCCCCCTGGCCCAGAATTGTGCTAGTGTCATATGGGTTGGTTTTTTACAGAAATATCATCCAGGTTTTTCCCTCAATAGGAAAATAATGTAGTGATGCCATGTAGGATGCTTTGCACACAAATCTGTATAGAATTGTTAAAAAGAGCCTGAAGCTGGTAATAGTCTTAGTGTAGAGTAACTTCGTTCACCACTGAAGTGCAGTTACTGAGCAGGAAACGCATCAGGCCTCCTGTACCAAAAATTAAACTGCTTTGGGGGATCTTTATTCTTAAAACAACTCTGCTTTGGAAAAACAGCAAGCTATGGACTGGTTGGAATTTGGCCTGGTTGGACTTCGGCTGAAACACCTGCATGACACTAAATTAAAGAAACTCTCCCAAGTTTTGATGACCAAAAGATGTCAGTGCTTTAAAACAAAACAAATCACTTTGAACCTGGGCAAATACTTCACCCAGTTCCATGATATTTTTAATAGAATTTTTATTGATAGCAGAGGGAGCTTTAAATACTGGCTTTTTTAGCATTGGACCTCTTCACTGAACAGCTGCACCTAAATTTTAGCAGATGTTTCTCTATTTTAGGCTTTTTGAAACCTCTAAGGATTTTTTCCATTTAAGTACATTAGGACCAAATGGTAAATTACTGAAAGTCAAGAAACTTTGTTTTTATCATAAAAGTGCTTTCTAATAACAGAAAAGGCAACATGAAGGCCTTTATTGTTGTCTTCTGGACCAAATTGCTACAAATTATTCTGTATTTAGTCCAGTAAAACACTTGTGATTACTTTGTATTGAATATGAACTGTAATGAAGTAATGTGGCAGTTGAATGAGCTGATGAATTAAAAAGGAGAATCTTTTACAGCTGGGAAATGGTCTTTGATGTGTCATTTATTATTTCCATGCTCTGCCATGTGCTAGTGTTAAGTGTAGCTTCTTTAGAGTCTGCCTGCATTTGTGTATGTGGACTAGGACTATCTCAGTTCTGATCCTGATGTTAAGATGATGGGAACCATTGCTTAGAGGGAGTGTCACTGTTAGAAACTGGGGTTGAGAAATGGCTTTTATTCCAATGAGCAAACATATAACTGAGCATAGGTAACAGCTCACTGCAGTTAGGAGAAAGAAGTTTTGGCTCATGTTTTCATATAGTTAGGAACGAAATATCTAGCACGCTTGTGCTTTTAGTTGTTTGAGTAATTATGTTATGCGAAAAATTACTATTGTCAGTTATTTGAAAGGAGTAAGTTTGCAAAACCTACTGTTTTTTCTCATGGCTGCAAAATCAGCATTGTGGAAGGAGTTAAGTGTACAGCTTCCCAGCAGGTTTCCTGCTGGGGTCTTTTAGGTGCTGCCAGGTTTTCTGCAGGGCACCTTGATGTGTCTTTGAATCTGAGGTGGCGGTGTCTCCATTGCCATGTCATTCTTTTGAAGTCTTGTGCAGTGCACAATGCTTCGCCCTGCCCTCCTCCCCATAGAGTGTTAATAAATCAGTAGCTGCTGTCTGTAGAGGTAATAGTTCCCTGTCCTCAGCTGTTGGACGGAAGCCCTACACCACCCATGGCAAGAAGAAGAGTTCAGTCGTTTGGGCAGTTCCGTCCAAAGAAGAAGAGTTCAGTCGTTTGGGCAGTTCCATCCGATGTTCTTTTTCTAAATCTGTTGGTTGACTATCTAGGATTTTTAATCAAAGTGTAGGAGTCTGCCTTTTAAACTACAGTTATGATGCACTATTGAATTGGTAGTGTATTGCATTGTATCCAGGCTTTGAAGACCAGCTGGCCTTCCCTTGCACTGACATCTGTGGTGATGCTGCTTTCCTGATAGTGTGAAGCTTATGGTACAGGAAACTGCTTGCCTTAGCAGCAATGTGGTTACAAAATAATGATATCTTAAACTTAGCAGCCTTTGTGAGTCTTTCAGGTACCTGTTTCTTCCTGAAAAGAAAACTATATGAAAAGAAAGAAGGTACCAAGAAGGTATCCTAATAGAGTAAAAAACTAACTGTTTAAAGGGAGCAGCTTTCATTTGTATTCACCCTGCAGGATGCAGGAGACTCCACCAAAATGCTCCAAGGCCTTACTCTGAAATGCAGAATGATCTTTCCAGGTACTGCAGCCAGTAGCCTGGAACTGTGCTTTCCTGGAGCTCATGATTTTATCTTGTTGCATGAATTGAGATAGAGGGTTCAGATTTAAAGGAGAACAAGAGCGAGCATAGAATGGCCAGTTCCCAATGCCTTTTACTCTAACTACATGTTTCAGGCATAGTTTTACTGGAAAGGCTGAGGAGAGAGTTGCCATTCAGGAGTATCCCTTGTTACAATGAATTTGTGCAGTATTTCTACATGCTGACAGCATCTGAGCAGTAGGCACAGGGCACACACAGCTGGTGAGATGGTTTTTGTCTATCGCCAATATGTCTGTCAGCAGCAAGTTTGGTTCCTGTCAAAGGATTCTGTCCAGGAATTCCTACCCTTCACCTGGATCAGAGCTCTGTCTAGGGGCAGATGAGATTAGGCCAACTGTAGGTGGATGAACTTGTGAGTTGGAAACTGTCTTACTGAGTTAGCTCACATTGAAACTGAGCTGATAATCCTTGCTCAGAGACAAGGACTATTAGTTTGTGCTCAGTGCTAGGCTTGATACTGTTACATGCTTTCCAGCTAGTTTTGGAGCATGGCCAGAGCAAACTTGGGCCCTGCTCACATGAGAGTGTGCAGCTATCCTTACCAATGTAAGATATAAAATAAATTTCTTTCCCTAATTGCTTATAGTTAGTGATTTTTTTTTTTAATACCTTGAAGAATGGCTTTTCTCACCTTTGTAATGCTGAAAGTTCTTGTTCTATATTTAAATTTCTTTTATGTGAAATGCTAGGTATGAAGAGTCCATGGGGATTGTGGGGTTTGGTGTTTGTTCAGCTGGATCAAAAGCCTTTGTTGTTTTACATCATCTACCCCTTTGCAACTTTTGCAGCCTGAGCACAGAAGCCCTGAAAAGTTGGTAGAAGATAGTTGCAATAGCTGTAGTCTTTGATTTACATGTAAAAGACATTAAAGCCACTTATGTGCTGGCCTGTACCCCAGTATGGGTTAGGCTGAATGTAGCATGAGAATTTTTATTGCAGATGCTGAATATCTTCTGGCTTTCCTTTATCTGTACAGAATTGTTAAGGAATCTATTCAGGTACATAGGTATGAAATACTCACTCTGCTTTAAAAGAGCTAAACTGTGTTCTGCTTGGAGGAGCTCAACATCCTTGAAGGAGGAGAATCTGAGATGCAGAAGTGAGGAAGATAAAGAATGGAGCTGTGTGTACAGAAAAGGTTGTGGCTGTGTGGGACCAGTGCCTGATGATTCACTGAGCATTTCCTGTGATGAGACACAGACTTTCATTCACCAGAACAACAAGTGATATGGCCCCTGCAAACCTGTAGATCTAACTTTTGGGGCTATTCCCTGCCAGCATCCTGAATATCCACAGTATCCCTCATGGGTGTCGCCTGAGCGGAGAATGGCTTTGTTTAGCTTCTTTAGAGTAGGAAAGGCTAATGATTTATTCTGTTTAGATTGATTCAAGGATCCCTGAGTTCTAATGATAAATGAGACTGTCATTTGAGGAGGCTGCTGTCATGTAAAGGTAGCGTATATTAAGTTTACTTATGGTAAACATGGCAGGGGGGTGGATCCAACACCCAACCTAAAATTCAACTTTGGAAACTGGACTGGTTGAAAGAAGAAACTAATCAGATGGGCATTTGGAGAGAGGCCATGGCAGAAACAGTAAGGGATTTTGTTTATTTAAGGTACTTGGCTGGTAATTTCTGCTTGGATAGGTTTTTCTATTTCTGTCATATAAATTAGAACATTTCCTTTAAATTTAGAAAGTCATCATGTGCAATAAATTCGTGCCTTGTCTCACAGAATAAACAAATTAATTTTCATCATATGTAGGTGTTAATCCCTGTCACACTAATTCAGAATTCTTAATGAGTTTTTTGGTCATCATTTGGGGAACAAAGCCAGTTAGAGGGATGTGTTTTAAATGGAGGCAATATTAGGAAGGATATTTATGCAGCTAAGAAAGTGTAGCAGTGGCAGAACAAAGATGATTTATTTTCAAAAATAGTATCAATTTAGAATGAAGTCTGGAAAAATTTGTGCCAACTTCCATGGATTGTTTCAGCTGAAAGAATAAGAGAAACGAAACTTTCTCCTATCTTGAATGTCACCCTAGATTAGATTAGGTGTGTTTTAAAATGTAAGCTAGCACCTGAAACTTATTTTTTCACCTTAACGTTGTGGCTTTTTTGTTTGGCATTTTGTTTCGCCAAGAAAACTGCGCTAACAACCCCACTGCCAGCTTTCCTTCCCTACCTATCTCACCTTGCACTGTTTTGTTAATCATTTTTCCACCTTATGTCCCCTTAGTTTGTTCTGTTGACCAGAGATGTTATTACCTTCTCAGGATTTTAATTTTGAAAATAGTGACTGCTACAGAAAGAAGAAAAAGTTCTGATTTTTATGGCAGAACTGGCTATCTGTCAGAGCTGACTGAAGGACTTGTTCATTTTTGTGCTGGTTGACATTTAACATTCAATCCTAATGGTCACCTACCTTCTTTAATTTCTTTTTAGAAAACAAGCTAGTTTTCATCCTATGCATTCATGGTTTTATTGTGGTGTTTGTTTGTTTGTCCCATTCCCCCTCCCCCAGATGCTGTTTTCATATGCAAAATTAGTTTGGGATTACATTTTTAGGAGATACTTTAGGACAATAACTTGCTCTCGATTCTGGTATTTTTGACCACTGCTAGTTGTTGTGGATAGCTGAACTAATGCCTCCTCGAAGCTGTTGTTTCTTAAAATGGATATGAGATTGTTCCAGGCACATGCATTTGTTTTAACAAAGTTGCTTGTAATTATAGCTGCTAAATTTCAACTTTCTTGCTCAGCTGCTGGGTCAAGCTTGAAGTCATTTAAAACTCAGGGAAATTTGAGTTGATTTTTAAACTGTTTTAAATGCACCAAGGACCTCTACTGTTGCTATTAGAAGGAAGAATAAAAGCTTAATTTTATTTTTAAAAAGGCAATTTGTCTAGTAATATGGACATTTCTTACAGGGGCTATATGCTAACTAATGTGCAATTACTTTTGGCAGCATGCTATTACTGTAGTAATACTAGTTCTTATCATATATTAATGCTTTTATGATTGCTGAAATGGTATTTCCAAGCCCAAATGTATCCAGTGGGGTTGGATATATTTAGTCAAAGTTTTCAGGTTCTCTACAGGAAAGAATGAGGTGTCTAAGTTAAAATGTAGTCCTTGGAGATATTACTTAGAAGGAAAATTTTCTGTGTGTGTTATACATTAATCTTTATTTTCACTAGCTTTCCACCCTACGTATTAAGAATTTCCTTAGAGGAAAGACTGCAAAATCCAAATTGTTGTAATAAGACATGAACAGAATAAAAGGTAGGAGCTGTGGCAGGATACCATGCTAAGTAATGGAGCTTTCTCCTGGGTTGCTTCCATTAACGCTAGGTGGAAATCTTAGTATTTATTGTATTTTTATTACATTTTATATTGTCAGTTGTACCCAGGAAGGTGCAAATCATTGTTTCTAATTTCAAAGGAATACAAGTGAAGAACGAAGGTGGTTAAAAGCATAAAGGACAGAAATCCCATACCTGACTGAAGAGATATTGTTGACCGCAGCAGACTCATGCTAACATGGACCTACAGGTATTCCAGGGGGTAATGCTGGAATTGCTGCCCTCTGTGTTACGGTGTACCACCACAGTGCAGTCATTTGAGGTCCTTTCTGGTCTTTCAAAATATGGATCTGCAGCAAAATGCCTTATGTCATGTTGCTTGTTGACAGTCCTACTTGCAATACCATTGCAAACAGTTCTGAACAGCAACAGAGCTGTTCACTTTTACAGTTTTCCTCTGATTTTTTTTTTTTTGAGGGATAGGAAACACACATTTCTGCCTCTACCAGGAATCCATTGTTCCATTGTTTAGCCAGACGTCACGTCACATTGGGACCTATCTAGATACAATAATAAGCTGCTTGCACACAGCACCTGCTTTGCAGAGCTCTTAAAAATTGCTTGTGTTCAATTAAAAGTGGCTGGCTTGCCTTTATAATACTTGGTGGGTTTAGTTCATACTTCCGATGATTGCTTTATTAAACCTTTTGAAGAGAGAGGCTTTATATATCCTTTGAATGTCTTTCTTCCCCTCAGGGTTAATGGATACCCTGGATTAATGTCTGATTTTGTACAGAGTGGTAGCATCTTCTGCGCTCTGTAACTTTGGTTGCTGTTATATCAGGCTATGATATAGAGCTCTGTGTAACTTAGCTCTCTGTATTCTGTAGCACCAACATGACTTTGTTCTGGTAATTGCTTGTCAAATGTACTTGCTTTGTTTTGTGTGCGCAATACTAATCCTTTAGAAGGACATCACTTGACAGAATGAGTCTGATTTTTAGACAAGAAAATGGGTGTCTAGAAATGATCTAGTACTCTGGAATTTGTTCTCAGTGGGCTTTTTTGTTGATATTCATTTAAATCTCTAGCTTGGGTAATGTGATTACAGGTGCTTTGCAAGGGGTTATGCTACTGTGAATTGAGATGTCTTTCCATCCTAAGTACATGAATGCAATTTCCTTTTCAGAGGGAGCCTTGAAGCAGCAGCCTTGCCAAGCTCTGCAGCAGGGCATGGCTCCATGAAGGGAGAATGCTAGACAGGGTTTCTGAAGCTTTTAATTAAAAGTAAGAGGGTCACCTAAAGATCAGTGTGCCCCAGGCGATGGGGAAAGGTATCTCCTCTTATGTGGAAGGAAGACTGTGGAGTCCTTAGCAAGCAGGAAAGTGGAATTCTGACTTGGGAGCACACGTAGCTCAGTCCCTGCCTGACCTGGAACTCTGCCATTGCTTCCCAGAATAGGGATGCTTCCCTCTCATAAGGGCATAAAAGAAGGAAGATGTCATGGAATTTGTTTTGGGGAGGGGTCAGGGGGTGGTGGTTAGGGGTGGAGAGAGGAGTTGTTAAAAGCTCTCAAAGAAAAATGGTGGGAGGTTATCTTTTGGGGACTTGAGAAACTAAGTTGAGCCGGGTACCAATAAACAGTAGCACTGGAGACTCTTGTGTTTGTAGGGGGGAATGTGTCAGCTGAGCTATTCCAACAAGCCTTATCTTGTCTGTCTCTGCTATAATTATCTGTCTTCGAGGCTCAGTGTACTAAGGCATGATGACTACAGATGTTATCTGCTACATGATGGAAAAACAAGCACTTTAAAAACCAAACAAACATGATGGTTACAGTAATCGTCTCCCCACAACGGTTTGCAAATCATGCAAACATAAACAAATTCTATAGAATTTTGAGCAAGTGTAATCTGCTCCCATTCAAATACAGCCAATTGTTGCTTTTCACAGCTTTAGCTTATGAAATCTGTAATGTAATTATAGTGTAGAAATAGCAAGAATGGAAGGAATTTAGCTTAATGTGCAGTGAGTTTTCAAATGGGAGATAAATACAGATATTGCAGGAAACTATGCACAAATTGAGCAACACATACACTGAATGAAAAACATATCCTGGTCTGGAGGGTGTGCTGACCTCTTCCGGAGCAGGCAGCATTGGAAGGAATGCATTGGGGTTTTGTGGCCTCTTTTTGAGGTGAGTGAAAATCCCATGACTGACTTTTTGCCAGAGGTGGGTCGAGGTCAACTCTGTTTGTCCCATTAAAGAACCAGGAGCAGAGCTGAGAGGAAGGCTGGGGGGAGGAAGCCATGCTTTGCTTTCCTTTTCCTCAAGAGCACAGTTTAGTACTGGCTGCACATTAAATGAGCTTCAATGGTTTTAAGCTACCTACTATTGGCCCTGGTTAGCTATTGAACTGTCTGGGAAAGTCCCATAGACTTTCCTCTCCTGTCTGCTCTAATGCAGTAGTCAGAAGCAGGTGGAGAGCTACTGCTGTGCCTTGTGGGGACATTTCCTTCCCCTGCTCTCTTAAAGAACCTAGTTGTGCAGGAAGGGCATGTGTACATCCCTTTTCTGCCATATGCAAGGATCTTGTGGAGAGCCTGCATCTGGCTGCATGAAGGGGAGAGCCTAGGTGATTCTATGGAAGTGTGAGGGTGTTAAAAATGTCTGGTGTAAGTTAGTATACTTGGCTTGCTGCCCAAAAGCATAAACAATTGTGGCAAGACTTTAATGTGTTTTTCATGACTAGAACTACAAATATAAAGGCATTCTTCACATGTCTTGTATCTTTCAGAAATAAACTGTGATAGGAAGTGCCTTTCTATTGAAACATTTGAGTGGTGTTAGTTAACAATGCTCAGTTCTACGTAGCAAGGAGCTGAAACGCATTCATAAATAATGGCAACTACTGCATGGAACAAACATTTGCCTTGTGCATATAGTTTGCTAACACACCTAATAATGCAAATGCTAAGTAGTTGGATATTATTTAACACTACAGAAGTGCCAGCCCCTCTTGTCAGATGGTCTCAGCTGGTGGAAACCAGCATTGTTCTTTTCTTCTGGTAAATCCTCTTAGAGTTTCATGAAGTTCAGTGAACTTATGCTGGCTGGTGTTTCTGACTGTGGGCTCAAATCAGCATTCTTTCTGGTGCAGCAGACAGAGGTTTGTGTGGGACCTGGCTTTAAGCTGACTTGACAAATGTAGGTAACTGTATTTTGGAATTCTGACCGTAGATTATCTGAGAGCCGGACAGGAGTTTGGGGTGGAAAGAGTGGAGGAAAGATCTGGAGAGAAACAAAGATGAAGTCATAAAGAAAAGCGGAGAGAAGGTAAGTCACTTTTGGTGTCAGCATAATAAGGATGAGGTATTTGGGGTTTTTAGTTGTTTTTGTTGGTTTTTTTTCCCTTCTTTTTCCCAAAGAAGATAGAATCCTAATTCAGGGCTGGAAAGCATTTGTTTTGTACTCTGTGTCCAAATGTGCTTCAACATTGGCACCTTTGTGTGCCATATAACTGGGGAAATCAAACGTATTTGTGAAAATCTTTTTTTCTGCCAAAAGGGGTCAGTTGTATTTATATGCGCTGGCTGGATCTCACCTCCTCAGAGCAACCCCGTGTGTGTATTGGAACTCCATCAGCTTTGCTTTTTAATATTGTGTGGTTTGATCTGTCCTGTGTTGTTGCCATTAGCCTTGAGGCTAATTTTTAATACGTGCTCTGCCTGTGCCAGCAATATAGAGCCTGTCTGTCAGATGGCTTTGAGGCTAGGCAGGCGCACAATGGGTAACACACTCTACCTGGTTGCTCACTGCTTCAGCTACAGCAGTAGCATGACACTTTGCCGAAGGGCAAGTCCTCTCACTACAGTTCCTACAGTCTGCAACCTCTTCTTCACTGCTCTTTTCCTCACTGATGCCTTAATATGAGTAGGACGTGATTTATAGTCCTTCCCAATCCCATGAAAGTTCACCTACCTTGTTATCAAATGGAACTTGCTTCTGTCATGGGCTGGGGGAGTTGTGGGAGTGTGTACTAGCCTCACCATGGGCTGCATGACCTCCCCAGTCAAAAGGTTCCCTACCCATGGCATAAAGTGAAGTCTTCAGTCTTGTAGATGGTTTCTCTGTTCAGTGTTTTGTATTAGGATGAGAGAGACACATAAAGACTTACAGGGACAGGCATGAAAATTAAGCACTGGTGTTCGTTCTTCAGGATCTTAACCTTCACAGGAGTGAAGCTACAGAAGAACTAGCTGTATTTCTATCCCTATTAATCTATTCAGGCAATAAAACAGTTCAGTTTAGAGCTTGTCTCCATTGTGGAGATAAGAAGACAGAAAACAACAAAGAAAAGTAATTTCAAATTAATTTCAACTGTGTATTAAATATGTTAAACCTCTCTATACAGGCACTGTGTCAGAGCTGGAGTGGCTTTAATTTGCTTTACGTGTGAAACAGCGTTGAGGAATTTTCATTTTTAAATGACAGGGTTCACTCCAGGGTTTATAGCACTTTCTAAAGAGAAGCCCATATGCATATTTTCAGCTGAAATGTTTCCAGGCTTTTGATGAGCAGGTTATTTTGTAATTGTTCAGTTCTTGATACACTTGTTTCATTTTTAAGGCATGTGTTAATGACCTGTGTCAGGAATCAGAGAGGACTCTGGATGGACTTCTGGCCTCTTCTTGTATGGCTACTCTTGCCTTCGTGGAGATGGTGGAGGAAGGGCATTAAGACAAGACAGCAGTGAATTAATGTGCTGGCTGTGCATCTAAACCCACCTATTCTTGGCATCTCTGCCCTAGTAAAACTGGCACATCACCTAGTAAGCAGGCACTATGCCATCCTGACAGATGGCTGTGGAAGCAAGCAGCCAAGAGGCTATACATGAGCATCAAATGCATTTGTTGAGGGCAGGATACCAAGCCAGAAATGTCAGAGTGGTTTTCAACCCAGAGCTGCTGAAACTGTATGCAAGAGAATGTCATTGATATTTCAGCTCAGAGCTGGCTTAACTGGGTAAAGGTAAAGCTGGAATTGCCAGATCATAGAGAATAAACTCCTGGAAAGTCTTAGATCAATTTTTTCCTGCCACAGGGCATAAAAGGGGAAAGGCTATCACGCTGACCCTTGCATTTTTCTCTCTTAAAATGCTCTATACAAGTGACAGTAGTACATCCTGAATCTGTTTCTCGTTAATTAGATAAAGCTGCTGGGTACCTCATGGGTTGTTTTTTGTTTTTTTTTTAAACCTGAACAATACTTTTGTGGCTAGAATTTTTTGGCAGCCTTACATATTAATGCTAGAATATTACGTGGTAGACATAATATCCATATTGTAGCAGTCTAGTAAACTGCTGATTGGCTTTCTCAGCGTGATTGAGTGGGACTTTGGATTTCTAAATCCAACCCTTTGCTGATGTAGCACCACAGTGCATGAAATTACTGTACTTCATCTTCAAAATTGTAAGCTTTTGATGAAATGTTCTGATTGGAAAGGAAGTGGTAGGAAACTTCTTCCAATTCTCTTCATATAATTGAATTTGAAAGAATAATTTGAAACCAATGTATTATTTTTTTTAAGAGAACTTTACAGAAAACCCTACTTGAGCAAATCTGAAACACAGCTGGAACCTAGAGAAGTATTGTCTGTGATGATCTGTGTGGGTCCACAACATGGACTTTTTAAACTGTGTAATTACACTGATTACCTTTATTCATACAATAATCAGATCAGTGTCTGGTAAAATGAGGGGGTTTTAATTTTGTGACATGAGAAGATTATTTTCATTTAGTAGGTTTCAGAGTTTGTTAGTGCCAATATGCTAAAAAAAAAATAATAATTGCCTATAGTCATGTGAGACAGTTGGAACAAAGTGAGTAAATCTCTGTTCAGACAGGAACAGATCCCACAGGGAATGCTTTAGCATGGATTTTCATGCTTTGCAAAGGAAGTAATGGTCTTTAAAACTGTCACTTTCTCACCTAAACGTTTATTTATATTGCAGGGATACCCAGAAGCCCCTCCCAATAGGGAACCAATTGCACTGAGAAGTGGAGCTGCTGGTGCAGGGGCAATTGATGATAATTGCACACCTTGGCTAAGCTTTCCCAGCACCTCCTGTCACAGCAGCATTACTGGTAGATTGAGTATTCTAATCCATTATGACTATGCTAATTCTGCATAGTGCAGTCTGGTAATCCTAATCTTTATTTTCTGTATCATGATCTTAATTTTCCCATATTATATTATATTACTGAAAACAAAGACTGGAAAAAAACTTGTAACTTGTTGCAGTATCTTGAATTTTCTGTTTAGAGACCGGTTCTGATTCTCTGCTCCCCTTTTACATTAGAGCTAGGAGAAGAATATCTATAATTTACATAAGGAACTTGGAAGATGCAACAGCCTCAGTAATATGTATTCAAACCAGAGTTAAATCTACTTTTTTTTTCCTGTTTATTTGAATTTTAAAGAAAATGAAAGCTAATTGATACAAAACCAACCTATTGTTACTAAAAAGTATCAAACACTATTTTAGCCTTATTAATAATTCAGCTAAGGTTTTAGTGTTGACCTGTTTTTCAAATTTTATTGCATATTGTTATGTCTCTGTAGTATTGTGACTGAAGAGTGTTATTGAGGGTCTTCCAAAATTTAAATTACTCCATAAATCTCCCTCAATGCAGTAATATGTTAATTAAAAAAATGTATTGTTCATGTCTTTTGAACACAGACATTCATTATTTTGCTTGATAAAGTGACCTTAGCCAGAATTTGCTAATGTCCAAAGGGGTAAGCTTGTAACCTCAGTAACGTGGTTAATTTTAATTAGTCAAAGACACATTCAGGCTCTCTGTAGCTTTGAAACATTTGAATTCAGTTTGGATGGCATTATTCTCAGGGAGCATGAAACAGATGCACATAATTCTTGTTAGCATATTACTTGAAGTTGACTTCAAACATGTGTTCATTGTAAATTATTAGAGTGTTCATCTACTGGGAATCTAATCTGTCTATTTGTTGGTGGTTTTTTTATATTACTATTACTATTATCATTTGTAACTCTCACCTAGGAGCCTATGCCATGTGGTGGGCCCTCTTTATGCTGAGACCTCTAAGGAAAAAGCCTCTGCTCCAACAGTTTATAGTTTAATCCTCAGAATTTCTCCCTTGGTTTTGTCTTACACAAGACTAACTTCTTTAAAGGAGATACTTTATTTCCAATTACAGTTTTTATTTTTCTGTTCTGGTGACAAAAAAAATGGTGACAGCCATCTGAGTATATTCTTCAAAATTAGAATGGAAGTACTAGGGTCACCTGCTGCACACAGCTGTCAGCTTTGAGGTCCTGTCTTGAGTATGGCAGTTTGCTTGAATGAAGGAGCCTCAGATATTGGCACTTTGCTTATATGAGACATTCTCTTTCTATTGCAATGTGTTTCTTCTTCCGTACTTAAATGTGTAATACAATACTTGTTGGTCTAAGTGATGATACTGTGTAGTATTGTGTATGTTCAAGTTCTTACAAAGCTGAAAGGATCCATTGCTAACTCTGTAGTTATTTTATAAGTCATTATTAGGCTGGGACAAGTCTTTTTTTAATAGGGGAGGACTGAAGAGAATTTTGTCTGTATAGAAGTAGTGGCCTTTAAATAAAGCTTTAGCAGTTCATTGAGTTTAGTGCACCTAGCTGGGCCTAAAATAGGAGGAAGAAGAATGAGAACAAGACCCTTCGTGACCAGGTCACCTCCTTTTTATAAATTCATGCTCCTGTTTCTCTCTCACGGCTGCTTGAACATCTTCGAGGTGTTTGTATCACAATACTGATGCAAAGACATCCATTTTAATATTGTGTTCTCAGAGGTAGTTTCTGTTGCTTAGGTTTTTCTGCCTCTATCCTGTTCAGTCTCCTTTCCCAAGCAGAAGTCTTAGAAACTGCCAAGACATCAGGTATTGAACTGTGACCAGCCTTCCCAGGTAATTGAACAATATATTTTTCTTACTCTTTTTTTAGAACTGAAATTGGGAGAATAATTTGATTATTCTGACTGTGACAGTTTAAACCATGGAATCGTAGCATAGCAGGTTGGAAGGGACCTCAAGGATCATCTGGTCCAAACTTTCTTGGCAAAAGCATGGTCTAGACAAGATGGCCCAGCACCCTGTCCAGCTGAATTCTAAAAGTGTCCAATGTTGGGGAATTCCCCAGCTCCCTGGGGAGATTATTCCAATGGCTGATTGTTCTTACTGTGAAAAATTTTCTTCTTGTGTCCAGTCAGAATCTCCCCAGGAGTAACTTGTACCCATTACCCCTTGTCTTTTCCATGTGACTGCTTGTAAAAAGGGAGTTTTAATCTTCTTTTTAGCCACCCTTTAAATACTGGAACATGGTGATGAGTCTCCCCTAAGCCTTCTTTTCTCAAGGCTGAACAAACCCAGTTCTCTCAGCCTTTCCTCATATGGCAGGCTTCCAAGTTCTTTCATCATCTTTGTGGCCTTTCTCTGGACCCTCTCCAGCCTGTCCACACCTTTTTTTTGTGTAGCAGGGACCAAAACTGAACACAGTATTCCAGGTGTGGACTGACAAGCGCTGAGTAGAGTGGGATAATGACTTCTTTATCTCTGTTGGTGATGACCTTATTCATGCAATTCTGCATCCTGTTGGCTTTCTTTGCCACAGTGTCCTGGGTTCAGCTGGGACAGAGTTGTTACCGGCTGGGCTGAAACCACGACACACAGCAGCACACTGCTTATATTGAATGAACTATAACAGAAACAAATACATGAAAATTACTGTGGAAATTTAAAAAAAAAGTGAACCTGGTGGAGAATCTCTACTTTTTAATGCTTTGAGAATATTTTTTCAAAACTGAGATTAAATATTTATACTTCTACGTCTAAAAATAATGGTGGAAGAAGAATAATTAGAGAGCATGTAGATTTCTCATAATCTATTGTACATTTCTGTGCACTGGTTCATTGTCCAAGTATGAATTTGAGCTCATTTCTGCTAGGAACATTTTGGTGAAGAAATGGATTCCAAATCACTCTGCAGTTTTTTTATTACTTCCCATGCTTTAAAGACAAGAAATGCTCTAAGTACTCTTGTGCCACATGAGCATGTCTCCTTCTGCGTAGTCCCATTGGTTCACCAGAGTTCCTTGGTTTTGTCTTCAACCACTATGTTATGATATCCCAGCTGTAGAATAAGGCCTTGATTTTTTTCATAGAAGCAGCCTGTTTGCAGAGTAAGAAATACGTTTACAGAGTGTTTAAGATGTGATTTTTACCTAGATGAAAATCTTGGGGGGGAAGTATCTTTATTTTGGTGGAATATTAGTTCATTAATTCACCTGTGTAGCCAGTGGTTAGTATATTTTTGATGAAGAATTATTTTAAGCAATGGAGAAGGTTAAGTTTTCATGGTGGTCTGTGTTGTAACATAGTAAGACATTATTTTCTTGCTGAGATGGTATGAAAGGACTGAGCATAGCAATAATGCTGTACCTTGCTAGCCTGGAGCTTTGGTTTGCAGTCTTGGCCGTAGTTATCTTCTTCCCAAGTCTGGAAGGAGCTGTAAAGTTAACAGTCAGTTTTCTGCAAAATTTACCTCCCTTCTGAAAATGTTGGAAAACATTATTGGGGTGATAGTGAGTATTAACACCTCTTCAGATGGGGAGAAATGAGGTAGGCAGCCAGTTTCTCCTGCTGCTCTAAATTGATACATGCTTTGTATGGCACTTAATCTTGAATGCTTTCAGTATGTGTTGTTTCTTATTTCTTGTAATGTTCTCATTAAATGTAAATGAGAGGTTTGAATTGGGTTATTTTTAAAAATGACATAGAAGTTGATTCAAAACACTGTAAGATGTGGCATTTGCTGTAAATAAGTTTGAGGAAAAAAGATGCCATCTGAGTTTATGTAGTGTCTAGTGACAGAGGCCTTGAAGCTCAGGGAAGTCTCTGGCATCTGGGCTTGCTTACAATGTGCTGCAGTCTCCCCCTGCCATCCAAACACTTTTCATTTCCTAATGTCTTTAGAGCTCTTTGAAGTCCAGTCAATAGTCCAGTCAAATCACATAGGGATGGTTTGGAAGTTTTGATCAGGTCACTGGTGTATGTCAGCGTATTTGTACCTCATGTGCAAGTGAAATTTTACAGAAAATATAGATAAAATATGCACATGTGTTTAAAAGTGAAGATGTACCTAACAAATTTAACCAGATAGTGAGCTAGATGAAATGCTAGTTCCTGCAAAATCTTTCTCAAGCTGCGTTGTTTTACTTAAGGAATGGGTAGATAATTATCACACCCCCAATAGTAAAAGCCATATTTCTGTAAGGATACAATTATGAACTCCATAGTGGAATTTGCATTCTGTGTTTCGTATGGTATTGAGCTTGTGACTATCTTCTGCAGAGTGTTTCTTCCCTCTGCAAGGCAGGAACTTCTGTGTTTGAATCTGTTTTTTCTAAGTGGCCATGATACCTCCTGAGACTAGTAACTGACTGTTGGTTTGTCTGCTTCACTTCTGTTACATTTTACTCTGGCCTAAGCTAGCACTGTTACCAGAAGAAACATTCTGCTTCTGACTATATTGTCTTTTCCCTGTACCAGTTATGTTATGCCCCTGTGAGCCACAGGATAAAGTGGATCAAACCAGCAGTCTCCTCTGCTCTCCCCTCCTGGTTCATCTGATCAGAGAGGTCAACTCTGTCAGCTCTCTGATCTGCTTCCCAGGGTGATTTCAAGAGCGTGTATCCTGGTGTAAGAGAGTGGAGAAGCAGAGGGACCAGAGGTGTGGATAATGTAAAACTGTTCCTTTTGGCATCAGGAGCAGGTTACAATGGGGTAACATGCTGAGGGACCTGCAGCTCTAGCAGGCCCCCCTGTTATTTGCTGAATTAAAGAGAATGTTGTAGATACTCCTGAGAGCAAACCAACCAATGGGATGAAACAGCAACATTGTTGGGGGGAGGAGAAAAAGGGTGTTGTCCAACAAATCTGTCCATCTTAACTTCATGGATAAACACATGGATACCCAGCCTTCATGGTTAAACACATGGATACCCAGCCTCTTAGCCAGGTGGAAAGAAAATATGAGACTGTAGAGAAAATATGGGCCTTCCTCTGAGGCTCAAGTTGGCCTGTGAGGACATTGCACCATTAAGGACAGCCTATTCATTGTGCTGTCAGTCATATATATGATTAGAGAGCGTGTTGTGTGATCTATTAGATGACAAAATAGGACTGAAGCTGCTCATGGGATGTGCTGACTGGTATCTGCACCCCATGTACTTTCTGCAAAAGGCAGAAGTACCAAGCGTTTATCTCTGTTTAAACCATTCTACAGCTAGAAGGCAGTTGAGTGACTCTGGTATGTGGTTTGGCTGCTGCACAAGAGAACTACTAAAGACATCGCTTGCTTTATTTATTTTATTTCATAAACAGACTTCTGAGGCCGTATTAGATTTCAAAAGATCTTTCTTCTTCCTTCTTCCCTGAATAAGAAAAAGTTTCCCTTACGCATATTGCTGTAGGCCCATATTTCAAAATGACACATTGGTACCAAAGATTGTAGAGCTGAGCACATCGCTCATGATGCATTGCTCCCTATCCACATAGTTCCTCCACTTTATGATCAAAATAAAACACTTGAAATATATTCTAGTCTGCTGGGTGGGAGAGAGAACAAAATGCTGGAGGGAAACCTTTAAGTAGTATCTCTCTGGACTTATTTATAAGATTGCACTATTTTTCCCTCAACCCCTTCCCTGTTTCTCCTTCTCTTTTCCTTCAAATATTCTGACTGGTGCTGACAGAAATGATTATAGCTTATGAGTGATAATATAATTCAGTTTCCCTCAAGGAGAGACGCTATCAGAGAAGGGTTTTTTTTAAAATATACTAGTAGAAAAGAGTCATCTTTCTTCCTAGAAGAACAGTTATTAATCTCTTACTAGTACATTTTCATATCATTTTGGACATTTATTTCCATGCTGTGATATTATAAAACCAGGCATTTGTGTCAGTTTTGATGCAGTGCAACATGCTGGAACATGAAAAGCCGTAATTACCACTGTGGTCATTTGAATTGCTAACCAGATCCTGACATTTTCAAATCGGACCAATTTCTTAGTGATCCAGAAGTAAGCCTGGGTGCTATATGAGCTGCATTTCAATCAGGCAACTCAACATTTAAAATGAAAATGCAGAGCACTCACATTCCCAAAGCATTGCTAAAATGAAGAAGTGCTTTGCTGGTTTACTATTGCCTCCTCTAGACAGAATGTTTTGTTTGTGAAGATTTTTTGATAAAATTCTAGTTACTGTTTATTTTGATGCATTTTAAATGTTCAAGGAGATCTCTTTAAGGAATTTTTCCTGCAATTGTTAGTTCTTTTTAATGGATATAGTCATAGCAACCTGCTCTGAAGTTTGTGTGCGATTGTGCTATGTACCTTCATAGGTGCAAGCTCTCAATGCTCCTGATGCTTTGTGTTATGGACTTCATTCTCTGGGCCCTGTTCATTTGGGTTTGTTGTGGTGTAAGCCTCATAACCTGAGTTTCCAAGGTGGCCAGAGAGCTTAATTTAGGTAGTGGATGCACTTGCCCATGCTTTTGCTTGCTGATGATGCTCTGGTGGTCGCTGTTGCTGGGAGAGGTTATTTTGTCAGAGCCCTCCAGCTGCACTGGCTGGGAGGAGGGAATGTGACAGAGCAGAGGAACAGCGAGAGAAATGTGTTGATGATTAACAACCCTACAAATGAAGGGTGTGACATCCTGTAAAAAGTTTTGTCTTTGAAAGAGTAATTCAGAGGCTCTCAGCATCCCAAACCAATAGAGTAAAATATATATATATGTTGTTTGTGGTTTGTTTTGTTTTGCTTTTTAAAGAAGATTCACATGCTTTTAGCCTATTGGACCTGAGGAATGTAGCATTAATAGGTAAATGGTATCTCTTAGACCCGATGTTGGAGAAAACCATACAGCAATCATAAGTGTGAGAAGGGAAAGTGAGAAGAAAGAATATTTACATCTGTTCTGCAGTGCAACAGTAGCAGTAGTAAAAATATCTTCCACTTCACTAACTTTGGAAAAGCAGTACCAGGACTAGACTAGACTAGATGAGGAAAGAAAGCAGGAAACAAGTTGAAATGTTTGAATTAGCGGGAAATATTTGTATCTGGTTACTCTATTTTTTTTAAATTTTATTTTTTATTTTCCTTATTTATGGGCAAAATTTTGTATCTAAAAACCTGAAGAGTCTGATGGTTACTTCTGCCCCCTCTTCTTTTTTCCTTTGTGAACTGCCAGAGTGTTTTCCCTCAAAGAAAAGGTGAATTCGTGGCTCAGTCTGTGGAGGTCTGTTGTTCTTTTCCTTGTGTGGACAAAATCATCATTTTCCTTAAGCTGTGGGTCTGCTTATTGAATCAAGAAGAGAAAGAAAGATGACAGAAACCAGCTGCAGGCTTCTTTTAAAGATCAGACTTCAGCCTTTCATATATAGGGATTTTACCTTTCCTGCCTGAAAATATCAGATTTGCATGTCTGTCGTAATGTTTTTGGGTATTGAACTATGAAAGTGTATCTGTAGACAAATGAAGCTACAAAACTGGCTTAAATTAACAGTTATTTTCTTTATGACTGTTTTTGCTTCTTAGAGGATTGAGAGAAGTGCATTAATCTGTTTTTGTGAAAGTCATTGGAATATGTAATTTTTATATTCCTAGCATGTAGTGCAGTAGTTGTTGGAATATTACTTGTCAAAGCTACAGTACTTGATTTAAGTCCATCTCTTCTCAAAGTGGATTATTGGGTCTTTTTGAATTTCATGTGAGTTTTGAGTGACTGATGCAGTGTAGGTGATGTTATGATGTGTGGTATTTAATGTAGTCTTTTAGGAGGTAAAGTTGATCTTGAGAACACAGATAATTTGGGCATATTGTGCTTTGCACTCAAGTTGGCAGTGGATAATTTTCATCCAACAGATGTGTTTGATTATGGCAACCTGGGGCATGAAATTACTCCTAATGCTAAAACTAGTGGATTCAATACAGTGCTAGGCTGTGCAGTTATTTCCACTGCAGAGATGTCTAGACACCTCACCCAGGGAGCCAGGCCCCCAGGTACTAAGCACTGTGTGTCTATGTAACAAAAGGCCTCTTCCAGACTGAAACAGCTTTAAAAATACACTTGAAAGCACGTTGGTTGTTCCAAAAAAAGAAGGGGGGAAAAAAAAAAAAAGCCTATTCTGATTGTGAAACTCCTATGTGGGGAAAAATAAGAAAAATCTCTGTGTGGCAAAAAGTGAATGAGTCAAAATGTGCAGAGCTCTCGAATGACTCATTACCTCTCTGGGTTTTCTCCCTGCATGTCTCACAGTCTGTTCAGCCCAAGGTGGATCACAGCAATCACCCATATGTCTGTTGTGGTAGTGTGCTTAGGACAATAGAAAGTATGTATGGTGCAAAGAGTTCAGAGGCTGAGATTTTATAATGGGCTGTCCCTAGCCTGCTTGCTTGACCTTCCACCAGTATTCTCTGGGTGGCATGGGGTTTTTTGTTTGTTCTAAAGAAAAATGTATGTAAATGGCTAATAATATCTATGTCTGGATCTATGAAGTCTGAAGTCCAGAGTATGAAGCAGCGAATAAACTTGTTGGCGTTTGTCCTTGTGGCTTCTTCCATGAAGTGCATCATTTTATCTGAGGCAAATCAGCCACTTCTGCAAATGCTTTCATGGACTACTTGCTTATGCGCTGCTACTCTCTTGAATCAGCATTATGCTGTTTTTACTGAAGCACAAATAGCGAGTCTCCTTAGGGCATGACTGCAGATGGGGTTCTTACTGCTAAGGAAAACCAGAATATGTGTTTGTGTGCATCTATAACATTGCATGCCTTCTCCAAATATAATTGGTATCATATTATTAAATTGGAGTCCCATTTCTGTGGCATTTCAGAAATATGTTAGACAATATTGCCGTGGATTTTTTTTTTTCTAGTCAGCCATGGTAGAAAATTGGAGGATTCTGACCCAGCCTGGAGATGAGACAAAGGCTTGTGGACAGAGCAATGGTCACTGCTATCCATCACTTCTTCCCTCCCCTGTCTGGCTGCAGACAAGGTGAACCTCTTCTCATCCCTGTGGGGGCACTCTGGCCCCTTGTCATCTCTCTATCAAGAAGCAGTGTCACCTGCAGTGACAGCACTGACATGAGTAAGTGGCTTGCAGGGATATGAGAAAGCATTGCAGTGAACAAAACTTGTCATCTTTAATTAGCGGTGTTGAATGATGTCTTGAAAGCCTGTAGGTATAAACAGACAAATAAGCTGGTAGAATTAAAAACAGATGTTAGAATTTAAGTCCTTTAATAACAACATCCCCCGCCTCCTCCCCATTAAAAAAAAATCTTATGTCAGTTAATGCCCAATTCTATTTATACATTTCTCATTTACATGCAGATTTAGCATAATGTATTCAGGAAGACAACATGTTTTTTATTTGCATGGCGGTGGCTGTTGGTATTTGTCAAACCTGTTTGCTCTTTCTTTGTTCCTAGCCACTTGCTCAGACAGAAGAGACTTGACTTAAAAACTGACCAGGCCATATTGTAAATCCCATAAATTCCTGATCATCCAGAAGAAGGTAAAAAAATTCTGTAAAAAAAATCCTAGCAAAATGTCATCTGAACTACTAGAGTACACTGAAAACTCCTAACATGAAACTCATTCAATGCAATATAAAGATGGTTTAATATGAGGAACCCCTTCCAGACGCAGTTTCCAGGGTCCCTGTGTCTTTCCAAAGCAAGCTGTTAATCATGACCATATGCAACTGGAAACTGAAGCAGGCACAGTCCTCATCTGAACAGCATGATCACACAGCCTCTGACCATGGCTGTGGCATGTGGTGTAGCACACACTAAGCCAGCTATTAATAATAAGGGGGAGGAAATGGAAGGAAAAGACATCATGGCTCCCTTAGCCCTCAGGTAAATCTACATCCACTTTCATTTGTCTTTGAATTTTTTTATTTGTGAAATGCTTTATGTTGCAGTAAGTCTACAGAGCATAAGCAAAGTGTAGTCTTTTATTTATCTCAAGTCTGGATTTAGGCTTGAGGTGCACAGTGTCTTGGAAGGAGGACGGTGGAGAAGAAAACAATCTTGGAGCAAAAGGTTTTTGCAGTAAGCCTGATTTGGAGCCATGCAAATGCTTCCTGATTGAGTGAGGAGATGCTTGTGTTTTCTAGCTCATTAATCTAAGGATCAACAGTCTGTGGCAGGGATGCCAAAGATGGCACCCAAGCAAATTTTGAATGGCATTTGGCAAGGCTGCCATGTTGTGACAGGAGAAATAGCTGAGAGAAACAGGGTCTTCTCTTTACAATGTCCTGTTGAGTTGCAAACATAGCCAGAGTGGGACCCCCATCTTATACAAGCAAGAGGTGGTAGGTAAGCAACAGCTTTCCTCTGAAAGGCAGCATCTCCTGACTCTGGCATTTGTCTCCATGCTTAACACTGAAATTGGAAAGAGAAAATATAGTCTGGCACAGGTCCTCTGAAGCAGAATGTAGCATGTCCCAGCGGTGGGAACACAACGCAGAGCACAGCTTTTCCCCATCAGCCTCCTTAAGGGGTTCAAATCTTTGGGAACTTCTTTAAAGATAAGTCTTCCTACTGGTATGTATCACAGTCTCTGATCTAACTGCTGTTGTAATTGAAAGTGATATATTTTTTTCTGGATGACATATTTGATGTCAGACTTGCCTATTGGACTTCACTGGCACCTGAGGACCAAGAAGTGAGCATGGGTGTACTTCACGATGACTAATTGGAATGCTTTCTTTCAACTATTAGTCATTGTTTTTCCTGCAGGCTAGACCTGTATTTATGATATGAGCTGCAAATGCTCCAATAAATTATGAATAGGCATGTAAATGTTTAAATCCATGTGTTTGGATGAGAGGCAATACTGGAAAATAAGAGCAATTCTTGATCTACTCTGATTTTCACAATATGACACACTGTCAAGGTTAAAAGGACCTTCACAGATTTTTATTCACTTTTATACTACTTGCTTGATGTAAAATGTAGATGGCAAAACAGGAGAGAGTCATGGCAAGGTGTCAAGTTATTAAGATTTAATTGCTTCTAGAGAGTACACAACTGAACATGTACAGTGCTGTGATGCAAAAATAAGTACATGTTAAATAGAATGACTAAATATGCAGCTTGAGGACATATCTTCCATTTTTAAGTTTTTGGCTTGCTGATGTGCTCACAGCTCAATAATACATGATTAGTCTCCAAATCATTAATACGATACTGCTATAAAACATTGCTCTTGTTTCTATTCATTTTACTGAACTATGCCCTGCTGAAAACAGAATAATGGACAGTTATAACTGAAATCAATAGCTATTGTTTCTTCTGTTCCGAAGCATTAATATGGTAAAACTAAACATAGGCAGGATAGATTTCCACTCAGAATCATGAGAGAAGTAGTCAGTTATAGATGATGTCTATGTGTGAAAGACTCCCACCTTTGTATTAAAAATACCTTTCGACCCCTTTTTTCAAGTTCATATATGCATGCAAGTCTTTAAAAATGCAGAAAAGGAGAATGTGTAGGAAGACTTCTTGGGGACCCGAGAGAGGTGGTGAGCAAGATCTGCATCACCTGGGTTCTGGTGAGTGGGGGTACTCAAGCAGTGCAACCCCACCTCTCCAGATGGTTGTGCTCTTCCTTCAGAGGTATTGCTTTGAGCTGAACTAGCAGTTTGATAACTGCTTTTTGAAAATGCTTGTCATAGTTGAAGATTTTGCTGTTTTAAAAAAAACCAAACACTACCACAAAAGAAAAAAAACAACAAAAAAAAACCTCCTAGGGAAATATGGGTGCCAGTAATTAATATGGCCATGGTTCTGCTCCTAAAATGGCTTTCACTGTTCTCTTGTTATAGTTGTCCTGTGACATGGAATCTGAAACTTGCTGTATTTTAAACTATGAATTTGATATAAAATTTTATCACTGAAAGTACTTAACCCTTAGAATGACATCCCTCTAGACAAGGGGCATCCTTCACTGAGGAGTTTAAGTTACTTTGTTTCTGAAAGAAATAGTCACACTCAACCAGAAGTTATGCTCCTGTTGCAGGAATACATTGCTGAAGCTGTGTGTCACACTTTAAGTGATAAGACTTGATGTTCTCTAATGTCCTTAAAATCTGACTATCTACTTTTTTTTTCTTCTGTTACAGTAATGCTTTCAGCAAGGAGTAGATTGGAGGGTGGGATCCTGAAGGTAATTTTCTCTTCTTTTTCTTCCTGGGAGGCGTTGTAGGCAGTAGCAGGTTTGTGTCTAAATGAGGTAGTGACGTGACTGCAACTTTCCTCTTTTGTTATGAGCACTTTTTGTTAAACAATTGTATTGTCCATTGAAAAGGCTGATACTTAACTTTTCTCCTCTATGTTATTTGGAACTTGGACAAAGATCAGTTGTAATAACGCTATTATCCCTTGTGTTGGTAGGACCTTAACTAAAATGTAGTCTGAAAATTATGAGCCGCCATTTGAGTAAGATGAAGTCACACTGGGATGAGGGGAAAAGGGCTACAGGAGTGATATGGGCAATGGGAGACAGAATGAGCTAGCTCAGGTGTCTGCAGTATGGCACTTCCTTGTGCTCTGCAAGCATACTCTTAGATAAATTGTTTCCTATCTTGCTGGTCTAGTGTCTCAGCAGAGTCCATATTTCTCAAAAACAAATATTTGTGTTTAAATGTCTGAAGCGTATCTTAGAGTGATAAATACACTGCTAACCCTGGGAAAGCAAGAAAGGCCAGCAAAGACTATCTGGATCAGGGTTTCCACATTGCTGTCCCCTCCACACCACGCTTTCTGGCCATGCTGGCAAAAAATTATTCTTCCTTGTGAAATGCAAAGCACTAGAAATAATCCTTACTGGATTGTTCTTGGCTGGTGATGTTGAAAGCTTTATTATGTTTCCCTGTAGTTGGTACAATTTTGCTGCCAGCTTGCTGTACGGGTTTGTGTGTTTCTCATTCATTTTCAAGGAGTTTAATACCATGGAATGCAGAGAGCAGGATTGGGACATTAGATTCAAAGAAAATAGTTGTGAGTGGAAAAAAAGACTGTGTTCAATAGAATCTAAAATACTGAGAATTTTTTGCTGGTTTTGATTTTTAATAGTTGATGAATTCCTTTTTGTCTATTCCCCCAACATTTTCTGGGGTTTCTTGTTGTTTATTTATTTAATAGCAGTAGTTTCAAAATCAATAAGAAATGAGAAAAAAACAAAGCCAAAACCCCAAGCTTGTGTGTCCCTGGCAGAGAGAGCTCTGCTACACATCTGCTGACTGAAACTTGAGCTGGCTCGGTGTTCATACTCTCAGCCTGGAACCTGATCTGGTGTCCATTTATGTGGAAGAGAATCTTGCCGTGAGTTCACTGGGCTTTACTTCACACTGTCTCTGTAGCAGTGGTTTATCAGTCAGAAATTTGAACCCTTGTGGGATTTTGCTGGGTTTTGGGGGGGGTGGGTGGGTGGGGTTTTTTGGTGGGGTTTTTTTTGGTTGTTTGGTTTTTGTTTGGTGGTTTTTTGGGTTTTTTTTGTTTTGTTTTGTGTTTTTTTTTTTTTTTTTTAGAATTCAGCTAGCTCATCCATTTGCTTTGCACTTAGAAATGCAACTATATTAATTCTTTAAACCTTCAGTCCTTATTTGAGCAAATACACACATCTCTGCAGTTAAATTCACATAGACACAGCTATTTACCTTCCGTAACAAAGCTGGCTGAAGGTCTACGCTATCAGTAGTGGTAGAAAATACTGGTTAACAAAGAGAAATAAAAATCTGCTTGGAATTTTATTGCCTTAATCTTGGAAAAATTTAGATTGTCCATGTGGTTTTAAGACTTGGAGCAAATGTGACATCCCTAATGATGGAAAACAAAGTGTGTTTGAATTTTGGTTTTTATTCAGATAAAGGGGACTTCTACTCTGTGGGCAAAGTGACAGCCCCACATGTCTTTCAGTGGTACAAACCACATGGTGCTTTCTCTCTAGTCTGATTCTTTGATTTACTTGTAGATAGACTTCTGCTTTGGAAAAACTAGACATAATACTATCCAGTGGTCTGGTACTTCCATTGGGAATGCCCAGAAGGCCTTCTCCTAGATAGAAGTGTTTGTAGCATGTTAAAAACTACTAAATACAAATATCAGTTTGATGAAAAAAATGCAGTGTTTGCATCAAGGAGGGCAAGATGATTACTTTCTCTAGGCTGTGGGAGAACGCTAACATATGCCATCCTTACATCCAGTTAGACTGATGAATACCAGATGGAAGTCATGCAGAATGTTTTCTTTAGTATGCATAAGTATTGCTGGCAGCTTTTCAGTTTTTGATATAGCAAAAGACAGTTGTACTTGCTTTAGTGAGTTGAGATAAATGCCTGCAGACTCCAAAATCTGTTTAGGAGAAGCACTGCAATGTTAAGTTTTCAGTGATCCTTTGTTTGTTGTCGAAGTATCATGACTTAATACAAGTGCTTGATATAGACAATCTCTTAGTAGCCATTAGTGCAGATAAGTAGCTCTTTTGCACAACTTTATTTTTCATGAATTTTTATTTAAATCTTAGATGTATGTTCTGTTTTTCCTTTAATAACCAAAGACGCATGTTGAAATGTTCACTAAATAGCCTTTCATGAATAACATACGTCTGCTGAATTTCACATTCTTCTGTTTCTTTTCCCCAGCACTTTGTCCATCTTGTCCGTTTGGGTCTTGCAGCTGCATTTAATCTGCATCAGTGGAGTCTTGTCAATTGTGACCTAAAACAATGAGCTGTCCAGTGCCAGCATAGTTGTCTTGTGTGCATGCTCCTAACTGCATTACTGTGTTCAATTACTAAATGTGCTTTGGTTGCTGACTAGCAGTAACAAATCTTTGAGATACTATAGTTTATTCATCTGTTGAAATACCCACACATGCAGCTGTTATATTTTTGCACTGTATTTTTATGGTCTTCTCCATCAGTGGGTTTACTCTCAATGGCCTTAACTGACTTTGTTATTTTGCAACTTCTAGTTTTTAAGCTAATGGTCTGCAGTAATTTGTCTCTTGTAACCTTAGCCTGTGATCTGGGTCTGGTTTGGGTGTGATTTCCATGTGGCTGTTGTTTATTTCCACCAGCCCCATTTATGAGTGTTTGACATAATTCAGCTGAGACCAGTGTGACATAATTTCAGGTGAGACCCAGAAATAAATAATGGAAATCCATACTGAAAAACTGCTGCATAGCCTGGCCTTTGTGGCCCGCTTGTGCAAAGGTTCAAAAGAGAATGAGAACCATGCAGTGGTTGTGGAGAAAAACAGTTCTGTAGCTAATTTCCTTTGGGAAAAGGGAGTGAGATTGTAAATGGCTGCAAAGACTTACTCTGGCTGGGGAATTGCAAACCGTCTTCAGCTTCAAAGAGCAGCCTGGTCTCCCAAGGCAGAGGAGTGTGTGTTACCTCCCACAGTTAGCAAATACAGCTAGTTCTCCTATTCCTTTGCCATGGAAGAACTAAGCTGCCGCTGACTGAGGTGACTGCACAAAAGCTGAGTGGACAAGTAAAGGAAAGGGTAGAGCTAGTTTGAACATGTTTGTGAAACACAGTGAAATTGTTTTCCCCAAGGAACAGGATAATAATTAAGGGTAATAATTGGAGCTGGTTGTGAACTTCTCAGTGATTTTTTTCACATTAGAAAATACTGGCTTCTCAAAATGAGAAAAATGTTTTCTGGAAACATTGGCTTTGTTAAAACTTTTAAGGAGGGTTGCTAGTATAAATCTTCTGAACTTGAGAGAGATGCACCCCTGTAACAGTTCAAAAGCCTGGTTGTCAGAGCACTCACCCAGGATGGAAGATGGACATTCTGAAGTCCTTGTTTTGCTTGATCAAAATGGTCCTTAAATCCAGCTGGAGGCAACAGCTGGATGGACAACAGAGACCACAGTGCTTGTAGTGACTTACAAGTTTACTCTCCTTGGCACCTTCCTGCTCCCCAGGGACTAGGTAGCTGAGCCACTTCTGAACTTGTCATTTAGGCGCTACATTTCACAGCAAGGAAGTCAGTGATGTTTGGTTTAAAAATCTCTTGGTAAATGCCCTGCTGCTACTTCATTAGCCACTCAAAGCTATGCTTTCCCTGCTCATTGGTCCAAGCATTCTGTGATTAAGGTTCATCAAACTCTGATGCCTGGGCTGAGTTCTCCAGTGATTCAGTACTGCAAGGTATACTTGACTGTGCTGTCCCCCCTACTTTGCAGGAGTTGTGGTAGCATGTCAAGTAAGAAAAGCAAAGGAAGTTTGAACAGCTTAAAGTCCTCATCAGGCCTTTAGAAGCAGACATGAACAAGGATGATCTGATATTTCAAATGTGTCCCAGACAGATACCAAATGCCTGCTGCACGGTTTAGATTTGTTGTGTTGCAAGCAGCTTTCAATTGCTTATGGCCTGACTAGTTCTAACCTGTCTTGCGTGTATAAAAATTACTTCCCCTCATGTTGTCTCTAGCTCTGTACAGTCCTGGCTCTGTGTATCCCCCTCTTTCAAGCAGTAGCTTGCAAAGCTCAGGTATCAGCTAACCTAATTTTTTTTTCAGGGTGAGTGGAGTGGTGGTGAGGCGCAACAGAAGTCATGAGTACAGAAGACATATAGTTTAGTTCATGTGCTTTATGTAGAGAATGGAGGCATCCAGGTGGGCTTGCAGTTTAAAATGAAAACTATTGCCAAACTCTTGAAAATGTGAATAGTTTGACTTTTTTTAACATGTTCACAAGGATGCTCTAAAGTCCGACTATTGTTCACCACTGAAATTTTATTTTGTCTTGTTAAAAGTAATACCTGTTTAGTAGCTAGTAAGTTTAACTTAAATGATACTTATGTCTAAGTCCTTTGGATGACTTTAACAACTCTGTGTTTCAGTTTGTTTGCTTAGTTTCAAGGGGTTGTGTTACATGGTTGTCTTTGATAGCAGTGGAGGGGACTTTGTGCTGTTGGTGGTCCCAGTTAACGTGCTTATTTTGGACCTTAAATGCTATACATGAATTGTAAGGGTCCTGCAGGGTAAGTGTATACTGAATACAGCATTGTAAGGAGGTTGTTAAGGTAGAGGTGACCTGGACTACTAAATCCATCTAGCACATCATGTGCTTTGGTGCTGGAAGAAGCTGGTTCAGAGAACCAGAATTCAGCAACCTGGTAGATGTTATGAATGGAAGCAGGAGACAGCCTTTGCATGTGCCAGATGTGGGTCATGCTGGCTGCACAGGTGTATCTCTTTCCCTGTTTTGTCTATTTGGGTTCTAAACCATAAAGGGGACTGAGTCATTACCAGTAACTGTGTGCACTGTGCCTGGTGCAATGAGCTGCTGGTCTAGGTTAGTGCTTCGATGCTAGCATAGGAGTACAGTGAACAAAGTGTTGTGCATACGTGGTATGCTAAAGCTGAGGACAGGAGGGTGGGTCGTAGTACTTCCTCTGAGTTCTGTTTGTGCAGGATGAGAAAATTCCCTGATTGCTTCTGTGTCCCATGATATGGATGTGAACAGTGTTGTTTGAATGGGAAAAAGGGAAGGGAAGGCTGAGGAGCTGGGGTGGCAGGTCAAGCAGTAGAACTTTTAAGTAGAGTGCCATTGCCTGTCTCTCTGGGTGCTCAGGTGTTATCATCTGATTTCCCAGCTTCTATCTAACAACGTCTGCTTTCAGCTCACTCCCTCTTTGGCAAGAGCTCTTTTCTGCTGTTCTTCTGTAGCAGGTTTATAGGGTGCCTCAGAGAATGAGCTAGTAGATCAGACTCATCACATCCTACTTGATTGCAAGGGAAGCAGAGTTAAACCTTCACAGGGCAGGAATGTCCTCTAATTTAATAGTGAAGAAATATTTAAAAATAATAGTACAGGGTAACATGCAGTAAAGCATGGCAAGTATTGCCTTTCCAATAGACTTTTTAGGTTGTAAAAAGAGTGAATTTGAGCCATACTTGGATTTATGCTTATCTTTCTTACTGTACTAGCAAAGCTGGTTAGGGATTTATTTGTATTTTTCTGGATGAGGGATTTTTCCAGAACTTGCTTGAAGATCTATTGCTTTTGAAATCTCCTCCTGTGAGACTTGGGGCAAAGGAAGAATTAATGGAACTGGCACTAGAAAGATGAGGAAAACGGTGGTAAAATGGTAAAAAGAATACTGAGCAAATTACTTTTTTCGTTGTAAACGTAATTACATGAAATGTTTTATATTATAATGTAAACCCCTGTGAGATGCTGAGATGGGTATTAAAACGTTTATGCTCGAAATAATCTGGCGATAAGGGTAAAAAGCAGAGCAGGCATTTCACCAGATGATGGTGCTGTGGTTTCACAAAAATTCTCCCCACTGTAGTAAACACAGTTTTTTGACGTGGCTATTACTGAGCTTTCGTTCTAGCTAGATACATCAGCAATGTTAGCCCTGCAGTGCTGTGTCACTTGGGACTCCTGGCCATGACTTGCAGTGATGTGGAAAGAAAACCGCTTCCTGCTTCACAGAGCGAGACCCACAGTGAAGAATGGCTGGCACTGCAACATCAGTTCTTAGGGGGAATTTGGGATAATCTTAACCTTTTGAGTGCTTTGTACTACTGTAGTGTATGCATACAATCAGCTCCACTATATGGAAAGGGCAAGTGTCCTGTAAAACAGTTTGGTACTCTTCCTTTAGCCTTTACAAACCTTAGTGCATTGTGTCCAAATCACAAGTTGAATATCACAGAAGCAAATAACCATGAGAAGGTCAAGGTACGGCAATGGGAAGCAACACATGTTGTCAAAGAGCATGTGTAGAAGCATTAGGAAAATACACGGTACCTTTTCGTTGAAGCATCGCAGAGCAGCACAGTTGCTAGTGATGCTTGGTAATCAAAAGCATTCAAAGCAATTAGGAACACAAGCCTTCTGGATTTTTTTCAGTGGGAGCTCTTAGCATTTATGCCTAAGATCCTGAGTGACTATGTTACAGTGGCTTAGCAAGCAACTCATCAGCCAAACTTCAACAATTGACCATCTGTGTGCTCCTAGTTGGTAAATGTGAATGGTTTAACTACCATCATGTGTCATTATATTGTAGTAGATAGTATTTTCTTTAGTGGTTTGTGAGCCCTGTGATGGCATTCAGTAATTGCCAGCATATTGCTTTTAGCAGAGCAATGTGAAAAGCTGCACAAGCACAGAAAAGTCCTCAATAATTGTTTTTACTTGATATATACAGGCAGATGAGGCTGTTACACATGTGGCTTTTTCACTGATTTTTTTTTTTTTTGGTCATTCTTAAGTACAGAGCAATGGTAGAGGAATGTAGATAATTAAGGATATTGCAATCTCCCTGTATACTGTACTTGGGTATCTCAGTGGTAACTTGAATTTCCCAGCTAAGCTTTTTGCATCCCTACTGAATTCCTTTAACTGTCTTTAGGGGTTTATCTGTGAGCAGTCAGTGCTTGTTTAAAATCTCAACCGAAGCTGACTGTAAAGAATCAAGGAGTACCCAGGGTATTGTTAAGAAGGCTATAGTTTAACTGTTGCAGAATGAAGTTTAGTCTGTGATTTGAGACATAGTAGCACTGTAACAGTCAGTTAAGTATGCCATCAAATTGTTTTGTCCAACTGGGTTTCCTTTGGTGGCTGGGGGAAAGGCTGCCAAGAGGATGAGTGTTGAATGCTTAGCTTCTTGGTTTATCAGTTCATCAAATAACCTTGCTGTTAAGAGTGTGTTTGTTATCAGTCTTAATGAGTTCAGGGCCTGGAGAAAAGATGCTTCCTTCAGGCAGGTTTTCCTCACTTACAAAGTAGCTGTGTGTATTTTCAGGTGTTTTATGGTAACAAAGAATCATTACATGGAGTTTTCTCTGGTTTTCTTGCAGTCTGGGGATGGTTATCATACCTTTGCTTTCTTTCATTTTGACTTGGGATTTTAACTGTTTTGGTTGCTTGGCTTATTGAAAACAGATAGGTAGGATGGCACTGAGAGTGCATGTGCAAATTAGCAAACACAACCACAAGGGCAGGCTGTTTGCATAGATTCAGCCAAAAAGTACCAGAACTGTAAAGAATTATCAAGTCCAGATTATAACAGTAAACTTAAAGATTAAAAAGATATATTCTATTGCAAGTGTTCTGCAAGTCAAACAATATTTGCTGAGCATGATTTTACAAGTGTCACTGTACCAGCACGTAGAAGGCCTGCTCTGCCATGTTCATACATTGACTGTGGAATCTCTGTGGAAACCAGAAAAGTTTCAGAAATATAAGCTGAAACATCCCTCAAAGTTGGAGTTCATTATGGTTGCTGGAGCCCTAGGAATAACAGGTACAATATTTAGTCTGTTGGCAATCATGTGAATAGGCCTAAAGGATAAACCAGTAATGCTTAACGTCATCTTTAGAGAATGTAATAGTAGTACTTTTATTATTATTGCAAATGTATAGATATTTTATGTGATTCCATACTGGAAGTTATAGCAATGATTTCCTGCTGATGGAAATGCGAGAAGAGAATTTGGTTTAAGGTAAAAACCCACAGAAGACTTGAACCGATAGCTGATGCCTGCTAAGAGATGTCTGTGAAGTTATGCTGATTTATAGCTTGGATGTAACAGGCTATGAACACTTCAGTGTCTTGTTCTAGACAGACAGAGGGATGCCAGGTTCCTAAATGGTAATGTAACAAAGACTGAACCATTGTGATAGACTGAACACTATGATCACACCGTGACTTTTCTACACATAACAATTTGAATTAAGTTTATGTCATATATTGGGGAAAAAGAGACTTACCATTTCAACAGCTTACTTGAAACCACTGTATGAAAGAAGTATGCCACTTATAGTGTGTAAGAATTGGTAAGTAAAGAAAACTGTATATTATATGTTAATAAATGGGACCAGAAAAATGTCTGGTCTAATCTGTATTTGATTGGAAATGCAATATCCAAGAATTACATATTAAGCTACAGGGCAGGTGGTTTAAATAAAACCAGAAATGTATTGGTAATAACTATCTTATAGTAGCAGGCAATAAGACATGTCAGGACAGATGCAAGAAAAACTGAAGAAACTCTTCATTGGTGTGGGAAAAGAGAGGGTGAAGGAGGAGTTCTGTCTTGGTCCTGTGTACTGACATCACTAATACATTTAGTGATGCACCTAGTGTGCAAATTCTTTGTAAATAATTGTTACTGTGGCTGACATAAAATGCACATTTTAAGACAAAAAAGTTTTCAAGACACTACAGAAACCTTTAATTCACTTTGTCTGTTATGGAATAAATTCTTCCTCTGTTCAGAGCTTTCTAGCATCATTAAGTATTCAAGCTGTGAAAATATATGAATTAGAATAGTCATCTTTAACAGTAATGGTGGAACAGAGAGGTTTAGTTCAGCGTGGATAAGCATCTGAAAATGAGGGTGCTTGCTTATTCAGATTTACAGTATTTTAGTTGTTTTGATGCAGAAATTGAATTACTGCAGAATAGCAACTTTTTGCCAGATGATCCTCTGTTTCTCTCTTCCCACCCTACAGACAAGAAGACATGAGCTATTTTTCTCCCTTTTGCTGCTCTAGTCCTAAACACAGTCAGGAAGCGGAAACTGGAAATACAACAGCAAATAGAGAAACAAGAATTAGATGTTACTCAAACGTCAGAGATCTTGTAGAAGATTATAAAAGCATATGTACAAAGTGCACTTACTAGGCTTTTAAACAGTTGGGAGTGATATGCTCTACTTAATTCCTCTGGTAGGTGCAGTTTTCAGAAAAGTAATCCTTGAATTGCCACAAGAATGCACTCCAATTACTTTATTTTGTAAAATAAGAGAATAAGAAAACAACTAACACACTGAAGCTTGCAGAAGGTCCATTTCAGCAAATCACATATGCCAATGCCAGCTTTCAACATAATCCATAGAACTTCATTGGAATGAAGGCAGTGAGATGGCAAAAAAAAAAAAAAAAAAAAAAAGGGAAGTTAAAGCTGTGATTCTGTACTGTAGCACTTCAGAGAAAATTGTTCACTTCTCATAGACTGGGGTTTTCTTAGTCATCCCATAGGACTGAACACAGAATTGATATGCAGTGTTCTGAGCAGGAGGCACAAAGATGGAGGGAGGCAGGCAGCAAACCAGCTGTGCTAGAGGTTTTGGTACCAGTGTGTGGAAGAATGTAAGGTGCTTTGCTTCTGCCTGGGAGGGATTGTGTTCTTATGGAAGTGTGGGGTGCAGGCTTGAGCAGGGGTCTTGCAAGCCCATCTGCTCACCCTGCCAAACTCTGTATTGCTACAGCCATGCTGCTCTGACATTCAGAAAACTTTTGCTGCCAGTATTTTTTTTTTCTCTTGATGCTACCATGGCTATCAGTCCATAGGAAATGACTTTATTTCTCTGCAGCTTTGGTTCCTCTGTAAAATGTGGATAAATATGCTGTATTTGTAATGTATTTCAGGTGTTAAAAAATGCAGAGTGCTGTGTGGCAGCCAGGGAAGTGCTGCAGCTTTCTGTTTAAGGAGTGTTATCGTTCTCTGCCCAAGGCTCATATACAGGACTTTTCCCATGAGGTTTTTGAATCACAGGAAGAAGGGAGGGGAAGGTCTACTTCATGGTGACTTCTACATAAAACATTTTCTCAGAACTAATTAAAACTTTGAGAAATCATCAGAACTTAAATGAGTCAGTGCTGCGTAACTAACAGCTTATGTTAAAGGCTTTGAACAAACATCCACAATGCATCAGTAAACATGCAAATTACTTTTTCATGTCAGGATGTGTCTCACTACAATGCTGTGCATTGATAAAAGATTTCTCTGTGTTTGTAGCTTTCCATACTTTTTAAGTTTATTGGTTTTCCTAACTTCTCTTTCAGGCCTTTTAATATGTAGAGAAACACTCTTTAAAATGATTTACCAAGCAAAATTTACTGTGCTTCAGCAACAACTAGCAGTTAACAAAGTATCTAAATTAAGGACTGAAACAAAGCTGGGACCAGTTACTGTTCAATCATGGCTGTTAACTTTGGTAATCTCCTTTGAAGGAGATTATTGCAGCCATAAAGTATTTTCCCATGGTTATGATGGCAGTTTTGCAAATAATGAATCTTCTCCATAACTTGTTGGATGTAGTTCACTCCGGGGTTCTTTAACTGATACTGTAAAGGAAGCCTCAGTTTGAAGAGGGAAGGGAGGGAACAGGACTGGATCCAGTAATGGGTGTAATTAACACCACTGGCTTCTTTGTTAGCTTTTCATAAGCAATAACCCCCTGTTTCTTGAACAGTTTCTAACACCGTTAGGCTTTTTGGATCACTTCATACCTTCAGTCTATGTGCATAATATATACTAGCAAGCAATATGTTTCTGTCTTTGTCTTGTTGCAAGATGGTTATAAGCTTGCAACTGCTGGCTGGCAGAACTGGTACATTTGCTCAGTGGGTAAGGGCTAATCTTTCTGGATTCTTAGTTGAGCCAGTACAGCTAGCTCATGCTGATGGCTTCCTGTTATGAATTCATACTAGATGGACTTAATGCTGCAGGAAGACATGGACTTTGAAAGACTCTGCAAATACAGTATTTGGTCTAAATAATGGTGCTTACAACATTGCAGTTCTATCTACTTGTGCTGTTGGCATCTGATTTTTCATTCTCTACAGACCCCTGCAGATTTTCCAGAATCTATTTGTGGTTGTCAACACTCATGGATACTTTAACCTTGGTGCTTTTCAGTAGGTAAGGATGTTCTTTCTGTATGTGTAAGAGTGCAGGTCAAGAATGAAATGTCTGCTGACTCGGAGACTGTCAAAAGAAAAGTTGTGAACCATCAGAGTAGTGACAGCCCGTATTTCCTAACCTGGGAGTGTCACCCTGGTAATGGACTAGGGTGAATTTTGTCTGGGCCATTTTAAAGCCAGTGTATTCATATTTGAACTGTAGGAAGCTGGTGACTAGTGCAGTGCTAGTTAAGAATAAGCTGCATCATATTGGATTAATTTGTTAGGACCATGTGCCAGCCCATAATGAACTGGGACAATATTAGTGCAATGGTACATTATGGACACTGACCACTGAGTAGTTATGTTTTATGCATATCAAGTCACTTCTGTTTCTAGGTCAGCATTTGCTACCTTCACAGTGGGATGTTTATGGGGCTGTACTAGAAGCAATTAAAAGAATTCCAATACTGTTGCAGGGATAGTGAATGATATTCCAGATCATTGCAGTGATGAAATTATATCACAACATTCAGTTATATTGGCACAACTGAAGGGGAGGTCAGAAAACTTCAGCGTTTTAATGGGGACGAAAAGGGACAGGTAGAGTGGAGCAGGAATTTCTCATGCTGGCTTTGCCACCAAGGAATACACATTGTGTAACTTATACCCTGCAAATTAAATGTTATGCTTTTATGCCCTTCTTATTCAACATGCCTTAATGAAAAGCCCCTTTCCTTTGGTTCATGGGTTCAAAACTGTGTGATGATGTTAAACAAACAAACATGTGACTAAATTTCTATCTACCAGATTAATTTTTTTAATAGTTTAGTGAATAATGTCATATCATTAAGAGCGGATGGTGTATTTAAGCTCAAGTAAGACTTTGACAGTGGAAGTGGGTGTCTTTCTGGGATATTGTGGAATTCAACTTGCTTTTAAAGAAAAAGAAAAAAAGGTGTCTTTTTTGTCACAATTTGTTTAGATTTTGCAACTACTTCACCACACAAAATGCATTCATTTCCGAGCTACTTTCTACATAAAATATAAAAATGAACTGGGAACAATCATATTTCTGAATAGTGGAGCAGAAGAGCTGAAAAGTATTCATACACTTCAAAAGTTGATTATGAATGAGTTTTTGTCCAGACATAGTTAAAGAATATAAACAATGTCACTGAATTGTAGGGCTGTAAGGATAAAAAGATCAGTGGCTTATATAAACTAAATTCAGCTAATTAACACAAGATGATGGCGTTTAGTTTCTTAGTTGTTTTCTGATAGCCCGTTGGCTCTCCACTTGCCTGATTAATGCCAGACATTGTTGCAGCCAGTGCTGAACCAGAGCTTTTGGAACATGAACAGCTCCTCTTTGTAGTGTATTCCAGGCTTTGTGGGTTATTGTGGTGAATGGGTGGGTCATTTGCTGGTGTGGTTGGGTTATTTGCTTCATGGTCTGCACTCTGCTTAATAGAAGAATGCTGCTCTGTAGCTCTCATGAAAAGGAATCTTCAATGTTAGTCTAATAACAAATGTTTGTTATGTCAAGAAACCGTTTTCTCCCAAACAGGCCAGAAAGTTGGGAAGAAAACTGTCACTTATGCAGAAGACTTTGTATTAGACTTTATTTGAATTTTTAATTTGGAAGGAGTCCTTATGTTAGGTTAGGACTTCTGCGTGAACATGAGAAACATGCTGTGCTGGACTCTGCAGGTGCTGATTATCTTCCTGCACCCCAGATTTTCAGTGCTAAGTAGTTGAAAGTGACTTTGTGTAAAGAAATGTCTATGGTTTTGTTGTAGGTATTTGGAAGCCTGATGAGTTTGCATTTGTTCAAGATAGTTTAGGATGTGGAAATAGAAAATATTTTGTTTCACAGAGAATTTTCATAAATTACATATGCTTTGAAACAAATTCTGTACTTCATTTTAATGAGTTTAGATGGTGAGTCTAAGTAAAATGAGGTATAGTAGAGCAACTGTGCAGAATAACATCACTGACAGAAGTGTGATTGCATGCTCTAAGAATAACATCATCTTGGATTCTTTTTTTCCTGTTAGCTTTTGAATTCAAACTATTGGTTGCTCCCTTGGTTTCAAAATCTCCTTCTTGGTAACAAAAGCTGACTTTACCACTTGATTCCAACAACTGAGTCCTGACCAAAAGCGTTGTAGATAGGAAAACTTGTGAATAAGCTTGTCAATGTGGATATTGCTGCCCTGGTTTCTGAAACACCTTGATTGTGATTCTGAAGGAATGTCCTTGTACCAGTCTGAAAGATTTCCAGTGTGAGATTTAGCAGAAGGTTGTCCCTTCTTTTCTGCCAGGACTCATTGCACAAAGAATGCTCTGCTGGCTATGGCCTCAATTTTCAGGCTCACACCCTAGGTATGTGCATCCTCCTAATGTGACATGATGCAATACACCTGCAGGTTTTTCTGCTTACTGGTGTGTGACCACCATTAACCTTTGATATTTTACCCAGTCAGGCTGCTCACACCTGTCATGTACCATATGCAAAGTGCTATTCCAGAAACAGAACTTCTGCACTTCTGTATGTGTGTGTGTGACTGTTCAACTTGTCATGATTGTCAGTTCCCAGCTTCTTTCCCTTGCATTACACTGGTGAACTGGAACTCTGATGAAGGAGTTATGTACAGTGATGACAAGAATTGATTTCCAATTTCCTGTAGAATGACTCTATCATTGCTTGTGACTCAGGCAATTTAGCTTATATTACAGTGCTAGCTAGGGGCTATAGATCACCCTGACAGTCGTCTAGTCACAGAGCATGCTGATTTTGACAAGATACTGAAAGAGAGATTTTACAAGAGTTTCCTTTGTGATACATCTTAAAGTGCCATTTTCTGTTGTTGGATCATGTGTAAAGAGATTTTGTATGAGGCAGAATAGAAGCATTGGGCTCAGTTTGTCTAATTTGCCCTTAATCTTTGCACTTGAGAGCCTATGGAAAAACTGAACAGCCTTCTTGTCTTGGATCTGGTTTTGAACATGCGAGTATCTGTTAGGTTGGACAGAAGTCCCAGGATCTTTTTAGGAGTGGTAAAAAGTAGGGAAAGAGTATAAGAAGGGAAAGAGTGTAAGAAATGAGGTAGATGTAAGAATGGTCCTTTCCTGGTTTCAGCCATCAGTGATCTGGAGCCTTGCTGGGTTGGGTGAATAATACTATATAGAAATGGATGCTATCGCTGCCCTTATTGAAGAATTTCTGTTGCTAAATGATCTGATTTTTCTCTCTCACTACTGGAAGCTATAGCACTCTGCTTTTTTTTGTCATCTCATCATCTTTTGACGCTGCTGACCTGTAGGTAGAGTTAGATGGGAGTTCAGTGTCCTGTTGCTAAGGCAAACTGCTTCAAGCATGCCCCTGTTCAACTGTGTCACTATTAACTTGAGTGCAAGGCTCCTGTGACAGCTGAGGAGGGGACTGAGGGGCAGTGAGTGATTTGGGTTTTTCTGACATTCAGTTATAAAAAGACAGGAGTGGACTTCAGCTGGGAAGGTCTCTCAGCTTCCCAGCTGTGGCTGAAGTGTAAGCCTTAATGGCAGCAAGCTATGTGCTATTTAATTGGAATGGTGCTGAGTGCTGCTGTGCTCTGTGTGTGCTCCCAGAGGGCTCAGCAGAGGCAACAGTATTTTAATAATAATGCATCCATTTGGAGATCAAGAAAGATATTTTGGGGCAGTCTGTGCCTGTTTGTATGAAGCAGTCCATTTTGTTTTAGGTGCTCTGCTGAGCAAGAACACTTTTATGATGTCTTGGGCACTCATGTTTCTTATCACTCTAATATCTGCTTTGTATTTCGTCTTCACAAATGCCTCCAGAATGGGAGATGCTCACATACTCAAGTTGTTGGCAAACAGAGAATGTAGAGCAAGACTTGTAGATAGTCACCAGAAGATGTAGAGGATTCTCCAGAAGTTGCAAAACCTCTGTCCCTGTGTCTTTTTGCATCTTTATTTAAGTATCTCAAAATGTTAAAGGCTTTCTATTTCAGTTAAGCCTTAAATATTTTTGAGAACTGATCCATGTGATTTCTTTAATTTCTCTAAGAAGCTCATGAGTCAGTGTGATGGGTTGACCCTGGCTGGATGCCAGGTGCCCCCCCAAGCCATTCTATCACTCCCCCTCCTTCACTGGACAGGGGAGAGAAAATATAACAAAGGGCTCATGGGTTGAGGTAAGGGCAGGAGAGATCATTCACCAGTCACTATCATGGGCAAAACAGACTCAGCTTGGGGAAAATTAACTCAATTTATTGCAAATCAACCAGAGCAGGGTAATGAGAA
>JANZLQ010000227.1:0-14253 GCA_026212715.1 Elanus axillaris | reverse complement strand
AGGCGTTACCACTATCACTGATGGGCTCAGCCTTGGCTGGCGGCGGGTCCATCTTAGAGCTGGCTGGTATTGGCTCTATCGGACCTGGGGGAAGCTTCCAGCAGCTTCTCACAGAAGCCACCCCTGTAACCTCCCCCCTGCTACCAAAACCTTGCCACAGAAATCCAATACAGTCTTCTAGAATAATTATATGATAGGCTGAAGACCTCAGATTTATAATCTTCTCCTGGAAATGTAAGTCATGTTTTTTAGATCTGACAGCTTGCACTTTCTTCAAACGCCTTTTCTTTAAAGCAATTGAGACTCAGCCCCACTAAAACAAATGTACCTGATTCACCAAGTGGTTTGTTTTCAATAGAAGTCCTCAACAGCTTCCATAGTCTTGCTTAAAATTTTAAAACTAAGTATTTTGTTTTAAAATAAAAAATAAGCTTTCTCTTTTAAAGACGATTGAAGTTGCTTGAAAGTGATTTAAAAATTTTATTTCAAACTGAAATTCTCACAAAAAGATTGTTTTCTTCTGCCAGCTCAGCTCTTCTCAAGAGTTTAGCTTGTAGAAACCTCAGATTAAATATGTTCAACATTAGTTGATGTCTGCTTCTATTGAATTGGTAGAAAATTTACAATCTAAATCAGCGGGAAAAGACCAATATTTCAAAAAATATTTAATTTGGAAGTATTAACGTTAACTCTGTCCCACTAGAAATCCAAGAGATCAAAAATTTTTAGAGAGTGAGACTTTTTTCTCTCAGGGCATAAGAATAATCTTTTAACTGTCGTGCCTAAACCTGGTTAACTTTTATTCTGCTGTGTTGCAGGGAATGGAGGGAGCTGACCTCAATGGCATGGTTACATGTGTTCAGTAGATGTTTTCTTAAAGTATACATCACCTCAGCTCTTTGGTATAAAAGGCAATAGTTGATAAGAAAGTACAGTACAAAAAACTGTCATTGTTCTGAATGAACATTAAAAGCCATGTAGATTTTATTTTCCTTATTCATCTTTTCTTATGTGAATTTTTTTTTATATTTTATATATACTTATATAGTTTATATATTTGTGTATACTTATATTAGTTCTATTTTATGAATTTTTCTTCTGTAAATAAATTCGTTAACCACATTAAATGTATTTTATTTCACATTAGAGGTCTGGGGAATGCAGAATGCTCTTGTCCTAATGATGCCAGAATACACCTTCACACTAATCCCAAGGAAGCTCCAGAGCTTCAGGCCTGTGCCTAAAATGATACAATGGATTCAGAGGATACAATGCAAAATGTGGACTGTATAAATGGACTTGTTACCTGACAGTAGCAAGAAAGACCATAATGCATTATAGGTGATTGTATTAGAGCCAGCCAGGGATTTATCCAGTCTGCAGATGCAGGAGAAAGTGGGATAAGAAAACCCCAGAACTACAGAGGCCATCATGTACCTCAGCAGTTAGCTGGACACCAAAATTAGCATTGACACAAAATGAAATCTTTCATGTTACAACCATTTTATTGTTAAAAAAAAGAAGAATAAAAAGTTGTAAAGCTTGTGACACTACTAAATTATTTTTTCCTGATTTTTTTTGTTCTAGCTATTACTTCTTCGATGATTCTATAAATGTATTTATAGCTTGTTTTTTTGTCCTGAGTAAGCCCAGAAGACAAATGCTGAAACATCCAAGTAACCAAATATTCATTGCTTAGTAAGACTGTAAGACTTTTTTTTTTTCCTTAAGTCATTTAATTTGGTGCAGAGGCACAAATCTAGATTCTCTGGATCAGCTCTGCCTCTTTCAATTTCTTCAGTTGGAATATATTTAATTTTTTTAGCCCCTTATGCTTCTTACCAGTCATTGATTATACAGGAAGTACAGCAATATTACCTTCCTAACTGGGCCGCAAAATTTAGACACTTGAAATTTAGATGTCTAAAATTAGGTGGTGTGGCTAATGCATTAGTCTCAGTTTGGATAAAAAAAACCAGCAAGTGTTTCTACAGGATGGACTTTATTACAGAAAACTGTGTAACACTTTTTAGGAAATCATAAGTGCTATCTGGTCATGTCCCACTCAAGCTACATGATATTTTTGCTTTTATTTCCTCTGTTGAAGGTACAGACAAGCATTAAAAAAATGAGCTAAAAGGAATACTTTTCTGATGACAGCTGTAACTCTTATCTTTCTGCATCTTAAACCCAAAATCCAATAGGCCTTAAAGTCAAACGTATATTTTGAATATAGCAAGGCTGCTAAAGATAGAAACTGTATAAAAGCAGCCAAGGGGTTTGCTCAGAAATGCAAGGGAGGAGAAACAAAAGAGAATACAACTTAATAGGATTAAGAGGAAAAAAGCCCATTTCTGACAGAACCGTAAGAATTGAAATTCAGAATTGAGCACTGTGTTTAGTGTAAATCAGGGATAACACTTCAGAAGTTCCTGGAATGGGGTAAGTGTAAGCGAAGGGAGACCTAGTCATTGGACTTTCCAAACAACTTTTATCAAAGTTGTTTATTTTGTAACTATGCAAAGCTATATGAAACTATGAGCAAAAAAAAAAAAAAATTAGAAAAATCAGGGGATCTGTTGGCTTAAAGTTGTTGATAGTTGAAGTATTTTCTTCATTGTTGCCATTTATTTCTTGTGTCTGAGGAATATATCATGTAAGTCTGTGATTATAACATCAGGGGGATGATATCCATTATCACCACCCCTACACAGTAAGTTGGTAGCAATGTCACTGCTGACTGTCTCAGCAAGAGACTCTGAATTAAAGCAGGAGGACAAACTAGAAAATCAGACCCTCCACAACACATAGTGTTTAAGTAAGCCTATGAGTGTTTGCATGTGTAAAAACAACTTTCCATATTGGAGAAAGGCTGTGGTAGTACTCTCTCTGCTTTATTATCCCTTTGAAGGAAACTTCAGTCACCAGGGCTGACAGTCTGACACTTTGAATTTAACTTAATGGCCACAAAATCAAGTTTGTCATCAGTGATGCAACTTCAAGTGTAGACATATTTTGCCCCTCTCACTCTGTTCTGAAAATAGATGTACATATGATTGGAAATTGCTGATTAGCTGTGGGAGTTCCTTATACCCGTGAGCAGAACAGAGGCACTTGGGATGTGCATTAATGTGAATAACATACTGAGTGGCACCTGTACAAATTCAAGCACAACCGTACAGGGATGAAGGGATAGGAATCCCTTAGGTCTCTTCACAAGGTGCCCCTTGTGACATACCCAGAGGTACTGCCATCACCAGCAGCACCTTGGAGTGATGTAAGCCCATCACAGTTATCTGCAGCATAACATCCGTCAGCCTCTTAAGAAGCACTTCTAGAAAATGCATAATCAGCCCCAGCTTTGCCTAGAGGTAGGAAAAGAAGTTGTTACATGAAGCATGAACTTGTTTCATGCTCTAACCTATGCTGCTCGGAGAAGAAGAGGCAGCTTTTTTACATAACGAAAAGTAACTAACAGTGAAAGGGCTTTTTCCCCCCTCCTGTTTAGTGTTTGCAAACAGAGCTCTCTTTTCTACCCTTGTGGAACAGCCAGTCCACTTCAAGACAAGCAGTTTGCAGTGATCCCTTCTGACTTCAGGTGCTGAGCTTGAGATCACTGAAGCCCTATGTTCCCTGCATGAGCCATGGAAAGAAAAGGGGAAATTTGCTGCCAGGGGAAATTCAGGCCACTGCCACTCTGGCCTAATTTCCAGTAGTGCTTAAGTCTCTACTGCCTAAATAAGGCCGGAGACAATTACACTCAAAGTCTGGTGCTTCTGCTGGGTGGGAAATATGGAGACTCAGTACATTTGCACAGGAAAAGTCAGGGAGTTAATCACAAAGTTAGGGTCCAGTTTCAAGCCATTTAGTGTTAACCACCTCTAAGTCCCATTATATCCCACAGCATCTGGAAGTCCTCGGAAGTTCAGAGGAAGGAAGTGCATGGTGTCTCACAGAGCTAGGTCTGCTACTGCATTAAAGCAATGTTCTGTGAAGTTGTTCTGGTTTTTCTAGAATATTTTTCCCTTGTAAAATGATCCCTAGCAGCTAAGCTGTACCATGACAACCAAAAGCAACCTGATTTAGAAGTTTTCTTGTCACGGTTTTGACTCGGCAGTATTTCTTCATAAAGAGTTAATGGTTTACAAGCCATTCTAACCTGTGGGGCTTTTTTTTCCCTTCCTTTTCTTTTTTTTTTTTTTTAACAATAGAATAAAAGGCAAGCTGATTCAGTGCAATACCTGATATTGCACCGTGGCATCTTGACTTTTCAGTCATCTTTTAATGCTGTAATTTGCTTGCCTTGACTCATATTTAAAATCTATAAAAATGTAAATATTGAGTCTTTCCTCAGATATTTGATACTGAGATTATTGCAGTGAAAACGTTGTAATTTAAACACAGCCAGGTGGGGGAAAAGGTGAAAAAAAAGAACTATATCCAGTTATTGTGTTGCCCTCTTTGTATGTATACACAGACATTAAATCAGAATCCCCACATTTAGTTTAGTCTACCATGATGTGTATGCCATTATATAATCAAATCTTTCAAACCTAATTAAACATTCCACCATTCCTAGGAATATTATTCCTTATGCCTTGCAAAGGCTCCTGAAGTGGGCCTATAGTCTCTGTATGCAAACTAATGAGATCATACTAAACATGGCATAATTTAAGCAGGCTCAGCTTCTTGCAGTTTCCTTGATCGTTCAACTATCCTGCTGAGCTCTGTTTGTTTGACAGTATTGAATCTCTTTTAAACTGCATATAAAAATAACTAAACCAGAATTTTCTGTATCATTTTCTGGTGTCAAATCTTTCTAGTTCTTGAATCTATAAGGACGCTAGGTTTCCTCCTTCACATTTTTTTCCGAAGCATTTTTCTATCTCTCCTTTTTAAATCCCTTAAATTGTAGCATGGAGGCCTTTTGGAAATTAGTTTATGTGTATAAAACCATTTCCCAGTATGCAGTTGCATGCAAAATATGGAAATGCTACAGCTCATTTATCTTCCAGATACTACCCAACCCCTCCCATGATACCCAGAATATTTTAGCAAAGCATGCAGTTCAGTCCAGAAACACTGAATTTCGCTTTCAGCAGAAACAGAATCAGCCCCACTGTCAGAACTGAAACCATGTACCCTGTACTGTAACTGAATGACAGTTTTCTAAATCTGAAGCTTGAGTCACCACCACTGAATAAATTTCTGTTTCATCTTGGTGTAACTCCATTGATATGAATACATTCAGACATAGAATGTGGACATTGAAAAAGCCTGGAGTAAGCATGCCCACTGCTTTATGTAAGGATGCATCTCAGCACTGGTAGTGATATCACTGAATGGACACAAACAGCTACCTTCTTGTGCTAATGCTACTTTGTTTTAGCTCATTTCTTATTCAATGCAATCATACTGTTAATCTTATTAATGATGCTAGTTCTTATACATAGCTTCTTACTAATTGATCTTAAAATTCCTTATAGGGAGGTCAGTGCCACAGTTGACAAAAGGGGACATGGGAAAGGTGGAGGAGTGAAGAAAGGAAGGATAGTGAAGCACATAATTCCCACCCAAACCCTTTCAAATGCAGTTGAGGGTGACCTTCCCAATATTACATTGCAGGACACAAAAAGAAGAAGGGCAGAACCCACCCTTCTAATGTCCAAGAGCAGTGTTCCTACTATAAAACTTCTTGCCTGCAAATTTTAAATTATCTCTACTTTTTAGCAAGTAACATTGCCATGTGCTGGTGTTGCCAAATTTATACATAACAAGGAGAGGAAGAGCTTTAAATAAGGGATGAAGAACAATGACTGTTTTTCATTTTGCTGTTGTCATGGTTTAACCCCAGCCAGCACCTAAGCACCACGCAGCCACTCATTCGGTGCCCCCCACCCAATGAGATGGGGAAGAAGATCAGGAAAAGAAGTAAAACGTGTGGTTGAGATAAGAACAGTTTAATATAACAGAAAAGAAGACACTGATAATGATAACACAAATAAAATGACAACAGTAATAATAAAAGGTTTGGAATATACAAATGGTGCACAGTGCAACTGCTCACCACCCGCCGATCAATGCCCAGTTAGACCCTGAGTGGCGATCCCCCCATCCCCACTCCCCCTAGTTTATTTCCTGAATGTGACGTCCCATGGTATGGAATACCTCGTTGGCCAGTTGGGGTCAGTTGCCCTGGCTGTGTTCCCTCCCAACTTCTTGTGCCCCTTCAGCCTTCTCGCTGGCTGGGCACGACAAGCTGAAAAATCCTTGACTTTACTCTAAATATTACTTAGCAACAACTGAAAATATGTGTGTTATCAACATTCTTCTCATACTAAACCCAAAACAGAGCTACTAGGAAGACACTTTATCTCAGCTGAAACCAGGACACTGTATTAAAGCAAAAATACTTTTCCATATGGAAATGCCAATAACTATGTGGCGCTGTACATTTATTAGCAGTGTCCTGGCAGTTTTCAACAAAGCATGCACTCACTGTCTTATCCACAGCTGTACTATTCAATGCCAGTGATAAATTTTCTTGATAAAGATTATTGTATTGCCAATAGTGACACAGATACTATATACTTTGTTAAAATTATGAAAAGAGTAGATACTCAGGGGTCACACCCAAGAGTTAGCTTTCATATGGTACATGAATGACAAGTTATAAAACTCTTTTTAAAGTTAATGAGACTTGAATCTTCTGTAAAATCTCAAGCTGTGCACTGAAAATTTACTCTCTGTTGTCAAAAATGTAAACAAAATACTCACTAGAAAGATATTTCTGCTTAGATTTTATGGAAAACCTTATTTATGCTCTTGAACTTCTATTATTTTGTGGAGAAGAGGACTTTCAGAGCACAAAGAAAATTGTGCTTTCATTATTTACAGTTTTAAAGAGGCTCAATGTCATAAAAGAAATGAAACTCAGTGGGACAGATGAGTTCTCAACAACAAAAGTTAAAAATACCCACCATTAAAATTATTTCAGCAGTGGCATAATGCCTTCAAAGATTTCTCAGCAGGTAGCTGAGGCAGGTGCCCTGCTACAAGCCTTTGTTGTTTGCAGTTTGCCTTTCTCCCACCCCACAAATGCCAGGCAGCCATCCTCAGAATCTGAGCCATGTTCAGACTCTGACTGCATCCCTGAAAGGTGTTTAAATTATGGCTTAATCAGGTGGATAGTCTTTAAGCACATTTATTTGCGATCAGCTATCTTGTAGTGTTAAGGACAGAAGGACATAGAGCAAGCAATCCTTTGTTCTCATCATATAAAGGTCTGGACTTATACCTGATTTTTTTGTCGAAATATGTGTTCATCACAACACACATCTCTGTAGGGGACAGAGGTCAGAAGAAGTGTCCAGGGGTAATACTTGCCTTAGAAGGGGAATTGCATTTCCAGCACATACTGAATGACCGTCAGATCATCCTGGAATCAGGATGCTTTTTGTAATATTAAATATTTTAAAAGTGATATATTTTTTATCACCTCTTCCATCTGTTTAGAGGCCCCTTTTCGAGATGGGTGCTATTACTTACAAGATTTCATAGGCAGAAAATCCAGGTATGCTGGTCAAATGTATTTACCCAAGTTCAAACTTAGAAAGGACAAACTTAGAAATGGTCTGGAAGGGGCAAGCATAGAACCTGAATCTCTAGATTCAAGAAGGGCAGGAGGTTTTCATGAGGAGATTGACAGAGTGGATCTATTTTGACAGTTCACAAGAGGATATCTTGCAATAGGTCTTTGCCACTGTTCACCTCCATGAATAAAATCTTATTTATTTGTTAAAAAAAGGGAAACTTGAATGCACTGTACTGAATATACTTTCACATGAGATAATGGATTCTCAATTACAAATTCATAAGAAAACAACCAAGCTTTTTGAATTATGAAGAATTACAGGAAATCTGAAAAGGTATGTCCCTTCTTTCCCTCTTCCCAAAGTATTATTTTATTAATTAGGAAATGCATCAGTGCCTATTTCTTATACAGTGTGGTTCACAGACAACTGTTAGATGGAACATAACAAGGATTTAACTAATTGACATTAGCTTTCATTAGTCTCTAATGACTCAAAAAAGGTAATATGAGAGTGAAATAAATTTAGACTAATGTAATATCCAATTAGGATATAATCCAAGGTAGATATTTCACTATTTGAATATTCTTTCCTTCATTGATCCCTCCTGATGATGTCTGCCTTGCATTCCTCAGCAGTATGTTAGGGGAATAGTGCTCTTTCACAGGAAGAACACGAGAATTTCACAAGGCAGAATGAGTTGCCATATTTATTTAATCAGGCCAGCATGATCAACAGACCCATGAGATATATATTATTTATTTAACATAAGATGTCTTTATTTTTGCATAGCTCAGATGCTAGCTTCTCTCTTTTCATCTTTAAAATTCCTCTTCACCATTATTCCAGTGGAACTAGAGCCACAACAAGATGAGCATAATTCAAGCAATCTCAGTCTCACAATAAGTGTCATCCAAGTATGCTCAGGGGAAATTTGAAGGTTCCCTTACTGATATTTTCTCAGTTTCCAGGCCTACACAGACAACGAATACAAATACAGTCAAGATGTACTGCCCTGTCTCAGCTACATTTGTTGCAATATCCAAGATATCAGGCAGCATTCAGAGACAAGTTTAAAAACTAATTTTTGTAATTTGAAAGCAGTTGGTGTGACGTGTCTCCAGTTTAAATGGAAATGACAATGACACCACCTGGATATCAGCGAAGGTACAGAAGATTTATGCTAGTACATTTTAAAGGAACATGTGGCTAAGCATATATAAGCCACTAAATATTTATGTATTACACAGGATAGAAATATGGATTAAATTCTAAAGCACAGAAGTAATTTTACCAGCACCACTCATGGTCCATTTATTTCTATATATTTTATCTAAAGCCAATATCAGTCTTCTTAAAGTCCTTAAACCAGAACCTCAGAGATTCTACCTTACAATTCACTCTCCTGTTCTAAGCAAGAATAATAATAAAGAATCTCTTGTTTTGAAGCAAAGGACTTATTTCTACAATTCATCTTCTTAGTCCAATGGGACAGATGCAAACTTGGTCTTACTCCATTGGTCAGAATGGAGTTATTCTGAGAATGTTACAATATATTTGCCTGTTTTACGCTGTCCTATGCATAAGACAACATAAGACATATGCATATCAATTTTGTAAAAGCCAGAATTTTGGTTTGGTTTTCTGTCAGTTACACTGTTGATACAGTCATTAATGAATACCTTGTTTTTTTCCAGAACCAAAACTTATTTGAAACTGCAGTACAGAAAGAGGTAGTGGCCCTTGATTTCAAAGCCTGTGGAAAGATTGGCAATGGAGACCATACCTGAGTTTTGACATTACACAGTCCATTGATTCAGAAACTGTCTCCCTTCTAAAAGGTCAGGTTGCAGAATACTAAATGCAGGTGCAATAGAGGCTCAAACTCTATGTGTATAATAGAAAAAGCATGGGTAAACTAAGGAAAGCTTTCAGGAAAAAAGTATAGAGCAAACCTTTCCCTTAGCATAGGTAGGATTTCCATGACATATACTCCCCCCCCCCCAAGATTAAATCTTACCCCCAAACTTAAGTAAGGAGCTAAGCAGTCTCCTCTTTGAAATGAGAAAAAAATGTAGCAGAGCAGATATGTCCATAAAAAAGACAGTAGTACTTGCAGTCATTAATTATATTTTGAAGATTGACTTTATCAACTAGGGTGCGCCTTGACATTTTAGAAAAATATAGTGGATTTACTGCTCCTGTGGTCTAATTTCTTAACATTATTCTACTCCTTTCATATTCTTCCCTTTTATCTCCTCCAACTCCCTCTTCCTGTTACTTTTAAATCTCTGCTTACACTTTGTTTTGTGCGTGCTTTCTTACTCTTCTTCACAACATGCTCCCCTCTTTCTTCCACACTTCTCCAGTTATTTTCCAGTTGTGATCTTTGTTTCTTTAACTTGTGGGCTTTGATTATCCCACTCAAGCATACAAAGGGCAGTGCAGACCCACTGCTGCCCTGGGGGTGTGGTGTATGGGCTGGGGGCTGTTCTGCTTAATACTGTTCTGTTCAGCTTGCTGCAGCTCAACATTAAAAACAATCTCACCCAACATGTGTGGCCAAGAAAGGGTAAGGAAAGGAAACTTTGTTCTCAGACAGTCTGTATTTACAAATAGAAGTATCACAGAAAATTCTTTTTGTGATTGCACGGCTATAACTGTTATTAAATTTCAGCATTAATGGGTCCATTATACTTAAAGAGACACAGAAATGAACTAATAAAACTATTAATGACATTGTCATTTGCACTGTATTATTTTAATGCTGGTAACTTTTACTAGTCATTATCTTAACTCACGTGGACAGAGTGTGTGAGAGGAAGCCTAATAACTGAAGAGTACTTTGCTTTTCACTACGTTTCCCTTTTTTCAAAATGCTTATAGTTTCTTTACACTGGGATTAAATCAAATTAAATTAAAACATTACTGGTGATGTTGAGTTCTTTCAGATCCAAAATTGTTAATTATTGCTTATGCTCTCATAGTTTGGAGTAAATCCTGTAGATTTTTATCTGTGAATAATAACTTCTATATGGATAATTTCTAAGCCAGCCAATAGCACTTTTTAGCTAAGATAGTCTTAGGTGACCTCCTGTGGGTTTCTAGAATAAGTACTATAAAATTACACCTTTCGAAGAGATTCTGAAAGTTTGTATGTTTTTCCAAGTTTTATTGAATGGTCTAATAAAAGATGCTACCTCTACCTTGTAGCTATCTCTTGCTAACAAGAATGGTTTAATCCCTGTGACATTGTATAGGTCTTTTCCAGAAAACTGTTTCTATGGAGCTAGACTCCCATGGGAAACTTAGGCTCAGCTTCACAATGCCTTGCTTCTTTCTGGGATTCAACCCCTCACGTGCAGCATTTACATTCTGTGTAAAATGCTTGGTGATCTTTAGGTATTTTAACTGTAGGACTCATTAAGGCTGCGCTGCTGAAAAGCAAGATACCAGGTAAGTGACTGAGAAATACTGAGGAGATGCTTATACTCCACCCGTCAATTATGGTTCAATCCAAGCAAAAAATCACTGTACCCCACCACACACCCGAGAATAACATGCATGTTTCATCACCATGTCACTGTCATCAGGACAGCTTCTGACCATGAAGGTTGTGACTGCACCAACAAGTTCTAGACCCATCAGTGGAATCACACATGCACATTCTTCTGTGTGGGTATGGATTATGCTTTTGGGTGATGATGCTCTGCTGGAATTCTCCCATTTTTTTCAAATGCAATTAGTACAGATGATAGCTTGCCTACCTTTGATTCCAGGTCTCCTAAATAAACAAGGATGTTTAAAAATGCATCAATGCATAAAAATGTCTTAAAAATGCATCAATGTAGTACCACCCAGTTCTCTTGCTAAAGCTGCTTCACATCCCAGTATGATTGGTTCCCAACATGAAAAGGAAGGTTGAAACTCTGGTGTAAGGCCTTAGAGAATATGACAAGGTCTAGAAGCAGCTGAAGCAGGCAAACTGTAGCACAGTAAAATGTAATTTTGCTATTGTTTCTTAAAGACCACAATTTTCTTCTGATCTGACAAATGCAGGGTCTCTGGACTTGTGTAGGCTTCTCTTGTTCAGCTGTGATAGCAATTTGTCTAGAAATCAGATCACTATTGTCCAAATTTATTTTAGTTTAGTTTTAATTTATAGCAATAACAAGTGTTTCCTCTGTGTACATTGAATAAGTCTAAAATAAAATGTGGTGTGGAAGAGTACAGACACACAGTGATACTAAAGGTCCTGTACTGGAAACAAAAATCATAATGATCAAAGGTCATGACAGGAGTGAAACTTGGAAATGTTCAGGTAAACACATGTTTTTAGTGATAACAAAGAAAATAAACAGACTGAATAATTGGAAACCAGTGAAGAGAAAGAATATGTAGGAAGACCAAGTTAACAGAATGTATAAAAATCAACCAAAACAGACCCAAGACTGAGGAGGAAGATGCCATCTACATCAACATCAACATCGTGTGACTCTTGGCAAAGACGAGAAAAAAACCCCCAACTCTAACGTCACATTCCTCCCAGTGGAGAACTCAGAATGCTCACCTAACCTCCCCAAATTCTGCTTGACTTTTCACAAAGCACTTGCTCTTAGGACCAAGAGGTACTTTAGAAAGGTGAGTTTAACATCAAAGAAACAGGGATAGATTTTTTTGCTTTAAAATGTAACTGTAGTATTAAAGTTTTTATGTATCAGTTTGGAATATGAATGTATAATATTATAACCAGAGTAATAATTTGCAACATTAGGTCTGTCTGACTGCTGAGGGGCACTGCTGAAGGATGTTCCAGTGGGCCTTTTGGACATTTTGAAGCCCCTCCTGTTATTGCTGCTCCATTATGGCTAAGGGAATTCCTTTTGGGTTTCACATCATCTATCATCCATGTTAAGAGAATGGGGAAAACCTTTGGGACCTACACTTATTCTCCTTCTGTGTGCCGCTACTTTTGAGGGCCAAAGACATTCAAATTCATTTGAATGTTTTAAGAGATGAAAAACAAGCTGAATTTGAATGAAACTGAAAAGGGAAGATGCATGTACTTAGCACGCCAGGGGAAAAAAAACAACCAACCACAAACAAAATGCACGTATTGTATTTCTTTGACCTGACAGGTACAGAGATGACTACTTAAATGTAAGCTGAAGGTGTTTGACACCTGGTAAAAGAAACTGCACCTCATAAGGGGAGGCTCTTTGTTTGTATGCTTGCAGCACAATACATCACTATAAGAAACACCGATTTAAAGCTTCAAAAAGAAGTAGCAATTCAAGAATACTGAAACAGATAAATCTTCTCTTGGAGGGTTGTCATAGCCCTGGTGCTCTCAGAGCAGTATCTAGTGGAAGATTACAGTATTTGGAAACCTTATACCCCCTCTGCCTCAGGTGCATAACTAAAATCAAGAACAGGAAAAAATCAGATACTATAACCACAGCCATTATGTATCTGCACTAGAAAACTCTGCCAAGCATGAAAGGATAAGTTAACACCACACAGGCGATGTTGCATGGGCATGGTGCTCTGTGCTGTCAATGCTTTAGTGATTGAAACAGGATAACCTGTATGAATAGAATACCCTTTTGCCACCTACCCCTAGTCTGTTGCTATGCTGGTCTCTGGTTTACGTGAGGCCATACAATCTTAGAAGACATGCTGGAAGAAGTGATCATCTTCTACCGAAAATTGTATGTGCAAAGTCTGAAAACACATTCTGGAGATTAAATTTAATGCAGAGATTAAGAAGTAAATTTTTAAAAGATGTACTTCTTATCATCTGGAGTTAAAAATATTTACAAAAAGCATCACCGAGTTTCCACTTTTCTTTTTTTTTTCCTTATAAGGAGGCTTTATACTTCATACTACTCAATATTTATTTCTAGATAAAGAAATAGGTCCAGATTTAAAAAGAAGTTCACTGGTCTTGATATGAAGATAGGTATTTAGTGACATTTTTAAAGGCCTAAATGCTGTGGCCTTTTCTATAAAATCTTAGAGGATGCCTATATTCTTCACTAGATGCAGAAATACCTCTGGCTATTGCAGCCAAAATCATTTTCCACATAGAGGACTTCCTCTACTCTTCTCTTACCTTTCACAAAGAGAACTGAGAAGCTTCACTGCAAACTGGAGAAGTTTGGAAGATTAGACATTTTCCCATTAGAACAGTGTTAGTATTTTCAGGTTAAAAACTCTGCTATGACACCATCATTCTTCTGCCAGTTAATCTCAAAATAATTCTATGTACAACAGTAGCTTCTGCAATAGCTGCACTGCACTGGGTTTGTGTAGCAAGGTTTTGGATACAGGGGTGGCTTCTGTGAGAAGATAGTAGAAGCTTGTCCTATGTCCGACAGAGCCAATGCCAGCCAGCTCCAAGATGGACCCGCTGCTGGCCAAGGCCGAGCCCATCAGTGATGGTGGTAGTGCTGCTGGGAGAACAGATTTAAGAAGGGGGGGAAATTGCAGTGGGCACAGAAACGGCAGCCAGAGAGGAGTGAGAACATGTAAGAGAAAAAACTCCACAGACAACAAGGTCAGTGAAGAAGGAGGGGGAGGATATGCTCCAGGCGCCGGAGCAGAGATTCCCCTGCAGCCCGTGGGGAAGACCATGGTGAGGCAGGTTGTCCCCCTGCAG
>JANZLQ010000226.1:0-14308 GCA_026212715.1 Elanus axillaris | reverse complement strand
GGGGATCGCCGCTGGGGGACTGACCGGGGGTCGATGGGCGGGTGGTGAGCAATTGCACTGTGCACCGTTTGTGCATTTCAATCCTTTTATCGTTACTGTTGTCATTTTATTAGTGTCATCTTTATCATTATTAGTTTCTTCTTTTCTGTTCTATTAAACCATTCTTATCTCAACCCACGAGTTTACTTCTTTTCCCAACTTTCTCCCCCATCCCACTGGGTGGTGGTGGGGTGAGTGAGCAGCTGCGTGGTGCTTAGTTGCTGGCTGGGGTTAAACCACAACACATGGTTTTCCACACTGTTGTATGCTTGGATTTTTTCTACGGACAAACCTGGGACAAGACACATATCACTGGTTTTGATGGCACAGGAAACACACTCCGTGTACTGGCATAAGCAATACAGTTACTGGGACAGGTTAGCAAAGAGCATTGAGTGAGCGTTGCAGCCAAGTGCCCTCTGCTGCCCGAGATGAGCTGCAGGGGTACGGTCTCCATGAGACGGGGCATGGGACAGAGTGCTGTGACGACAGTGGGCTGGAAAGGGAAACGTCAGTCGTCACCAAAGCTGTGACATGTCATCCCTTCCCAAAGTTTTCCAGCACTATATCTTCCCAAAGCTAGACTGCTGGCAGAGAATGAACAGCCAGAAATAACTAATTTCTGGCCATTCCCTGGTATGGGGGGAATTCTTTGTCTAGACCTGCAGGCAGCCCTTACAATATGGTGTATGTAAGCTGTTTAAATCAACAGTTAGAAGGCACAGGAAAATATGGAGCAATGCAATAGGCTTTCACGTCCTACAGAGACTTGCCTCTTGCATTCACCATGAGGAAATTGAAATTCAGTTGAGTAGGCTGTTAAAAGAGCTTACATTCACCACAGAAAGGAGTTTCTTTAATAGATTGTAAAAGGCAAAAACTCAAACGATGGAAAGAAAATGTCGCTCAATTCCCTCCAGAGGATTTCTCCCATCTTTCACTGGAGCATCAGGCTTTAGTCAGGCACGAGGGGTGCATTTAGATAGCTGGGGAACATAAAGGCGCTTCTTGATCACAGGTCTTCATGTCCTTTGGGATTTTTCTTGGATTTACATAACTGGCAACAAAGTTTAAATGAAATATTGTAGTGTTGTAAGCATCCTCCGGGATGAAATTATGATCATACTATGTTAAGAATGCAATGGGAAGGTGAACACAATGACATAGCACCGATGGCACTGTCCAGAAACCGTTGGGTTTGGGCTGCTTGTCCACTGGGTGGCAATGCCGGCCCAGCAGCAGTGGGACCACCCCAACCACAAGTGACCCGGCCACGGGCACTCCATCTCTGCAGTGGCTTTCCTCCTCTGAAGGGAAAGCATTGCTGACAGAAAGACAAAAGCTCAGTCCGCTCACACCTCACAAAAGCGTAGGTGGGGGAGAGTTTATTTTAGCCTTTTACAGGGTGGAAAGGGTGCCCATGATGAAATGCTTTTTTGATTTGGTTTTGATGGGGTTCTTTTGTCTAGCTGGTGGAAGCAAGCAGATGCACAAGATTTTGGTTATCAGTCCAGGAAAAATCAAGACACCTGCTCTGCCACAGCCACCTGAGGCAAGGAAGGGGCAGAGGCAGGTGGCAGCAGGCTGAAGGCATCTTCATTAAGGATGGAGCCAGCATTCTCCATCACAAAAGAGAAATAATGTCATTCTGCTTATCTCTTGATATCACATTATTTCAGCTTTCAGCACAAATAAGGCATGCGTGTTCACTAAAAGAAGCTGCAGAAGGAAGTTCGTTTTGTTTGTGCTGGACTATGTATCTTATGAAAGACCAGTGGGTCTTGTTTAGTATTTGTGTGTAAAGCTAAAAGCACAAAAAGGCCAACAAAGATGAGATGGAAAAACGTCTGTGACTACATGGGTCTCTCAAACTGGGAAGCTGATATTTCTATTGAAGTGCACTAGTACTAAGATTTAATTCTCCTCCAGCACTAACTGTGCAACTGAAAATCTCTCCCACGATACCTTAGCAAGGAGTGGTAAATATGATGGTGAAAGCTACAGGGGTGGATGGAGGACAAAGGCAGATAGTAAGAAACTGGTGCATAAAAATAATACATAGATAGGCTCACTAATATGAAGCAAAACCTCAGAAATTAAGGCTCTTCTGAAACTCTAAAGCACAGCCCCAACCACGTATCAGCTGAGCACCTGGAGAGCTCTTGTTTAGCATTTGCATGTAAAGCTAAACCCACCTCTCACACCATGACTGCAGCCAGCTCTGAGGACACAGTGACTGTTTTTCATCTGAAATCATTACGTTTTGGAAGAGACCCATGTCACAGACTTGTGCCTGCCACATATTGGATCAGCAGAAGAATTTGTATCAGAAACCAAAATTATTTAGATCCCAATATCTTTATTGGTTTCCAGGTCAGCTCTCCATGAGTTACTTCACCTCCTTGATACTTACTTTGCAGCTTGAGTGTTGCTTTCAGAAACTCTGTGTTGACTTTTTTGTTGTCTTGCTTTTGATATATGTCCCTAAAATTGATGTTCATACAGACCCTACCAAAAAAAGAATGCATTTCAACATACAGCTGAAACAAATTTTATCTTTCCCAGGCCATTGTGGAAGAAACAGTGAAAGTGTGACTTTTTTCCCCTAGCAATTCTAATTAATTTATTACACTGACATGCCACATTTACCATTCTTAATTACAAAGTTGACATAAACATCCCATGATGCTACATCTGTGCTGATGTATACTGTTCAATTCTTTCTTTGTGCAAATAAGATCTAAGAGGGAAAAGGAAGTAATCACTGTGAAAAATTGTCAGAACGGCACTTTCAAAAAGATGAAGGAGTTACCTTGCAGTCAGGAAAAAAAAGGGGGAATCCATTTTAAAACTTTGTCAAGCTGAGCAGCTTTGATTAAAATACTTTTAACTGGCTTTCCTGTGGTAATTCCTGGGAGCCCTCGTCTTGAGCTGGTCTCCACCCTCCCCACACTTCAGTCATTTCTAATGAGGCACTTGCACACCAGAGTCCACACTCTCACAGCTGCTTGCAAGTGACCTTGGAAAGAGGTGGAGAGTCCTAGTGCCACTGTCCATACGCATCTGGGGCTCGTTATTCTTGCAAGAATGATGTTGTTGCTTTAATATTATTGTAATGAACTTTTGTTATTACGGCCAACCTAATCAGCTGCAAGATTGTTAGAGCAGTAGGGGAGATTAGCATTGAAAAGAAATATAACAGAAAGACATGTGACTTGCTTGGGGGGCGTTTGTTTGTTTGCTCGTTTGTACTTTGCTATTATTATAAGCAGTTAATCTGTTCCTGTCTCTGATGAATTCCACCCAATATGCTATCCTGGGTAAGTGCACCATGTGAAGAATGCATTCAGCATTACTTTAGCTTCATCAAATGTTCTGGGCCAAATCTGCATATTGGCAGATCTTCAGTGGACCTCAGCCAGTTTATATTCAGCTGAGTATTTGACCCAGTTAAAAGTTTGATTAATACCGTATTCAGTGTTCTTACACCAAGGCAAAGCACATTTGCACAGAACTATCACTTATCTAGTAAAACAGCATTTGGGGGGAAAAGTGAGGATGTGACTGAATTAATTTTAAGAGGTTAGGAGGCATTATACTTTCTGTTTACAAGTAAAGAGCAAGACCAACTCTGTTACTTAAAATAAAGAAATATTTTACAATTATAATAATTGCCATAGACAACGCTGACCCACTTTATACTAAAAGATAAAAGCTCACAACTGTGTTCTACTCACTATTGTATAACTGAAAAATCTTCTGACAGAAACACTAAATGGTTGTGTGAGTCCTCTAAACACTTCACTTTTATCAGAGTTCTTTCCTCTGTATACAAGAAGGGTCTATTCAAGCAAAAAAACACAAAATTATAAAGTATCACTTGTGCAATGTTTTATAAAATAAAACCACCCATTATGAAAATCTCATTTTGAATGACAACAAACAATCTTCCTATTGTTTGTTGCTTTTCTTCTCTTACACCTCTTAGTCATCTCTTCGGGAAAAAAAGTAAGGGCGACATTTTAACGTCTGTTGTCATCTCACTGCCTTTTTATTGAAGCTCTTTAGCTTCTGCTATATCCCTTTGAAAATTAGATTTCCAACTCTATATTCAAGATGAAATAGCCAACTCTAATTCTATAAGGGTTCTATAATCACACTGCTTTACAAACTGCCATTTCTGATCGCCGTTTTACATCGCGCAGCTCCTTCCACTGACCTGCCTACAGTGTGCCACAACTGTTAGCACTCAGACAACACTTACAGCCTATCCAAAACTGATCAGCTGAAACTTTCCTCTGGAGGTTGTCACAACTTAATTTCTGCACTGAATTTAACCTGTCACTGGAGAAAACACTGTAGGCTAATGGCTGTAACACCATTCTTCCATTAGGCACATATGAGTGAAAACTCAATATGAAAAGTAAATATGATCATTTTCTATGATTTTCTTTGCTGCGGCATTGTAACTAATTTCACCAAGTGAATAGTATTTAAATTCTTACGATTTTTCAAAAAAATTTTGTTCAAATAAAGTAATTCATTTTCATGTGGCTTACATTCCCAATATGTTTGCCTTCAATTCCTTTTTAAGAGAAAGGGTTTAATAAAAATGATACTCACATGTTGATACCACTTCCAAGCTGAAATGGACAGTTGTTTTTGAGATTATTAAATCTTAACTTTTAGGCAGATTAGGAAGAGAATAATACTCTATGACTTACAAGGACCAGTTTAGGCTGCTTGATGCAGCTTGTAGTTTATCTTTTACGTCAAGTTTTCACAAAGAAATATCCATACTGCTGCAAAAACAATAAATTTGAGGACAAAACCTGATTTCCCTAGCTCTCAAGAAAAAGAACTATTAGGCCAGTCCAATTAGTTTTCTTCATCTTCAAAACAGTCTGTAAATACACAGTTCTTCAAAAGTAGCGCAGTAGATAGATAGGTGTCACACCATTACCTTACAGATGAGCAAGCTACATCAAAGAATTTACTTAATACACCTGAAAGGAGAAAAGAGTGACGCTCAGTAACAATGTTAGAAATCAGAAACCTTTTACATCAGAATTTCCCTGCAAACGCATATATCTGTTGCTGTAGCCTTTTCATTATTCATTAAGCTCTGACCCATTGTCCCCTGAAGTGAATGGAAATGCTTCCACTACAGTTGTAACTGGCAAGCGCAGTTTGGGAAGTGCCTGCAGCCACACTGAATGGGAAAAGCTGGAGCCGTTCCAGCAGCAGAAGCTGTGCAGCCTGGTTGTCAAAGAAACATCCACTGATTATGTCACCAGTGAGCAGGTTTTCTGGGGCAGAAACAACAGGACTATTCAAGCAGCAATTAGATGCACTTCTGCAGATATATCTAGATGAGAAGGGATAAAATCTCTAAGGTGGCAGCTTGCCAAATTGCCTTTTGGATCCTAACACTTGTTCCTATGCTTCTTCTGGAAGAAAAAGCAAGGCACTTAGGGATGGACCTATACAGAATGCAAAGAAGATCTTTAGTTTCACTACCTAGAGCAAGCCTTAGAATTGTGCATTTGATCCTCATAAGAAATGTAAAAAAACCACAAACAGGAGTAGCGTTGGCCATTGGTAGGTAAATGTCCTTTTCTGGTCTGTAAGGCTGAACTGCACAGTGTCCAAGCAAGTACAGCGGGAGAAAACTAACACCTGGCGAAGGATCTGAGTCTCCCAAAGGGGCAAAGTCTTTCAAGAAAAAGGTTGCACCCAGCACCAGCAGACCTGTGTCAATCAGCAGAGCTGCTGCAGGCCAGAGGACTGCACTAACTGTTTTTTAAAGTCTACAGACCTCCACTCTAGAACATCCAAGAAATCCAAATCAGCCAAAATTTCCTGGTAGGGACACCAGCTGCGACATCTCATCTAAACACTCGGATCACTGGCTATGGCTTGCAGTCATGTGTAGCCTTTTTACAAAGATTTATTGGCATAAAAACTTCTAGCAATAGTGCTTTGGCCTGTCCAGTCTTTGCAAATTATTTATTAAACTATTCTAAAAAGTATACAAAATGCTATTTCTAACTCCTTGTAGCCAATGACATGATGTCAAGACTCAGCTTCTATGCATGGCTGAGTGAGTAACTATAGAAGAAAGCGATCCGGCTTCATGGAGCTTCCTGGCAGATGAGTAGCTCATCAAGCAATATCAATTCTCCTCCAACTGGGAGCTCGGTAGAGTACAAAGAAAACAAAGTTCAAATCCAGGAAAGGATTAGGAAAATATCCTCTAAAGACATTTCCATGGATTTAATAGAAAAGGAGAACAAGATGAGGCAGCCTTGAAGTGGATCTGTAAGGGTCTATTACAAAGATTAATAGAAGTTAAGTTATTTTAACCTAAAACATGTGTATGGCGGTGTAAATGTATAAAAATGAATCCAGCTTATGAGACGCTGTTGGACAGCTGCAACTGAGGATAGGTTTTTTTATGTGCATTGTGCAGCTGTATTTTCACTAAGCAGAGTAAATTCAACTCCCATTCTGTGCTCCTGCTGTTTGGGTGAACAGGAACCCATGACTATTTATCTAACACACTCTGGTCTGCAGCGTATGACTGCAGGCAAAAATCAAAGACTTCTAAGTACTTGCCTGCAACCAGGACATTTGATAGTTTTTCATAAGGGTATATCCAGATCACATTTTTTTCAGGTTTGGCCTTTTGAAGTTTCAGAGTTATTGTCGTGGTTTAAGCCCAGGTGGCCACTAAGCACCACATGGCCACACTCTTCCCCTGCCCCCCAGGGCAGGAGGATCTAAAGAAAAAGGTAAAACCTCGTGGGTTGAGATAAGGGCAGTTTAATAGGACAACACAAGGAGAGAAGTTGTAATAACAACAATAATAATAATAAAAGTACGTATAAAGCAAGTGATGCACAATGCTATTGCTCACCACCAGGAACCTGATGCTCAGCCTGTTCCTGAGCCATGATCCCACCTCCCTGGGCCACCTCCCCCAGTTATACACTGGGCATGATGTCATATGGTATGGAATATCCCCTTGGCTAGTTCAGGTCAGCTGTCCCAGCTGTGCCCCCTCCCAGCTTCTTCTGAAAATTAACTCTATCCCAGCCAAACCCAGGACAGTTGTGAAATGGCTTCCACAACCATTGTCAGCAATGATGGGAGCAAACACTGCTAAGTAATAAGATTATTCAGTTTCTGACAGAGTTCATATTTTTAAATAAGACTTGCAATGATATTTGATCAGGTTGAATTCTGGGGCAATTCAAAGTGTGGGATTTAAGTGACATTGACCATTCTGATTATCAAATACGGTTATTTTCTCTGCTCGATCATGAACTTGCAGTATCTGCATAAGCGCTCTCTTTTGGACAGTTCAGTGGGAAATGTTCTGTAGTAACTGTACTGGTTTTGCTCCTTAAATTTAATCACAGACTCTACAGACATCTTAAGATCCATGAGAGTGCCGTAAAAATTGTAGGGATGTAGCTCAGGCTACGTTGCTCTGCTAGAGTTTTTTAGATATGACAAAGCTGGAGAAGCTCCACTCATGCATCTACACTTACACTCTGAATCCATCTTCACAGATGAGAGCAGTCAGTGACAGTAATTACAATGTTGAGAGCTCTCTGCTGAGTTACTGTCTCCCTATTTCTTTTGAGAAAAGCAACAAAAGTAAGGCAGATGTTGGATTCTCTTCACAGAGCATTTCTCTGCTTTCCACAAGTTTGCTACGCAGGGCAGATGGTGGGGAAGAAAAGTGTCGATGCTAGCCACAAGCAATTTTTTACATTTGTAAACTCAATATAAAGCAGCTCACAATATCAAAATATTCACTCTGACCCATGTAGGTAGCAACTAAAACCATCAGCAGGGAGTAACCCAACCTAAAAAGCCTTTGAATAAATACCAGCTTTTCAAATTTCACAATGATTTCTATAATTGCCATATTTAGATGCCAGCATTGTAAACACACTAGAAGTAGTAACTGATAAAAAAAGATGCTGTATGCAAGCATATTCAAAGTTTCCAGTTTGAAGTGTAAGAAGAGACAACTCTAAGACATGAGAGTTCAAAGAGTTGTTTATAAAGCCCTGCTTGTACGAGTGGGAGCGGGAGTTGCAGTTTCTTCATTTCAGCATCAATGTACTAAGAAGGTCTTCTATTTCTTTTTATAATCCAAATGTCTTATCATTTGTGGATGTTCTCATGGCAAAGAAAAAGACAAACAAAAAAAAAAAAAACCCAAACAAACAAAACCACAAAACCAACACAAAACAACCCCCCAAAACCAACCCAACAAACCAAGAAACCATGCCACAAAATTCTCAAGGGACAAAGCAAAAACACTTGTCTAGAGAACACCTGTTAACAGCAGATTTGACTCATTTCATCTAAACATTAGGACCCTTTAGTTTCAATCCTCCAAACAGTGTTGAAAAAAAAAAAAAAAATCATGTTTTTTCAATTTTAAATACACATGGAATATGAAAGTTCATATTTGGCCTCTAATTGCACAATAGAATACAGTTTTCCTCCAAATGCTCCGAGGCATTTCAGAATGATATCATGCACAAATTGTGCTAGAAAGTCACTTACAAGGTATTATTTATTAAATAACTGTAAAATCCATTCCAAACTGAGCTATGGTAACATCTCTAAGGAAACAAAAGTCTGTATGTCAGGGTGTGCTGGCAAAGAATCAGATGCAATCCCGGGTAGAGGCTAGCGATACAGTAGGAAAGAGCGTTATCCTGCCTCACCCACAATTCTTCATATTCCCCTTCGGGAACTTCGAGGTTCGACCGAGAGCAGCTGGAAGGAGGTGCAGTGAGCTAGCAGAGGGGCCATGGTGGGGGCATGGGGGTACAATTCCCAGGAGAGGGGCACAAGGAGCTCAGGGTCCTCCCCAGTAGGTTTGTAGACCCCATTCAGACACTCGTCATTGCCCATATCCACCAAAACCACCTCCCGCATTTCCTGCATTTTAGAAACCAAGCGGCACCATTCAGTTTAAACGCAATGGCTTCAACTTTAGAATATAACAAAGTTGAATGACTTACGCTGCTTAAAAGGACCATATCATCCACGGATATGGACAGACACAATATGGCCCCTGTTTTCTGTGGAACGAGAAGTGTATGCAGCACTGTGCAATTACTCTGTGTGATCCTAACTAGCTGAGCAGCACCTAGAAAAGTCCAGTTTAAGAGAATTACAAGTTTTATATTCCCAAGTAGGTCTCAGGCACTGTACACTCGTGCCATCTGCTGGGCAGAAGTTTTTAGCTTGCAGCAAAAGCTTTTGAGGAACCTGGGCAATGTTTTGAAAACCATACTGCAGTCCTGGCAACTAATTTTACAAATTTTTTCAATTTTTTTTTATTCTGTTGGGAGAAAAAGGATCACCAGGTGGCACTGCCACTGCTGGAAATGGAGATGAACGGGTGACAGTGCCTAAGGGACACCCAGTCAACCAGCCTGACCCCACTGCCAGGCCTTTCTTCATGGCTGGTTAATTCTAAAGGCTAAGAGAGGGCTCTTAAACAACAATCAGTGGCTTTAAAATACCTAAGTACAATTCCAAGTACAGCCAAGCATAAACAGTAAATTAAATGCAAAAAATTTCCCAAGAAAGGGATCAGTTTCCAACCCAACCACCCTCTTGCTACTGCGTTCTCTCAGCAACAATAAAGGCAGATGCTCCTGAGGAAGTGAGCTGAAATAAACTTGGACACAGGAGTAATTTGGTGGCCACTGGGGCTGTCAAGGGCTCTGAACTTAAGGTTTGGTTTGGCTCTGTCATCACCTTGCATGGCAAGACTCCTTAAATTTTCCAGGCTTTCATTTTTCTCCATTTCAGTGCATACAAAAATATAATACAGTGCCTACGTATATATATAAATAATACAACACAATTAGTCCATGCTTAACAACTTTGATTCTAGAAGTCTGTGGTTAGCATTTTGGTTGCATAAGGAAAACCAAACTCCATACACAAGTTAGGCAAAATGACTTCCACTCTCCTCACAAATCTAACTAAATGCTGACAACCTTTTCCTAACATTTAGAAATGATCACATCAGTCAGCAAGAAACCAGTGGGAGGGAACAGCACCCATTGCCTTTCCATTCTCCCTAACCACCCGGCCATTCTGCCCACCGCCCAGACTCCCCACTGAACAGACCAGCACTCAGCACTTAACTCTTGAATATCCATTTTGCTTGCATTAAAATGCACAGCTTTAGAAACTCAAGTTCCTGTGAGTTAGTACACTCTATCATTTCCATAAAAGCAGAGGTTCTGCTCAAGTAGGATAAATTCTAATAAAAAAGGAAGAAGCAACTATGCAAAAATTGACAAACTGAGCTGAACTATCAGATACCTGATGTGGTGTTCTTTGTGAGAATGCAGGAAAACAAACTAATCATGTCTTCCAAGACCTCCTCTTCATAAAACCAGTTTTATGTCTATATCACAAGTCCCTGCAACAGTAGCTCCTCTCTGTTTTCACCCCTTTTCTACCACCAAGCTGTCCAAGTTGTAACAAAAATTCTCCATCCCTCTGGATAACTTGCATCTATCACACAATAGCTGTATCGTCAGTGTCACATTACTAAGCACTGATGAGCATGCTACTGATGGAGTATCTAAAGTACAATCAGCTGCTGATTGCAGCAAGGAAGGCGTTCAGTCTAAGTGTAGTTTTGAAGGAGACACTGGAATCCATGCCCACAGTAGAGAGAAGCACCATAAGCACAGCCTACTAAGATGAACAGGTAAACATACAGACACAGATACAGATTTAATATTATTATGTGCCTATAAGATTGCTGATGTGGCAGCAAAATAATATATTAAAATGGATTCTTTCTGTCATTGTGACATTTATATAAAAGATATATACACATACATACACATGTACATATAAATAAGACATGTTAATGTATATGCATATGTATTAAAGGTGTTCAGATGCCTTTCCATGATATATTCAAGCAAGTTATCAGTTAAGCCAACAAAATTTATCTCTATAGCTTACAACACAAATGCTCTCTATAGGGTTACATTCATCCCCCATGCAGGGAACCTCTACTTTAAATTGGCAATAAGAGATCCCAAGAATGGCAACGAATGCCTGCAGCATGGCTCCAAATAGCTGACAAACAGACAAGTAGAGATAAGCAGATTTGGTTATACAAATAGAAGCAATCTATTTCCTGGTTTACATACACGTGATAGCTTTCTTGCTCCAGAATAAGAGCACCACAGGCGAGATTAATGCAAAACTGCTATGACATTTAAGCTTGCACCTTTGCCTAGGCCAATCTAACACTCCAGTGGAGGAGACTCCAAGGAAGATGCAAGCAGGCATTGCAAAAGAACACATGGACATCCCGTAAATAAGTTTGCATACGCTCAGACAAGAATATAAGTGACATTGTGTTAGATTATCAGAGGTATTATGCAGTGCATTGATCTATCTGGTATAATTAATTACCTGAGTATTTCTAAGTACATTCCACGAGATGTGCATTTACCACTGGCGATTCTTATTATCTATTACTGTCTCTCTGTACAGCAAAGCACTGAATCAGAAGCTTCACAGCGTTGCCAGTCCATGCATGTATCTTTAGCATGAAATAGGTTGTAGAACAGTTGGTATTTTAATTTAAAAGGCCGCTACTAGACTCATGTGTTTACAAGTAACTTCTCTGGTTTCTTTTTTACTCACATAAGTGTATTTCCAGACTTAATAACTAGTAAGCGTTAAATGCTAATATTCAGAAGGCAATTTTTTGGTTTTTTTAAGTGCGAAAGTCTGATCTTAAAAAATAATCTCACAATAATTGTTCTAAGAAAATATTTTTTCTGGTTTTAAACATTAAGGTATACAGCTATGCATGACATCTCCTCATAGTGGATATCCAGACTTTGATATAGTTTCTAATCTTAATAGAAAAAGCCCTGACTTTTCAGTGTCTGTAACAATTAGATATGGAAAGAAGATGTACCAGCAGACACTGGTTTTGCTAAACAGTTTTTTGTAATACCCAAGTTCACTGCGTGTCCAGCATTTAAAAATTGTTATTGAGATTCAAATAATTAGCCTTAAAAAATTATTAAAATGATGAGCCTAAAAAAAAAACAAAAACAAAATACTTTTAGATATGGTTTATGTATATACTATTGCTGAATCATGTAATATGCATAGTGAGAGGCTTTCCACTGAGAATTAGAAGGCTACAACCTTTCTTTTGAACAAGAAAGAAAATTAAGCTACTAATTGATTCCAGGTCTTGAAGCCTTTAAAAAAAACAGCCAACAAATGACGGCCAGCTTTTCAGAGAACTCCAGGAGGCTCAGCAGTACTGATTCTCCACTGTGAAGAAACCTGAGGTTTTGGCAATGTACCAGCGTCTGTATCATTTACCTGTGATAAACAGAATCCAGCCGGTTCCGACAGTACCTAGGTGGCAAAGTGTTTTTCAGGATAGAGTGGATGTTTCACTAGCACTTCAGCTTTCAGAGGAGTTGCATGGGGGAGGGTTGTGTTCTTTTTCTGTTGGCAAGTTACACTCTGAAAAATAAAAATAAAAAATAATGGATAGTGAACACAATAGCTGCTGAATTGAAACTACAGTAACTCCTGAAGTGTACTAGAGCTCAACAACCAACTATGTGCTATGTTATAGGTTCACCAGCAGATGGAGGTGAAGTTCATCTTTTGGATCATTGCACTGAAATTCAAAGAGAATTGAAAGATCTTTTATGCTGTTCTGGCAAAGTGAAGGGAAAAATAGATTCTTCTCATAACGTGAAACGCTATGAAGGAGAAGATTTTATTTCTTCAACAAAAATGTGTTCAAATGTGAACTGTGAGGTCATCAAAATACTTCCAAGTTCTAAGGAACAATATAGCAATATTTAATCCTGATAAGGCAAAGTCTGATCATGTTCCAGTTTCTAATTTGCATATTTCATGCACATACAAGAATAGAATAAAATAGAATATTTATTTCAGTTAGAATGAACCTACAACGATCATAGAGTCCCACTGCCTGACCACTTCAGGGCTGACCAAAAGCTAAAGCATGTCGTTAAGGGCATTGCCCAAATGCCTCTTAAACACCGACAGGCTTGGGGCATCGACCACCTCTCCAGGACGCCTGGTCCAGGGTTTGACCACCCTCCTGGCGAAGAAATGGCTCCTCACGTCAAGTCGGAACCTCCCCTGAGGGACACAGGTCCTGCTGAGCTGCTGCCCACCAGCCCCCAGGTCCCTTTCTGCAGGGCTGCTCTCCAGCCCCTCCTCTCCCAGCCTAGACTTGTGTCCAGCGTTACTCCACCCCAGGTGCAGAAGCCGGCGTTTGTTCTTGTTCAGTTTCATGCCACCAATGGTTGCCCAATGCTCCAATCTATCTAGATCCCTCTGTGGAGGCTTTCCAACCTCAAGCAGATCAACACTCCCACCATACTTGGTGTTGTCTGCAAACTTACCGAGGGTGCACTCAAACCCCTCGTCTAGATCATCCATAAAGATATTAAACAGAACTGGCCCCAATACTGAGCCCTGGGGAACACCACTTCTGACCGGTCGCCAACTGGATTTGACTCCATTCATCACAACCCTCTGGGCTCGTCCATCCAGCCAGTTTTTTACCTAGCAAAGAGTACACCTGTCCAAGCCATGAGCCACCAGCTTCTCAAGGAGTATACCACGAGAGACAGCGTCAAAGGCCTTGCTGAAGTTGAGGTAGATAACATCCACAGCCTTTCCTTCATCCACAAAGCGGGTCACCTGGTCATAGACGGAGATCAGGTTGGTCAAGCAGCACCTGCCCTTTGTAAACCCATGCCGACTGGGCCTGATCCCCTGTTTGTCCTGACTTGCCATGTGAGTGCACTTAAGGTGAACCACTCCATAATCTTCCCCGGTACCGAGGTCAGGCTGACGGGCCCGTAGTTCCCCAGATCCTCCCTCCGACCCTTCTTGTAGACGGGTGTCACACTGGCAAGCCTCCAGTCATCTGGGACCTCCCCCATTGACCAGGTTTGCTGATAGATGATGGAGAATGGCTCGGCAAGAACCTCCGCCAGTTCCCTCAGTACTCTTGGATGGATCCCCTCTGGTCCCATGGATTTGGGAGTGTCCAGGTGGCATAGCAGGTCATTAACTGCTTCCTCCTGGATTATGGGGGCTATATGCTGCTCTTCATCCTTGCCTTCCAGCTCGGGGGACAGAGTACCCTGAGGATGACTGGTCTCCCTATTAAAGA
>JANZLQ010000225.1:0-14573 GCA_026212715.1 Elanus axillaris | reverse complement strand
ACACATGGCACGGCCGCGGCGCCCCGCCCCGCCCCGCCCGGCGCGCGCTGGCGCCCCCTCCGCCAATAGGAAACGCGCCGCTAGACTCTCCCCACCCCCACCTCCGGGGGGTGAGCGGGGGGGGCGGGGCAGGAGCAGGAGCAGTGGGGCGCGCTCCCGGGCCGGGCCCAGCGCTGCGTGCGCATGCGCCTTTCTCGACCAACCGCGCCGGGCCCAGGAAGGGAAGGCGGGGACAGCGTGTGGCAAGTGCTCCCCCTCCCGCGCCTTGGGAGCACGAGTTGCGCATGCGCCTGGCGCATAAAGTCTCCTTCCCGCGCCTCCTGTGGCGGTTGCTGGTGAGGCGGAGGTGGTTGCGTCCTCTGTGGGAGCTGGCGGGCTGTGGCAATCCTGAGGTGGCAGCTCCCTGAGGTGCCTCGCGAGGAAGCTGGCTTGCTACCTTGTTAAACTCGTCTGAGGAAAGGGATTTTGAAAGTTGGAGAAAACACAACAGGTTCTTTGTTTTTGAAAGGACTAAATACTGCGTCTTGGGAGGATCTGATGAGAAACACGTAATTTGAGAAGTCCATCTCTTACTCATGACTATTCTAGTCTTCACTGCATTTATTGCATTGTCTGAGAAAGTGCAGAAAAAGGCAACGTGGTGAAAGCAGCAGGCTTGGGAAAAGACCTGTGAAACAGCACTGTGACTCCGTGTGTCTGCATTTTGCAACTCCAGCTTAAAAAAAAATCGACCCTGTGTTACTTTTTAATACTGTAAGCAAACTATCTAAAAAATGGGGGGGGGGCCTTTTAAGGTATTGACTTTCACAGACAGTACTTCTGCACTGAAAGTCTCATTTACACGCGTTTTTCTCATTACTCACTGTGTGCCTGTTCCTACCCTGAGGGAAGGCCTCTCTGAGTGAGGATTGATTGAAGCAGCAGCTTTTACCTGTTAGCGCAGCACCCTTCTACACTGCTCTGCTAAGAGAGTCTTAGGAAATGGAAATAGCTAAAGCCATTCAGCTCTTCCCTGCTCTAGTATAACAATACAAAAAGCTCCATCCAGGCTTTACTGACGGGTAGGAGGATTCTCAACCTACTGATTAGCTTAGCCTTGAGGGAAACTACCACAAATCAGATTACCAGGAGAGTAATTAAACATAACTAATTCCCTTGCTAACCAGCAAATGCCTCATTCTGTATAACTATTAACTTTTGGATTGTACAAAGCAGTAGATAATATGAGATCCTGGAGACCAAAAGGCTAGAAGAGGTTTTGAAAATTTACAGCTCTGTTCTAAATGGTATCTATTTTATAGCTTTTCTGACCATTGAGCTGCTCCTCTAGGATTCTGTGCTTCATGTATTACTGATTTATAGTGACCTGTTTTGATCCTTGAAAGGCAAACTTGAATATGGAACAGTAGTTTACTCTGGGGCCATACAATTACTATGTTACAGTCTTGAATTAATGCCCACGGCAAGCATTATAAGCATAGAATAAGAAATATGTATTTTAAAATGTAAATTCAAGCCAGTAGATGATAACTTAAATGTTCTGGAAGCAAAGCTGAGGCACAGAACATGAACTGATTCATCCAGGGTTCCCAGAAGGAAGTGTCTGACAGACTAGCCGAAGGGTGCACAGATCACCCACCATGTGACACCCCATTATCTATGCAGAAAAGGGTTTAGACTTTCCGTAACAGATAAAATAGAGTTTGTGGAATGTTACTTACAGTTTGCATCTTACTTGTGAATGGGCCTACTTACTCTCCCTCACTACACCTTTTGATTTGAACATATACTTGCTACGCAGGAACAAGGCACAAACGTCTGTCAAATGACACATGTTTTGAATATATTCAGTTTGTGACATGACATGTCTTCACGCCCCATCGTCAGTGACTTCAGAGCAATATACCCAGTATATTAAGGGATAGATTTTTTCATACAGAATTAAATTAATAAGCACAGGCATTTTAGCCTGGTGTTCCTACAGGATACAAGTATGGAGCATGGGTGAATTCCCACTGTAATAACTTTTTAGACCCTTGGCTAACCATGACCAACTTCATTCTGGGCACAGAGTACTTAAAAATTCCTCATGGAAATGGACACCTCAGTACTGCCTGCAGTAAGGAAAACTCTTCAGAGTAATGCACATTTTAGATACCAAGGAGTTATAATACATGAGGTAAATTTCAAGACACAAATCCATAGAAAACCAGGCATCATAAGCTCTACATTCTTCAAATTATATAGTGGATTTAAAAAAGAACCCCTGTGTAATAAAATAATTTATTCTGTGTTACAAAACAATGTAACTGGAAAGTTTTGTATGTAAACACTAAATTATTACTAAGTTATTACACTATCTGCAAAGCTGGCAATGCATGACTGTATCAGCCAGCAGTTTTACATAAGAAAGTCTCCAAATGTAGCCTTTTTTCATCCAAAGGAATTTACATATTGCTTCTAGAGCACTTACAATCCAGAACCGTTCATTTCTACTCCTTATTGAAGTCTGTGAGTAATGCCTTATTGTGATCATTTAATTAATCACCAATTATATAATTAATCCAATCATTCACATTCTCTAAACTTTCTTTATATGCCCCTACACACTACTGATACCTGAAAATGACAGTGCTATCTTTGTGTTGAAAATGACAATGCTGTCAGTGTGGGTTGCATTCAGAGAGGAGGAGATTAACAGGCCATCAGGGTAACATTTCACAAAACTGAGTCCTCATATTTTGAGCTTAGCTGACCACAGCTGTCAATTCTGATTATCCAGAGGAAAACTCCAGACTCATGCTTAGAGAACAGGTCATTCGTGCGGCACGTCAGAATCTTACAGGCAGACAGATGAACACATTATCAGGTGTAGTCTGATTGAAGTTCTGATTCCAGATTCTATCCATGTGGGCTTCCATTTTGCTTGCAAGTATGTACCCTCATCAGTGATGACCCAGTTGAGTCATACAATTTGCTTCATAAATTCCAAAACAAAGGAGAATATTTCATAAAAAGCAAAATAAATGCAGTTATTCTTATGAATGCAAATTGCTGAAAATTTTTCACAGAAAACCAATGAGAAGGGCAAGCTTTCTTGTCCACACATTCATTAGAATATGTTTTAATTAACAGAAATTTACTTTTCTACTTTTCTTCTCACACTTTGCTTATGCAAAGCAAACTACACTGTCCTGAAGTGGACTAATGCAACTACTTCACCATTTCAGAAGCAATTTGAATATGCTCAAACAGCTGCAGACACATCGTTTTGTAAGAGTAACTTTAGTGTTTGTGCAGGACTACTCGGGAGTCTTAACCCCACTTTCCAGACAGACAACTGCTGTAGAACAGGCAACATATGCTTCTTCTAGATTTTCCTGCCAGCATGCCCCAGTGACAGGTTCTCTAAAACCCAGGTAGGGAAAAGAGGATGCTCTTTCCCTCCATGCCCATGTCATACTGGCTGTCAGCAGCATTAAAAGCAGTATCAACGGTGCTAAATGTTTTCCCTGTATTCGTTCATTCAACAGAGACATTACCAAACTCTTAACTTCATACAGTCTGCCAAAACTAATTCAGAGGTTACTAAAGATCATGACGTAAAAACCTGAGTGACAAGACTTAGTGAGATACAAACACCTCCAGAACATAAGCCACTTAGGCTATCCCATCCAAGTACATTTTGCTAGAAACTCATAATCTTAGTGGAAGATATCCGCATATGCATCCTTATATGAGGAAGTGTTAGTTTTCCCTCATTTTGAAAATTATTACTGTACTAGTATGTAAGCTTCCAGATCTCCAGCCCTTGTGTATATAAATTAATCATTCGGTTTTGTTAGAAATAAGTAACATTCATCTGAAAAAAAACCATGGAAGAACAGTTTGCTCCACAAACAGCAAAATTACTGTCTACCTTCATATGGATTGGGGTCACATACCTACACCCCTCTTCAGGACACAGGTACCCATCCTTCCATGGTTTCTTTCTCCTCCCTCCCAGCAAATGCTGCCACTTGTTCAGAAGCAGGAATGTGCCATTCAGCCCCACAAACCTCACAGAAAATACCAATCTTACCCTGAACCTTCTTCTTCAAAGGATACCTTCCTCCAAGTTCTGTCACTCAACAGTTGCCAATTTTCATGAAGAACTTAAATTGTCTTTGAGCTTTCTACCTCCTGGCCAATTTTTCTGAAACTGAACAGTGGGCTCTAAGTGGGCCTGACAGATAGATGGACAGAGTATGCAACAGTTTAAATCTTATTTCCTTAGGAAAACAGGCTTGGAAGGAACTGTCTGTAGGAAGCTCTAACTCGGACACAAAATAAGACTAGTTAGATGGAAATTAAAGCTGTAAGAAAAATGTTTATTGTTCTGACACAGAAATTGTTGCTCTGGCTGTCATAAAATGACAATCTTCACATTTTAAAAAACAAGTTAATATATTACATATTAGCATACTTTCAGTCTTGAGAAACAATGAATTTTAGTGCAATGAGACTAAACAGAATAAATAATTAGGATCTCATGAGTAAAAATTTCATACCATAAATATGTCTGCACAGACCCTATTTATTTGCCCTCTATTACCACAGTACCCAAACTCTTCAAAACAGTTAAACATTTCTTTTCCTTCTCAGCTTTTAGGAGATGTAGCTTCATGTTCAGAAGTGTGTGTGTGTGCATGAGCATGTGTGTTTGCATGTGTACTTGTGTATATAGTTAAAGATCCTAGGAAGAGGCAGATCAAAGGAGAATTTATTTGTGAATGATCACAAGCCTTATTCCTTATGCTGTGGGAGCAAATGGCAAAGTTTAAGTCCTGTGTCTGCAGAAGTTCTGTTGTGCCTGCCTTGGAATGCTCCTTCATTTGCCAAGGATTTTACAGCTGTAGTAGAATTTAGAGGGATATCATGACACTCAGGTGCTTAAATCCTGTTTCACCGAAGGCTCTGATTATCAGGACAGACTTTGAAATCAAACTCTGCATTCAGTGCCTAGCCAGCTGAACTCCAGGGCAAAGTTATCACCATGACCTGTTGCTAAATACAGAGGGCTGCTGTGTTTTACAACTGCTGAAGTTTTTATAACATGGAGCTTTGCTCCCGAGTATGAGTTGCAGCAATGAAATATGAAGGTCAGTGATGCAAATACTGTTGTGGTTGGGAGCAAGGCTGATAGAAAAGGACACAATGTACAGGTAGTTATGGAAAGACATTACTGGCAGACTGAAGAGTCCAATCAGTGCTTCACTATTTGATACAGACACTCTGTTGTGAAGCAGTCCCCTTTTCCTGAAGGCAAAAACCCAGTCCCACTTAAGCTTACTGTCATCCAGATGCTAAATCAATGTCAGACAAGTGTTGATTTTGGCAGGCTATTAGGATTCAGCATAATCCAGATGCTAGTCCAGCTTCACCTGGATGCTAGTCTTGACAGGGCACTGAGAATTCAGGAAGAAGCTGGTATTCTTCCAACTTCATACATATGTTCAGATGGGAAAACTAAATTGTAATTTGACTCCTCGGGTGTGATGCAGCTTTTAAGATTGAGAAATTGTTACAATTACCTTAATTAAAAAGACTTCAGATATTTCAGAACATTGTTTCAGCTCTTAAGATGACAAAGAAATAGTATTTGGTAACCAACATTATACAAGGCACCAGAGAGTTGCAGCAGAATGGTTACAGGCATATTTTCTTTCTCTTTTGACAAAATGAATAGAAAACACAGAGTGTAAATGGTGTCTGTACTGTGCATGGGCTTATGAATGACCCAGTAACTCTTAATTCATAGGTGGCATTAGAGAGAACTGATTTTTCTAATTCCTCATGAGAATGGTTAGGTCAAAGGCAGTAGTCTGTGGAATCACTTTATAGAGTGACTGGGTCTTTGGCACTGCTGGGATTATTGCACATATTAGGATGTGTAACATACTAATCTATTTCAAGGAATGATGCTGTTCATGGATAGCTACAGCTAAGGCAGAAGTAATCTCAAATAATCTCACACATTTAAGAGAAATTTTTATGCAGATATCCAACGATACTCTGCATGCATTTATTTGCGTATATGAAATGGACAATTAACAGTGCAGGTGCTTGTTTTGTGCAACTGAAGAGGTGTTCATGAGTGCAAGCAGATACACTTTTAGATTTTAATGTTCATATGCCCCTAGAACAGGCTTGCAGTTCCTCATGGTGAATTCTCTTGGTGCTTATGGCTGTAAGGGCGGATTGTGGTTCTTTGCCCTTTAACAAAATTCTATAACCAGTATGCATCTCCAGGTATTTTCAAAACAATGAGAAGAAAAACCCTTGTTATGAATGCTGGTTTCATAGGCCCTGGTCGTGCTGAACTGCCACCCCCAATTCTGCTTTTATGTACTTACAAACAAAACGCTGAATGTTACCACACAATTTTAAATAAATGCCTTTTTCAGTGAAGCCTGATTTAAAGCTTTCCAAATTTATCTTTTAAATAACAGATGAAAAGTAACAAAAATCTCTTCACATACATTATTAGTTCATGGTTATGTGCTTTTATCCATCAATATGATGAATAAACATCTATTCCCTATAAAATTCCTGATTTTAATAATACATCTAAATATATTTAATTCTAAAATCTGAAGCCTTGGTAACACTTCTTGAATATTGGAAGCCATTGTGTCATTCCCATCTCAGTGCAAAGCAGGCTGACTGGAATCCTCAAAAGTGCATCTGAAGTTCTTTCTCAATGTATTAAACTTAAGCTGTCCCTAAAATTAATCTTTGTTTAAAGCAAAATGTATCTGATTTCCTCCCTCCTGGGACTAATGCATCAGCTTAGACATTTTGGGAAGAGGAGGTCCCAGCCATGCTGTTGTAACCTCTGGTAGGTGTCAGGAGCAGACTATGGACTGCCTGCGGTTCCATCTAGAATGATCTGAAAAAGAATTTTAAAAAATTCTGCTTATTTGAGTGTATTTATGTTTTGAAACAATCCGGCATTTCATAATACCAAAGCAGTAGGTTAGAGTTTGGATATGATCAGTTCCTGGTTTAGGTAAATATCTAACTAGATAACAGAGGATTATTCACAAATATTTGAGCATGTGAATAGTGAATGAAGCCTGTGACCCCCCATGTCAATAAAGACAAGCACATAAGCACTAAGGATTCAGATGTCTAGATAGGACAATATGTCTGGGATGCAAATCATCTCACTCTATATGGGGAACACTGTCTTAACACTTTGTAACAGATGCTTGGTAAACTGTGAGAAAACCAGCGTATCTTCAAACAGCTCATTGGTCATGATAAAGTACCCAGGGGTGTTGTTGGTGTGTAATCTCTATGCCTTTGACTCATCTGCAAAAAAAGCAGGTATAGCTGACTAGCGCCAGACACGTAACTCAGTTTCTGTTTAAAAATTGCTGCTACCATCTGGCCACTGCTAAATACTTACTAAAAGTTTCAAACTTCTTACAGGTGAAATGAAAGGCCTTGTGTTTGTCAGAACTCTAGTCTGATTCCCTCCCCCTCCTACCCCTTTCCTAATATGTCAGCATCTAAAGCCAGAGAGTTGTCTTGTCTTTTCTGCTTTAGATGCTACTTACACCTGCTGGAAAGAATACAGACACTTGGACTCCAACAAAGAAGTTAATTCTTAACTCTTCCACAGTTTTAATCACTATCAGGTATGGGAGTGTATGTTTGAGATTTATGATTTGGAATCCTTAGCAATTGGAAAGAATTTAAATTAAACTGACAAGAAACATCAAGCAAAGATAGCAGTTTTTCAGGAGTTCTTGTGTTGCTGAACAGTAGTTCCTTTAAGAACTTTAGAAGTATTTTACAAAAAAATAAAAAAAGCTCTTGTAACATTTTAAAACTTGATAAACACCAACACATGACGTAGTACTAATGAGGCCAACATGGGAGGTATGTGTATAGCGGACTAGAAAAGGTCTGTGAAGTAAAACAAAGGTTGCATTTCTGTGATATACTGTCTGGCTCTCAACAGTAATAGTCTCCAAAATCCATGCAATTCTTGGTGGACCCATAAAGGATACGCTATGTCTTTGCACACTAAGGTTTTCTCTTAAGGTCTATGGCTACGTACAGAGAGACTTCTTGGGACTTACCTAGTCCTAGACTTCAGTATCTTTGAATTCACCCTAACAGCTTCTAAAAGAAAATTCCATGCCAGGAAAGAGAGGATACCTTGATCAAAAGAGAGGATCCCTCAATCAAGATGAAGTTAGGATAAGATTTAGGAGAATTATTGGTGAGGTGCAGTGTAAGAAATAATGCATAAAACATTTCTTTGCCTAGTGATGCTGCCATCCTTGTCCCTCACATGTACTTTTCCAGCTTCTCTCTTCTCCCTTATGGATACAAATAAATAAATCCCTGCAAAATCAGGAAAGGGAAAAGGATGGAAATCATAGGAACCATGCTACCTATAGGCCCCATGCTGTTCTACTACTATGAGTGGTATTTCATACTGCTCTGTGAAAGAAATGCCTCATGTCTCTTGAGGCATAACAGTTCTTTCTAAATACTAATAGGGTTACAGCACTTTAAGGACCTTCCACTATTTCTGATGACCATGATGGACCTGTTTCTAAATGTAAACAAAATGCATTCCTTTGGAGCAAGGACAGAATCTCCTTATGGCTATGAAGAAAACATAGAAAAAATCTCTTTTAAGTGTCAGAAGTGGAGTAGCATCTTCAGAGACATCTTAGTCACTTATGGGTCTAAGCAGTGACTTCCAATCACCTGCTACCAATGGCAAGCTTAGATGTTGGGGCTCTAACAGACCCATGTTCTAGCGGGATGGTTTTTTGAACGTGACATGGGTACCTTGTTTGTTTGTGCCACCAAGTGGAAAGAGATGGGCACCCTGCAACAGCTGCACAGTGTCTACCTTAGAGAACTGTCTATCCAATAACTACACATGGAATTTATGCATATTAGCAGTGCAACTCAATACTCCCATGTGCTGAATTTGTAACTTCCTGTAGTTAAGGTCTTTAAAAAAACAGGAGTCAGAGGACTTTGTCTGCACAGACACCTGGCACAGGTCTGCGAACACACTGGAAAGCCCCATATTGATGGCTGAGATCTCTTAGCAAAGCAGGAGGAGGTAGTGGCAACAGTCTGACATTATGATACTCGTTGCAGAACAGGCCCCGGACACAGACTGATAGGGTCTAGGTCCTCTTTATCCACAGGGGTCAGGTACAATTTGTTGTCTACCAGAAGACGGTGCTCCCATTCTAGGCTATTCTACATGTCTGGCTAAGGGTCATTCTCTGTTCTGTTTGTTGAAGCAGATCTACCACCCAACAAAGAATGTAACATTTCCAAGTGCAAGGAGAGGAAAAACTAAAGGGGAGAGTCATGGAACTGTCTCAGGCCAGTGGCATTTCCCTCAGAAGGGAGCACTCTTGGTCCAATCATTCACACATTGTCATATCAGCATTTTTCATTGTTTTATTTGTTACAGTGTTTAGTGAGAAAATGTTTCATATGTGTAATAAAGAATTCTGCTGATCTGTCCTCACCTAAATATTACAAAGACAACTGGAGGCAAACATATTTACAATACTTAGTAGAGAAATGAATTAGCAATGAAAGAAATGGAAGAAGAGATTTGCTTGACTTTGGTCAGCCTAGAAGTTTGCTGTCTAGTCTAAATTCATCTCCTCGGCTCACTTTCTAGTCAGTAGGAAAAGATAAATACTTCCCAGAGAGTTATTGATCTTATCCACTCTCAAAATCTGTTCAAAGATGAATTGTTCTGTTTCTCTGCACTTAGATTTATAGACCAATTTGTTGGTAAAAATATCCAAGCTGTAACTGGTAAAATATGACCTGATACAAGTATCAGGTGCAGCAACTTATTCTTTACGGACTTTATGAAAATAGTATCTCTGCTTGAAAGTAAAGCAATTAAGAATTTTAAAAATGTTGGAATAAAATTCTATATGGAATTTGCAAAACAGTAGAAATATCTCTACTACCTCATATGGGGTCCTTATACATCATTAACATCCTGTTATTGAAGAATTCTGTGTAAAAAATTCTTACAAAAATGTCTTGGAAACATAGAATTACTTTAATGTTCATAATGCTTCACTTATTGCATATATCATTTGCTTTCTTTCTCAGTCACTAGCACTAAAGATAATTCTTATCTATTTTTTCATGTCTTTTACAGTGTCATGAAATATACACCATAATCTAGGGAACTGTGTTATTTCAGTTTAACAAGAAGGAAATTGCCTGTATTAAGAAAGGAAAGAACTATCATTAATTTTTTTTTTTGAGACAAAACAGGTAGAATGGAAGGAAATAAAATGCAGGCATACTTCCTATTTATTGTAATGAAGCAGTCACTGAGAACTTAGCTTCTTAATATTTATGTAGTCTTAAGGAGAGGTAATCTCTGAAACGAGTTACATCAATAAAAAGAAGATGACTTATGCACATCCTTCAAAGAAAATGAACACATGAAAATGAAAGATTTAAACAGATGCTCTTAAATATGCAGGATCTAATCTCTTGCATCCAAATGGACATTTCTATGCTGATATTTAAAACTGACCTCACCCTGTTCTAAACCCATGAGGTATATTTTTCTTCCTGTTTTGGAAATTGGAGTTCCAGGGACAGGCACATGTAAGAGGTGAATGTCTGCATGTAAAGTGGTACTTGGATACCAGTAACTGACATGTATGCAAAATTAAAACCTTGTGGCTCTGACAATAATAGAAGAGATTAAGATAAGCAGAAAAAGCTAGAAGTCATTGAAAAAGCACTTGAAAGGGATTGTTAGAACTGCTGTAAGTAACTGGACATAAATGAAGGACAGATGCTTAAACTAAAAGGTCAAGAAAAAACAGCACCTGACACTCATATCTCAGAATCCGTTTGCTGGCTGCCATCTGAATATTTGTATCAGAAGTCTCTGCAAATCAAAATAAATATTTAACTTGTAAATCTGTGCTCCTACACTGCTTTGACATTCCCTTTTCCCTCTATTTTTTTTTCCCTCTAAAAGAACAGAGTTCTTATCAATAATTCTGGAAAGGAATCAGGCTCCATCCAGAGTTTCCAAGTTACCAGTAACTCTTTGTAAAGTCAATAGAGACTATTTAGGAATTACAGAGAGAATTTTTTATTATCTGGGAGGAATCCAGCGAGTTCTCACAGCTAATAATTTTCCCATTTCCTAAACAGAATAAAAGGTACTTGTAAGAAAATGTCTAAGAGCATCATGCTTTGCTTAGAGCACTGAATGCTACAGAAGCATAGTAAACAACAATTAATAATGGGAACAAGCATTGTAAACTGCAAGCTATTTGCCTAAAGGGGAAAAAAGACTTGTTTCTTTAAGGAGACAGTCACTTGTAGCTGTTACTCATACATGACTTAATTCTTGTTGAATAGTTGTTAAAAGGAAGAGTTTGTAATATAAGGACAGCATGTTGCTCAGTTGCAGAGGGAAACTAATGCCATGAGCAAAAACTCAAACATGCTCGCTGTAGTCCTTCTATTAGAAAACTGGCAGCTCCTGTATCCACTGTAGCAGTTTGGCACAAGCAAGTGAATTCGCCCAAGAAATGTGACTTGTCTTTTGCTAAGATAGAAGAGCTTTTAAGTCTGACATCTGTTTCTGCCTTGCTTTCTGCAAATATGACCCCAGCCTTGTTGTGAGCTGTATTAACAGCTCCTAGAGAAGCATTAAGTCAGCAGCTTGCCCCTTATATCTTGTTTAAATTGCATTCTTCCCTTTGAGGAGCCTACATTTTTGTTATGTTGAAGAAAGCTGGCAAAACTAGTGCATAAATCTTGACCTTCAAATTTCCTAATGAGGTAGTTGTTACAGCTGATCAAGAATCAGTGTTTTAAATAAAGTTAAACCACTGCATAATAAATATCTTAGTAAACACATTACACTTCAAGCCGTTAGTAACTATATAAGCGCTGGTGTGAATGGACTCAACTTTCACTTACTCAAGGAACACCTAGTATCTCAATACCTCTATAGTCATTTCTACTGAAATACACTCAAGAAACCTTTACATAAAGCTTGACAATATTAAAATTTCTTAACCCTCAGCCTTTTGTCAAAAAGAGTATTCCACTGCTATAAAGATGTGTAGAAGCTTGATCTGGCAAAACCTTGCATTTTAACAGTAGTAAGTCAAAATACTAAAAGGAATTACCCTCTTCTACCTGAAAAGGGGTATCTGTAACAGATGAAAGTTATAGTCAGCACGAAAAAACCCAAAAACCAGTACAATTTTCATTGCTTACAAGAAAATACCCTGAAAGGATTACAGCATTCCCAGGAATATTTCTGCTTACCATATCCACTGCTGCTCACTTGAGTTATTTTTTCATCATCTTCATCATCACTATCATAGTTTAATGGCTGAAAAGCTATTTCTGACTCTGTGTCTACTTGATTGGCATCTGGCTCTTGCTCAGCAAAGCTTCGCAATGCCACAAGGCGGTGATGTATTGCTGCATACAGGTATTCAGTGTCTTTTGAGCTTGCCTGCAGAACATAAAATGCATACAGTCCAAACTAACTGAGAAAACCCTCTGTTTTTCACAGAGAAGCTGACTGAGAAATCTTCAAAAGTAATGAAAGAGCTGTATTTTGTCCTTTTTAATCAAAACAATCCATTTAAGAGCCACGCTTAATTCATTTCAGAAAATAAATTTAAATACAAATAAGGTCAAGTTTCTTAAAGTAGTCTGAGTTTTACAGTATGTAGCTATGTAGTATGTATTATTTTCCCTATAGTTACAAGAAACATAAGCTTAAAAATTATTTCCCGAAGAATGGCTCATCTTGTACTGAGTACTTGATATTCCAGACAATTCCTGAGTACAATTCGAGAATTAAGAAAGCACTGAAATGTTAATGTATGTATTACATTTTGGTTTACAGAATAAGTAAGAATTTTAAAACCTAATTATACAAAATTATTTGTGATTATAAAATTTAAAGATACTATGAATTCTGCTGCTATTTTTGAACAGAAGATGAGCATCATCAAGGAAGGTATTGAGAACTAGACAAGGCAGCATTTTGCCAGTACATAAAACCTTCAAGCACAATTAAATAAGGTAAAGAGAAGGGCACCAAAAATGATCAAGGGTGCGGGGCAGCTCCTTATGAAGAGCTGAGACACTTCAAGTTTGAAGAGAAGGATAAGAAGGGTGTATAACTAAGGTTTTCAAAATTATAAAAGTGGTGGGTAAACTGGATATGGTACGGCTGTTCAACAGACCACACAATAAATGAACTAGCATACACTTAATGAAAGCAGTAGAGGATCAGTGTAAAAGAAAGTGCTTCTTCACAGAGTGAGTAAGAACTTCTACCATTTGCTGTCTCCGGAGAGAGGGGGGACCAGCAATATAAACTAAAAACAACAGGTCAAAAATATGGTAATAAAAGCTTTAAAAAAAGGAATCAGAAAAATTCAGGGGCAATCCTTTCACAAAATAAATAGCAAAGGAAACAAGTAGGGGTGCATGCTCTCACATTCCTAATACAACACTTATGGATGCTGGGGGTTGGTGAGGTGAACAGACCATACAAAGTGGCCGTGCTTGCCTGGGCTTCCTAAAAGCACTGCATTTGGGCACTGCCAGAAGTGCCAGTAGAGTACTTCTTACATTCTTATGAAGCAGATCATCTACTAGGAGGGGTAACTGAATGCATATGGTCTTCTGTAGCCCAGCTCTCCACTTCTGTGCATCATGTAATTTCTATCTGTATTGCTTGGCAATAGGAAGAAATAAGTCTTGTTTGGATTGGAATGACACATTTCAGTGTGTACAGGAGGAAAAGCATGTGAACTGGGAAGCAGCAGCAGATCAGAGTTGCCTTCTGTGCCACCCAGACTTGCAGCAGCAAACAATTCTCTCCCTGCAGCCAGTCAAAGAGGAAAGCAATTCAGAGTTGCTGAGATGTCTCAACTGCAAACTGCAGTTCTAAGTGGACAAATCTGAGCTCTCAAGATAACAGGGTTTTTCAGGAAACATAGGGTCATAAATATGAAAAAGGCAGCTATTCAGTCTGATAATTTCTATCTGTAGCTTTTTATTCATTCATTCAAAATCCAGAGTTCCTTTGTCACTTTAACCTAGTATGAACTCTGGCTTCTGCCAACAGGGGTGGACTCGCCTCCATACATCCTCTGATTCTTCATTTCTACCCTCTCCATCATGCCAGTACCACCATGTATTGGGTTTCTGTGGCAAGGTTTTGGTAGCAGGGTGGCGGTTACAGGGGTGGCTTCTGTGAGAAGCTGCTGGAAGCTTCCCCTTTGTCCGATAGAGCCAATACCAGACAGTTCTAAGATCTACCCGCCGCCAGCCAAGGCCGAGCCAATCAGCGATAGTGGTAATGCCTCTGTGATAACATTTTTAAGAAGAAAAAAAAAGTGGGAGAACAGAACGAAACAGCGGCCAGGGAATGAGAACATGTAAGAGAAACAACTCCGCAGACACCAAGGTCAGTGAAGAAGGAGGGGGAGGACATGCTCCAGGCG
>JANZLQ010000224.1:0-14616 GCA_026212715.1 Elanus axillaris | reverse complement strand
CGGCGGCGGCCGGCGCATGCGCGGCCCCCGGGAGCAGCACGGCGGCGCGCAGGGCGCGGGTCTCGGCGGCAGCGGGTGAGTGCCGGGAGCAGCGGGGAGGCGAGCCATCGCCTCCGGCGGGGGTGCCTCCTGCCCGCTGGTCTCCGGGCGTGGCGGAACGGGAGGCTGCAAAGCGGCCACTTCCAGAGTAAAGCCAGGCCCTGGCAATGCCTGTGCACTTCTCAGTGCAAAAGCAAATTTCACTCGCAGTCATAAAACCACTCTCCAGGCAGAGGCTTGAGTCGTTGCCTATGGCATTTTAGCCCTGCTGCAACCTCAGTGGCGTGAAAACAGGGGTTTCAGGATGCCACAATGCTCTTCTCTTTCTCTCATGCAGGGATACTTCCTGACTCAAAAGGACATCAGTCCTATTTTCTGCATGGGTGCCACCACCTGAAAAGACACTTAACCTCAATAGTTTAGAAGACTTTCCAAAAGCCTGTGAGGGCATCAACCTTGAACTGCTGTCTGATGATGATCGCAGCCTCAAAGGATGTACACAGGGAGCCAGATTATGCTGAGCCACTGCTTTGGCTTATGAATACTATCATTATTAATTACTTATCAGAGGCTGAGGCAGCAGCAACTCAAAAGTTTCACACCAAGTTTTAGCCCTATGGAACACTCCTTCAGCAGGACCCAGCCTATAACCATCTGCTTTGGAATACCACCCTCAAACCTAAGCAGCTCCAGCTCCTTTTTCAGAGCAGCTCAAACTTCTGGAATTATTATAGATCGCAGCCTCCAGGATTCCCAGTCCCCTCTCAAACTAAAAGCTCCAGAGTTCCTTGAGTGAGCTGGTCAAGGTTTTGCCCGCTAGCAAAAGCATTTGCCCATCATCTCTGTGTGCCTGACTAGCAGACACAAGCAGATTCCTCCAGGGCAATACCCTCAGGGAAAGTCTCTTTTTCACTTACAAAGGACCATCCTCTTCACTTGTTTTACATCTTCCCCAGCTGAACAGACCACTCAGCACCCTGTGCTGTAGTTACTTTGCTGGCTACTAACTCAAACTTCCATTTGAGGCTTACCCCACAACTGTTACCTCCCACAATCCTCCTATTCATTGTCCCCTGCACACCCAAAGGCCACTTTCCTTTCTCTGCCTCGCATGCCAGCAGTACTACACACTAAAATACTCTCCCTTCACTCTCACTTCTCAGGCTTGCCACTACAGCACCTTCTAGAAACTGAGAGCAGCAGTTATCCTAAAAGTCCTGCTCAGCCCTTCTGCCTGCAGGAGAGGCACACTGATGTCTCAAAACAACAGGACAGGTTTTTCACAAACACATTTGAAAGAGGGGTGGCAGTGCAAAGGTAACCTTGAGAGAGAAAAAAATCCCAAGAGCACAACAAACAACTACTACCAGTGAGAGTTTCCAAAGACTCTTTCCACACTTCAGCACCAGATTGCCAGGCCAACAAAAGGCACATTGCTAACAGCACACAGCCCAAGAAATAAGTACATACTTTGAGTACAGAGCTCCATGGCTGTGCTGGGTTTGACTGGGAGAAAGATAATTTTCCCCACAGTAGCTTGGATGGGGCTACATTTTGGATTTGTGCTGAAAGCAGTATTGGTAACACAGGGATGTGAGCAGTGCTTACACAGTGTCAAGGCCTTTTCTGCTCCTCTCACTGCCCCACCAGTGAGTAGGCTGGGGATGCACAAGAAGCTGGGGGGCGAGGGGCAGGGACAAGGCTGGGACAACCGACCCCAACTGACCCAAGGGATATTCCAGACCATAGGACATCACACTGAGGAATAACACTGGGGGAAGAAGGAAGGGGGGACATTCCCAAGTAACTGTTAGGCGTGATGGAGCCCTGCTTTCCTGGAAATTAAACACCTGCCAGACAATGGAAAGCAGTGAATGAATTCCTGACTTTGCTTTGTTTGCAAGCACAGCTTTTGATTTACTTATTAAACTGTCTTTATCTCAACCCACAAGGTTTCTTACTCTTAATCTTCTGATTCTCTCCCTTGTCCCACTGTGGGGCAGTGAGCGAGCAGCTGTGCGGGGCTTAGCTGCCAGCTGGGGTTAAACCACTACAAAGGCTCTAGAGCTTCTCAGTTAAATGCTTTAAACAAGATTTCAAATACCGCCAGAAAAACACGCCTCTTTTTTCACTAAAGCACAAAATCCACACATGGCAGTGAAATAGGAGCGGTTTTTACAGCTCACATTACTCTCTCAGGCCCATGCTCAGCCTGTGCAAGGGCAGTAGCCATTTGGAAGTGACCACTTTCTCAGACAGTGAAAGAAGGCAGGAAAAGAGCAGCTCCCACCATCTGAATTTAGGGTCTCCTATTGACACACTGCTACGTGCAGTCATCAAACTGCAGGTTGCAGCTTTAACATGCTTACCTGCCAGATTTTAAATTTGTACACAAGCCTGCTTGCATGAAGAAACCTTGCTTCAGGCAACTGACAGGTACATGCTTTTGACGACATCCTTTCTCCGGAATGCCAGCCTAGGGAAGGAAGGAAGCAGGAGAGCCAAGGGGACATTACTGCTCTGGAAATGCCAGGACCGACCTCCCTGAAGCTTGGCAGGCCTCTTGCCCCGGGGGCTGCCAAGACACCACGGGCGGGACTGCGTCGCAGCCCACCACCGACGCCAGGCTGTGAGGGACACCTCCGGCGGCGGCGGGTCCCTGCGGGGACAGGCGGCAGAAACTCCCTTCTCTCCACAGCCGCACGTCTCCCCGGTGCCCGCCGGCCTCGCCGACAGTCACTAGTAGCAGGCAGCCCCCTGCCCCCCCGCAGGCCCGGAGGCGGCAGGGAGTGGCCGGGCTGCGGGGGGGAAGGCCGGGACCCGTCACCCCGGCGTGCGGCGAGGGGAGATGCCGCCGCCGCTTCAGCCCCGCTGCCGGCCTGCAAGGCAGGCCCCCGGGCAGCGCCGGCGACCGCCGGGCAGCTCACCGCTCCACGGAAAGGGAGGACCCTCCGCCACGGCCACCGGCCCCGCCGCGGCCGCCGCCCGCCCTGGCCTCAGCGGGGCCGGGCAGGGGCTGCGGCCGGAGCCCAGACGAGCCCAGCCGAAAGGAGATGAGGCGAACGGAGCCGAGCCCAGCCGAAACATGAGCGAACGGAGCCGAGCCCAGCTGAAACGAGAAGAGGCGAACGGAGCCGAGCCCAGCCGAAACGACATGAGCGAACGGAGCCGAACCCAGCCGAAACGAGATAAGGCGAACGGAGCCGAGCCCAGACGAGCGGAGCCGAGCCCGGCCCGGGCGTCTCCTCCCTCTGCTCCAGCTGCCGCGCCGCAGTGGTGGCTGCTGCTCCTGCGCTGCAAAGGCAGCTGCATTTTGGGGCTTGGAGCGCTCTGGGTTCCAGCGTGAGCCCAAGGCATCAGAGGAGTTGGCCTGTACCTCGTGGCAGGTCTTGCAGCTGCTTTCAAGGGGGTCTGGGCTCTCAAGTCAACGTTGACTCTGGTGCCTAATGACAGTACCCTGGCAGTGGCCGTGGTAGCTCAGCCCTTTCTCTCCCAAATTGCAATGAGGCCACATTTGCCTTTTCTTGTTTTAGGCACCCTTCATGCAAAGATTCCCAGAGATTTTTTCATCCCTCCCCTACACACACAGTGGGATTCCTGGAGGGCTGCAGAAATGCAGTAGCAGCAGTGTTAGTCTCTTCTGGAGTTTTGGGGAGGAAACACCCTCGTGGATAGCTGTCTGGAGCCTTTCTGGGAGCCACCTTTTACTTCTCAAACAGACACAACCAAAAAGCTCCGAGATGAGCAATGATCCATAAAGAAGCCATTTTTTATCCCACGAAAGCCTAACAGTGACATTTGTAGGAGAAACAATGTCCCCATTAGTTCTCTTGTGCCAAACACAAAAATAGATTTTGGTGTAAAAGAAGAGGCACCTAATGAACTAAATAAAAACCTAAACACAGAATGAAAGCAGACACTGATCTGCCTCCTCAGGGCAGGACAATCAGCTTTTCCCTTTGCCCTGTAAAGGACATATTTTCCATTAAAATGAGGAGCTCCTCTTTGTTGAACCAGTAGGCAGTCAGCACTTACAGGCTTCTGAAGGCAGCCCTGCCTGGGGAACCTGGCTCAGACAAGTGCTTGCACCACTTTGGTGCTGCTCGGGAGCATCGGGACTCCTCCTGCCTCTCAGGAAATGTCTGGAACAGAAATTAGCTCAGGCCTTCTACCCTGTCTGGGGAACTGCCTGCTGGAAGCTGGAGCGGCATTTTTCCAGGAGGAATCCTCTTTTCTGATTACTTTTCCTCACAACTTACATACCCAGGCATCTAGGGCCGAAGTGGGTTTTCTGTCCCACTTCCTCATGTTGAGCAGAGGAACACTTACTCCTAATAGCCGAGGTGCAAGCCCATACAGGTGGGGAGAAGGACATATCCTCTTTGAATTGCTGGAATTCCCAGCACCGTTCCTCTACAACTGAGACATAGGCCCGTCGGGAGGAAGAGAGACTTCCTTCGTATTGCGAGAGTTTGCCAGCCACTTCATCCACCATTTGTCCCTCGCCTTCTTTCCAGGACATCACTGCCAATGAGTTGGCATACGACACTGGTGCATGTTATGGAAACTTCCGCCGCATGGGTTGTGTGCATTGGACTTCATCTGGATCTGTGGGTGACTACTCGTTATCTGGATCATTATAAATCACCTCCAGCATGGCTAATTCCCTCAGGTACTGGATACCTCTCTCCATGGTGGTCCACTTGCCTGGGTGACATGTACCTTCTTCCTTGAAGGGGTATTTTTCCTTGACACCAGAAGTCCCCTCCAGAGGCTGAAGGCTTGTGTCTTCTTCCCAATGGCCTTGCCAATGGCCCCTTCCCTAGACAGGGTTCCCAGCTTCTTGCCTTCCCTACCCTCCAATTACAAGCTCCTGGCCTGTTATCCCAGCATCAGAGCAGCCAGGTTACAATGTCCTCACCTGGATGACAGCCGAAATCCTTTCAAGTATCTTGCAGCTCACTCAGGGATAAGGATCGGGTGATTATTTCAGGTCCTGCCTCTTCCTCCTGTTCTCATGGTGACCCTGGTTCATGTTCATCCCTTGCTAAGAGAACCGATTTCTCTGTGTATTTCTTCTTCTCTATAGGGGTGACTGACACTGGCACAGGTTGGTTCTCTCATTCAGCTGCAGTGCCTGTCACCAGGGTTGGGGTAGCTGCAGTGCTTGTCACGAGGGTTGTAGTAGCTGCAGTGCCTGTTGGTCTGTTTTCCCTCCCTTCCCCTTGAGGGTGCTGCATAATATCGAGCAGTGGTTGGTAGATATTGGCCAGGGCCCAGCACAGTGCAGTAAGTTGGAACAGGCACTGCATTTTTGTTTCAAATATTCTATCACTTCTTCAGGGTCCTGTAGCTGTTTGGGAGTGAAGTTCCAAACCATTACAGGTGAGAAGTTCTCTAGATACCTGCCCATATTCTCCCATATGCCATGCCACCCATGACTATCCAGCCTTGGGGCAGATCTCTGGCTGGTATTCTTAAAAAACTTTTTTGTAGCCCTAAACAAGACCTGAAACACATTCAAGAGACCTAGCAATAAGAGCATTCTGGCTTGAACATCCCAGGCATATTCAAACTTCTCAAAAGCTGTTGTAATTAGCCTGAACGAGGAAGGGGAGGTGAATGAGAGGGAGAAAGTATCCCCCCCCCAGCTGCCCCATAGATTGGGTGTGATTCCCAACAAATTCCAAGAGAAGGCAGGCACTGGAGGTATGGGAATGACATCAATGCCACACACAAATACCACCTTAACCTCATGACCTGTGATGTAATCACTTTGTAAGTCGACATCACCCAGTACAGCGAAATGATAGTCCTGATCCCTCGCCCAGAGGTGATAAACATCACTGCAGGGAACACATAGTGCATGTAAGAATTCACATAGCACCACCATGTGAACAAATAAACCAACACTGTGACCAGTGACTATTTAACTAATATAAGAAATGTGTATAACAAATCTGTTTTAACACGCTCTGGCCATACCTGTCGTTATCTCAACCCTTCATGCTCCACACTGGGCACCAGAAAGGACTGTTGTGGTTTCAGCCCAGCCGGCAACTAAGCACCACGAGGCCGCTCTCTCACTCCCCCTCCGTGCCAACGTATTTGTCCAGACACAGGAATGAAGACTCTCCCTGAGAGTAACGTGCCGATGGTGCTCCATGAAATCTATAGTCCCCTCGGATGCCGGTGGGAGCAAGCTAGGAAAATACGAGTGCCAAAACCCATGAAGTTTCTGCTTTCAGCTCTAGGAAAGATTCCTGTTCATCGGTAACAGGGAAGCCAGTGTTATCTTTGCAGGGTGGGAAACAAAGCTTATCTGATCGACACTGAAGTGCAACGTGAAGTCAGAGCACAAAGCTGGACAAAACCGGGTGGGGGGCAGGGGGAGAAAGCCCAGGCCGGCCCCTTGGGAGATCCCGAGGGTCCCCAGGGAGCGCAAAGCCTGGCAGCTGCCCTTCCTCACACTCCTGGCCAGTGCTTCCCTGGAAAAGTGGGCACCAGCATCCTCAAACATCCCGGGGGCCCGGACGGCAAGACCCCCGGCAGGGACAGCCCCGGCCGGTGCTGCCCAGCGCCCACGCAGCCCCGCTGTCCTCCCGCGGCACCCACCCTCACCCCAGCCCACCCCTTCTCCCCCGTGAGTTTGTCCCCGCGGCCGCTGCAGCAGGACCGCGCCGCTTTCCACCCCCAGCGCGTGGGGCAGGGCTGCCCAAATGGAGCCCAAAGGGGTCACGGCCCGCCGGCCGGGACCAGAGCAGAGCCGCGAGGGAAACCGCCGCCTCCGTCGCACGAACGGGAGCCGCAGCAGCTCCAGAGTTGCTCCGCTCCCGGGCAAGCCCAGGCACCGCTTCATGCGTGGGACGCACGGTCCCGAGAGCAGGGCCAGCCCAGCGGCGGCGGGCTAAGGAGCCCGGCGGCAGGGGCGGGCTGGCCAGCCGCGCTCAGCCCGAGGCAAAGCCCGCCGCGGGTGCAGCCGAGGGCTGGCGCGGCCTTAGCCCTGGCTGGCCCTTGGCGCCTCTGGCGAGGGCCGGAGTCACTAGAAGCGGCTCGGTCCCTTCGCATCGCTGTCCTCGTCACCGGGACCATCGCTGCCAGAGAGGCGGCCCACCCCCGGGCCGCTCCCCGGCCGCTGGCAGCGTCCTTCTCCATCTGCCCGCCCGCCCCTGCCGCGGGCAGGAGGTCTCGGATCCCGCCGGAGCGGCGCCGGACGAGGAGCTGCAGCGCCCGGAGCGCGGTGCCGAGGGACCGGTTCCTGCCCGCCATCACCTGCGGCTGAAGGACCCGCACTACGCCCGCAGGCAGCGCTGCCCTCACATGCCGCTGCGCCCGACCGGCTCCGCTCCGCTCGGCTTGGCTCCGTTCGGCTCCATTCGGCTTCGCTGGGCTTGGCTCCGTTCTGTTCGGCTCCGCTTGGTTCTGTTCAGCTCCTCTCGGCGGAGCCTGGCACAGCGCCCGAGCCCCCCCAGGCGAAGCGGCCGGGATGCTGACCAAGCAGGAGGTCTCCTTCGGCGGCTCCCAGGACATCCCTGCCAAGCTCAGCCGAGCCCTCCTCGCTGGGCAGCAGCTGGCAGGACGAAGAAAGCCGGTTGGGCGATAACGACCTGCCCCTCCCGGGAGAGAGGAGTCAGAGACTCAGTCCCAGGACTGATGCCCCACACCCACCCGTGCATCTGCACCAAACAGGCTGGAAAAGGTACCTGGCTGACGACCCCAAATGCGCTCCCCCGCAGGAGCTCCCTGGACCCTGCTCGGGGAACCGGTTGGGAGGTCAGGAAGGAGTCTTTTCCCCCAGGCAGACTGGCACAGGTCCCGGAGGGGGGGGAGTGGGGGGTGTCGTCTTCCTCTGCAGCACTGAGCACAGTTCCTTGCCAGGGTCCTCGGGGCCATTTCTGGCCAGCGAGTCCCTGCTGTTGCAGGAGCAGGAGTCCAGCTGTGCCCTCCAGCCCTCCACCTCTCCTCCCTGGGCCAGCTTGGCAGGGGAACCTCACGGAACTCCACGGCCCCAGGACACCTGGGGCTTTTCTGCCCTCAGCAAAGCTACGAGCCTCAAGGAAACCGACTTTTCTGTGGTGTTTTTAAGCTGGCACACTTCAGTGAGAAGAGGAAGCCTGGTGTGTGAGTGTGTGTGTGTGTGTGTGTGTGTGTGTCTTATCTATCTATCTATAAAAAACCTGCTGGGAGGGAATGAAGAGGGAGCCAGGCTCTTCTCAAAAGTGCCCATTGAGAGCACCGGAGGCAATGGGCACACGTTAAAACACATGATATTCCAGCTGCACATGAGAAAAAAACTGTCAGGGTGGTCAAACACTTGGCACAGGTTGCGCATGGAGATTGCAAAGTTTCTGACCTCGGTGATATTCAAAACCCAAGGGCACACTGTCCTGGGCAAACTGCTGTATGTGGCCCTCGCTGAGAAGACAGGTTCTGAGAAGAATTGTGTGATACTGTGCTTTGGTTTCACTCCTAAAGCACCTGAACTCAGCCCTGATGCCCGCTGGCAAGGATGCTGGGACAAGGCACGATCCCAAACTCCTCCCCGAGCGTTCATCACCAAACAACAGCTCCCCACTCCAGAATATCGTATGGCAGACACGCTCAGAAGAGAGAAAAGATCATTTTATTGAGACCATCAACTGCAGCGGGGGGGGCGGGCCCAGGAGTCACACGGGTTCAGCCAGTAAGAGGCAAACGGCACCTACAACGACAGGGTCAGAGAGCACGGATAAACCCACAAAGGCAGGAAGAGGCCTGACTCGGTTCCCCTCTCTTTGGGGAACACCGTTGACGGGGAATTGTTCATAGCCCAGAAGAGAGAGCTGTGGCTGGCACTGACTAGGGGACAGCTCTGGCATTGCCTTATCCCCAAGGACAATGCCCTTAGAGAGCTGTACGCGTGCAGAGATGCACAGGGCCCCCGTGCCACGCAGCAGGGCTCGATGGGGAGCCCCTGGGCAGCGGCCACGGAGTTATTTCCAGACCCTGTGCAGCAGCAGAGCCTGGTACACACCTGGGCTTCTTGACTTGCTGGACCTTCCTGCATCTTTTCAGTTTGCGATCCCCCGAGAAGTTTTCTCTCTTGCTCCTCTTCATTTCTGGCTGGCTTTCCCTCATCTCCCCAGGCCTCTTTTCTTTTTCAGTTTCTTTGGATTTCGTTGTCCCGAGGAGAGCCTGCAAAGCTTTCCATCCCACAGGGAGCCAGATTAGATGGGTAAAGCCACAATCCAGCAGAGTCATTTCTGATTTTAACCAAAGGTGACTCGTTTTACCTTCTTTCCTCCGAAAGGCTGCTCAGTTATTGTGGGCTTAGCAGGGGCTCTGCCACGCTCTCGAGGGTGCTTGGAGGCAAAGCTGGAGGTGCCTAAACCAGAAATGTTGGAGTTAAGGGGTGGGAAGAGACGGCCTTGAGTAGAAAGGGACTGCTTGCCAAATGGCCACCTTAGCTCTCCAGAGAAGATGCTGCTTTGCATCGTGCACGTTTTGCACAGTCCGCCCGCCCCAAAATAGACTCGATGAAACTGTGATGAGGTAGGATCTGAGCAAAAGCCCTCTCAGGCTGACAGCTACTCCCCACTGTCTTTTTGTAGGTATTTGAGAAAGGAACTTTCCAGTTTTCTGTACAATGTATGATTCGGGGCGGGGGACGTGGGGTGGGGGGACGTGGGGTGGGGGGAGGAGGAACCCCAAACGCACAAGCGATCGGCTGGCCGGAGGAGGCACAGCAGCTACTTGGCCTCCCCAGAAACCACCCTCCTACCCGAGGGACGCTGTCACAGTATTTGTGGAGCTGACAGACCTCTGCCGTTTTGGACTCCGCCACCGTGTCTCCCCCAGCTTCTTTGAGGACGTCCAGAGAGGGGGTTGCATGCAGAACGGCTTCTGCCTGGTGGCCCTCGTCTGCTCTGCCTGCAGGGCCACTGGGCTCTTCCAAATGCAGGTCTAGAAAGCAAAGCCATGTGCAACAAAGTGACTCCTTACACCAGTTTTCTTCTCGGTGTTGAGGTTTCTGGTATGCCAAGCCCCAGCCTGCGACAGCCCCCAGTTCCTCCTCATACCTGTGGCGCTGTCCGCGGGTGCTGGCGACTCCCCGGCTGACGGACAGGAGCGGTCAGCCATCTCCTCCCCAGAGATGTCACCACAATTTTCAATCATAAACAGCACCAGCGTGTTCACCTGCACACATCAAACCCTTGGTTTCGACCCAGGTGCCTGAAAACGGACCGAGCGGCTTTTCCCACTGCTGACCCGTGCCCCTGCACCCCACCAGCATTTGCTCAAGAGAGGAGGCAGCCAGGGACCTGTGAGCAGCCAAGCTCTGATGGGCCGGCGAGGCTGCAGCCGGCTGCTCACTACAGCGCACCTTCTCAGTGACCTCCAGCATGGCCTGGAGGGGGAGCAGGTCCTCGTTAGGTGGGCTCAGCAGATTTGGCCCAAGGCACACGGCCAGGTTCCTGCAGCTCATCCTGCTGGTGGCTGCGTTGTGGCCAATGTGCTGGAGGAGGGACAGCAGGCGCTCGAGGAGGAGGAGATTGGCTGCAGGCAACTTCTTGGCCACCCTGAGGGAACAGGAACTCAACGATAACAGGGCAGATGTGGCCCACAGCCGTCTTCAAAGCTTGCCCAAGGCAGGTGGGAGCCAGCGGCTGGGTTGCGCAGCTTTCCAGGTGCTCTCAGCCAGCAGTCGGTGCTCCTGCGCTTCAGGGAGGAAGCACGCACGGCGCCGCTTCCCAGCTCCTGATTTCACCCAAGCCCAGGCAAGGGAAGGCTCCCTGTCCACGCCCTTTCCCCTGAACTCTAAGCCCACCCCAGCAAAAGCAAGCTGTCAGAAGACACAGCTTTTTAAGGAGACCGTCCCTTTTCAGGCAAGTCCCAGGCCTCTACCAGTCCCTCCTCAAGAGGCAGGCTGCTGCCCACACTTACGCTTTCAGCTCTTCAACCTTCTGCTCCTTGCTGGTCTTCTGCATCGCTGCCAGCCAGTCCTCGTAGAGGTCTGTCTCGAGGAGCTTGGCGGGGATGCTTCGGAGGAAGTCCTGCAATGCCAGAGGCTCCAGGTGAGCCTCTGAACACTCCAGGCCAGGCAGGAGCTCTTCCAGCTGCAGGCCAGAAGCGCTCGCTCACCTTCAAGATGACGGCCAGCAGCAGTGCAGGCTGGCTGCGCAGGTCGACGTCCGCACCGTGGTCCAGGGCCTCCCGCAGCTCACAAACTTCTGTCCTGCCGGCAGCTCTGCGGAATATCCCCTCTGTCGACGGTCCTTCCTGGTGCAGGGCAGCCAGGAGCTCCTGCAGGAGGGGCGGGAGGACAGTTGCTTGGCTGAGGAGCTGCCTTCCAACAGCAGCGACCAAAGCGCTGCCCCAGATCCTGCTCCTTGCCCCCCGAAGGGGCTGGCACCAGAAGCGCCTCCTGGCGAAGGGGTGAAGAGCCCAATCCGCCATCCCCGGAGCTCCTGGGGACACCCACCTCCCCTCTGGAGCAGCTGGAGGGAGGGCTGGGGACCCCCTGCCCAGGCTGGCTCACCTGGATGGGCTGGGGCAGGGAGCCATCCTCCCCACAGAGGGCTGCCAGGGGCCGGCCAAAGAGCACCCTGCTGCAGCCCGAGCCCGCCTGCCCTGGCACCTGGGCAGCGGCCGGGGTCCTCCGCAGAGCAAAGGGCCAGGGCAGCCCCATCCTCCTCCTGCTGCTGCTGCTCTTCCCTCCTGCTGCAAAGGAAAACAGAGCAAGACCCCGTCACAGGAGACTGCCAGGCCACTGCTCCCGGACCCTGCCCTGCCCGCAGCACGGTGCTGAGCAGTGCGGCAGGACGGGCAGGGAGCCAGCAGCTGGAAGCACGACTCCAGCTCAGCGGCTCCAGCTCGCAGGCTCCTGAGAGCCGGCGTGCCACCGGGACAACCTGCCCCAGCCCTCGCCCTGTCCTCCTCCAAGCTGTGGGCAGCAGGAGAGGCTCTGTGTCCCCCCAAGAACCACGTCCGGTGGCTGCTGCCCAGCGCGTGTCCTTCCTCCTCTGGGCGACGTCCTGCCTTGGGGAGACGCACCTGCGTGGGGACACTCAGGGGACAAGTGAGCACACCTCAACTATTTGCAGGACAATGCATTTCTTTCCAAAACTCACCTGATGAGCGGCAAAGTCCCTCAGCTTTGACAGATGGGGCCGCCGGTGGCCCTTGCTCGGGATGATCCTGCAAGAACCCGACTGCGCTTAGAGAGCAGCCCCGCAGCAGAAAGGGCCACCGGCGAGCTGCCAGCCGGCGCCAGCAGCCTGAGCGCAGCGCAGCTGGGACCCTCTGCCCTCCCGGTCCCTCTGCCCCGCCTGGCAGGTTTCCCCCCAGCACCGCCAGCCAGGATGTGCCGGCATTCCTGGTGGCTCCCCAACCCTCTCCGCTCCCCGAGTGGCACCGTGGGACCACCCCTCCCTCCATCCCTCCCGCACCACCTCGCCCCACTGGCCGCACATGCCGGCACAGACAGAGGCGGGTGAAAGGCAGCCATTCTCACCTCTGCCTGGCCCTCCATCAGCCTCTCCAGGCTCCTGGCGCGGAATGTCCTCCACTGGGCAAGAGAGAAGGAGCGGAGGAAGGTGAGCAGCGATGCCTCTGCTGCTCGGCTGGAGGACCAGGGCTCGGGGACAGAGCCCAGACCGGGGAGACACTCACGGCGTGGCTGCGGCTCAGCTCCTTCTCCAGGAGCTTGAGGGAGGGCAGATGGGTCACACGGGCTCTCTTGGTTCCTTCTGGTGTCCTGTGCACCGGGAAGGGAGAGGGAGAGAGCTGGCTGAGCCCCAAGCTGCCCCTTCTCTCCTGGCAGGCAGCTCTGCCCGAGAGCTGCCGGCAGCTGCGAGGGCACCCCTCCCCAGCTGGGGAGCTGTGTTCCCCCGTCCTGCTGCGCCTGGAGCATCCCCGCGGCTTACCCCAGCAGCGTGCCCACCCACAGCTCCTTCAGTGCCTGGGAGCTGCCGAAAGAGAGGAGAACCAGCATCAGGCCCCGCTGCTTCCAAGCCCATGAGCAGAGGCGGGCGCCTGCGCAGCCCTGCCCCGTGGGGAAGGACGCGGGGGCGGGACGAAGCCCCGTGGGGCAGGACAGAGGCGCTGCCCGAGCCCTGGCTCCCCGTGTCCTGCCAGAGCAGCTGCTTTTGCCCTTCTCTTCTGGGGACCCAAAGGGGACCAGGGGATGCAGGACCTGGCAACGCCCCCACCCCTCCCTGCCCGCGTGCTTCCCGCTCCCCGCCCAGCCTCTGCACGCAGGACAGAGGCCGTCCACAGGATGGCGTGGGCATGGTTGGGAACGTCTCCTGCCCGGCCACGGGACGTGGCACCACGACTCACGGGAAAGTGGCAACACAGGAGCCGCTGGGCCAGATGAGGATGACGGAGGTCCTGTCCTCATCGCCGCCTTCCTCCTCCTTTTCCTCCCACGCTGCCTCCTTTCCGCTGCTCAGCACCCACAGCTGGTCCAGGGCCAGGCGGAGCTGTGGGCGCGCGGTGGTGCCACGTCTGCCGAGAGCCGAGAGGAGAGGCAGGCGGTGAGCTGGAGGTGGCCTCCTCGGCGTCCCCCCGGGCAGAGCCCTGTCCCCCACCCGCCCTTGGGACGGACCCTGGTGCATCCAGCACCAAGGTGCCGGGGCCTGGGGCTGGTGCCGGGCTGTCCTTGCCCTGCTGCCAGGGCCAGGGATGGGGGAAAGGCAGCTGGGCTCTGAGGGTCTTACTGCAACTTGGCGACCACCACTTCCTCCTGGAGGAGGAGAAGGCGTCTCTCGCTCCTCTTGCGGCCCCGGGTCAGCCGCACGTTTGTGCTCAGCACCGGCTCGGCGTCGGCGAGAGCCTCCCTGCAGAGCAGAGAGCGGCGGGCATGAGAAAGGCCGCCGCTGCGGGTCCCGGCCGTGCCCGCGTGTCCCCGAGGCACAGGGAGAGCCCACCTGGAGCCGCAGCAGCAGTTGGCCTGGCCCATCCTGCCCGGGAGAGGAGGACCCTCGCCGTGGACCAAGGACGCGTCCCAGTCGGCGACAGCGGGGATGGGAGGCGAGGCGCCGGTGCCGGCTCAGTGCTGCTCGGCCAGATCCTGCCTCCTCCCAGCGCTCCTCCGTGCCAGCGCAGCTCCGTGCTGCTGTCTCTGGTGCCTGTGGGCTCCAACTGACCAACACTGCCAGCCCAACGGAAAGTGGGAGGGGCAGTGGGAGGGGCACTGGGGTGAGAGGTCTCTCCAATATGGCCGCCTCTGCCTTGCACCGGGGAGCCCAGGGCTGGAGGGACACGGCACAGGGGAAGGACCACCTCCCTCCACCTGCTGCCAGTGCTTTACCTACTGCAGCCCAGGATGCAGTTAGCCGCCTTTGCCCCAAGGGCACTTTTCTGGCTCTGAATCCGTCAACCTGGCCTCCACCACGACCCCGGGTGTCTGCACAGCTGCTCTACGGCTGGGTGTCCCCCGGCATTTACTGCTGCAAGGCCTTCTTCGTCCCCAGGTCTCCAGGACTTTGCTCTTGCCCTTGTTGAACTCCATGAGGTTCCTGTCAGCCCCTTTCTCCAGCCTGCCAAGATCCCCCTGATTGAGAGCAGGACCCTCCGGCACATGTGTGCCACCTG
>JANZLQ010000223.1:0-14668 GCA_026212715.1 Elanus axillaris | reverse complement strand
CACACCTTTTCAACTATGATGGATAGTGGCTTAGCCACTTCATTTGCCAGCTCCCTCAGGACCTGCGGATGCATCTCATCAGGTCCCATGGACTTGTGCAGCTTCAAGTTGTTTAGATGAACCTGATCTTCCCATTTCATTCTGGAGAAGGCCCACATTTTCCCTAGTCTTCCTTTTTTCACTGGCATACCTATAGAAGCTTTTCTTGTTGCCCTTGATGTCCCTGGGCAGATTTAATTCTACCAGGGCTTTAACTTTCCTAACCTGATCCCTTACTGTGAAGACAATTTCTCTGTAAGGCATGAAAGCATGCAAATTTATTCTGAATAATTAACACCTGAAAAATTCCTCCCCAAAGAAATGACTATTTGTACTTGATGACAGTGTTTCTTCACAACTATTTCTCCTTCCAAGGGTCTAGCATACAGGCATCAGTGACTGCAAACTCAGAATGGATCTTACTCAGGAGTTCAATAAAACAGGGACTTCTCTAAGTTTATAGAAGGCCCCATTCCCCCGCACAGGGCTCTGGAAGGAGATGTTCACCTCCTGGCATTCTGAGCAAACTGCAGAAAGGTCGTGTGATGAAAAGTGCAGCACTGGCAACAGAGCCAGTTCTGTTCACCTACACTTGGCAAGGGCTGAATTTATAGCTACTTCTTTCTGCCTATACTCTGTTGTGCCTTCCTCACTTCTGCTAAAGCCTCATCAGGTTTTCCAGAAGCCCTTAGAGCCAACAAACTGCAGGTATCTTCCATCCCAAGTTCCCTTCAAGGTGTCACCTCTACAGTTACACCCTTAATGAGAAATCCAGAAAGCTTCAAAACGGGATTTGCCCAATAGGTACAATTCAATCTAACCATTTAATTCAAGAGGAAAATATATTAGACTAGAGAACACATGGTCTTTTAGAATGTTATCTTGTAAGAGCAATACCCCTAGAGGGGTAGGCAACTGCTTCTGCCCTCTTACTCTCAGACTCCCAAGAGGTTAACATCCATTGCTTACTTTTAAATGATGCTAAAAAAAATTCTCTGGTATTTGCTACCATTTATTTTATTTCCATACACCTGTACCTTTCTGAACAGACAGGATATCTCTAGAAGGGCAAAAGCTAATATTGTTAATGACAAAAAAGGTAATAGCATTATGCAGTGAGAAAAAGGGTTCAGCTTGCTGGCTTGTCCTCTAGTAGTACAGTCCTTTAGTAGCCCAGTCAGCTACTTGGACAGCAAAGGCTGGTGGTCAGAGACTTGTTTTCTGTGTTTTGATTTTATTTCCTTTGTAAATTAATTTGTACGAGCTATCAATACTTTCAATAACTGTAATACTTTTGATAAATAAATTTGTATAGACTGTATTTTTCCATTTCTACAGAAAAATCCCTAGAAATTTTTACAGATACAGACCTTCAGAGAAAATAAAGACCTCTCCACCCTCTAAAAAAAATCCACACCAGTTTAAGACTATGCATTTGGCTGAAAATTTTACTTTCAGATTTTTATGGAAATGTCTCAACTTCAATACCTGAAGGTCAGGGCTCTTTTGCACTGGCAAGTCTTACTGCATAATGCACATTTGATCTCTCGCAATCTGTAATTGTAGATAATTTGTAGAAATCCACAGCAGAACACATGGACTGCATAAAAATACCTTGCTAGATGGTATCTACATAGGTAATGTTTTTTATCCCTTAATAATTCATTAGGTATAGTTTTAAACCAAGTTACAATGGTTTTAGGTTTCAGTGCTTCCACTGAAGCGTGTCTTTTTGGAAGCGTTAATGCCAGGAGAAACAGCTCTCAAGTGGCTCAACATGAGACTGTGCTGTGCAGCCAGCAAACAGAAAGACCCCTTTGTTCCATGTGGGCTCCTTCCAAGCAGTTAGGTATTTCTTTCACCTTCTTCCCCTTTTTTTCTGGCTTATAAATCGAACTGCACAATTTTATACAAAATATTCAGTAAAAAATCGTAATCTGTTTCTGAAAGGAAAAAACAATACCATCAAATTACGGCATTTTATTCAAAGGACTAGGTAGAAGGCATAACATGGGAACAATTGCAAGGCATAAGAAGATTAAAAAAAAGAAAGACAGTATATCAAAAGGAAGGATAGTAACTTTGGAAAGGTGGGCAAAACCTGGGTAAGAAGGAAAGAGAAAAAAAATTGAAACAGGAGCAGGCATGCAATGATGCAAAGACCTGTAATCCCTGAAAGCTCCTGGACCTCATATGATAAGTCCCACACAACTTCTCACTAGACCTTTGACCTGAGCTTGTTTTTCTCAAGTTTCAGCTTTCTCTTCAATCTATTTAAAAAAAAAAAAATCTACCAGCAGTGTACTCTTCACCTTTTAATGGCAGGTCCAAACCAATGATGGCACACCACTGCTTCCAGGTCCACCACTGATACTATTGGTACAAGACTGATTTAGAGGTGTCATAATCCAAATGACAGGATATTTTCATGACTGCTATTCTTTATTTATTTATTTTAACTTAGAGTTCAAAACCAGCAAAAACTGAATAGTTAAGCATTCAAAACCTAGGCAAAACCAGAATGAAAGATAGCCTGGCAACCTCAATTCACTTCCACTTTTGGGTGGCACATAATTAAGAAATATGTGTCACATAATTTTTTTTCACTTTATCAGTTGGAATTTTTTTAGTTATGTTGATATTTGTAAATATTAATAAGTTAATGCTCAGCATAGGAGAAGAGTTTGGAAATACTAGGGAAACCAAAAGAAATTAGATTAATTATTTGTTCAATAACAAAAAGTGAATCAATGTAAAACTTGGTTCCCAGCTTTTCACCTTGTGCTTGGAGCTTGCTCTTCAGTTGCCTTTGAGAACTGTTCTTTGAACTTCAGTTCAGTGGTTCAATATGCATATTTCACTTTGATGTCTCTTGTACCAGTCTCTGCCTTCTGATCTCATAAAAGATCAGACAGCTTCCTGGTATCTCACTATTTTTCTCCTTTGTAGAACTGGTTCGTAACAGTTTTCTAAAGTGCTGTAAGATCTGAAGTAGGATTTCAGTGGTTACAAAAACTATTACATTTTTTCATACTCTGTCATGAAGAGCTGTTTTTAATCTTCAACAGTTAGCAATCAATTTTAAGAAAAATATGAAAACTTGATAAATCCCTATAATGTTGAAATCCTTTAAATTCATTTATAGTTTCTGTCCATATAAAATACAAGAATGTGTACCATGTGGTATTATTTTATATATGTAAGATGACTCACTGACGTGCATGCAAGATGGATGGATTAGTGGTCAGTCAGTCCGCTGCAGTTATTCAGAGATCACAACCACTGATCAAAATGTACTTCTTAAAAGCATCCACGACTTTACAAATTTGCTTTTACTCTTATTGTTAATTAGTCCATCACAAAACTAATTTTATGCCATTAACACATAAAAAGGTCTCAGACTGCACTCCTCACTCCATTAATTGATCACTTGCAGAATCCATTTCAAGAAATTACGCAATTCGCAGCATTTAAATTAAAACACATAAAGCAACGACAATGAAACGGAACTGATCTATTTTCATATGACTGGATTATTATGACTGGATTAGCAAGTGAGCCCATGCAGCTAAATAAAAATCACCAAATCATCACCAACGTCAAAATGACCCTAACAGAAGTTTTACCTAGCTACTCAAAGACAGGATTCAAGTCTTGTTTTATCTGACTTTTCAAGTTATAGTAATGTAAAACCAACAGCAGCCTAAGCATTTTACCCATTCGTTTTTAACCACTCTTCCAGCCCACACTTGCCCTGTAAACAATCACTGTTCAAACATCATGACTTTGTGGTATTTTGCTTGTCCAGAATATGAAATAAGCAAGCAGAAGTTGCTCAAGAAAATGCTATCAAACCAAACCCCACTGTAATACAATGCTATCCCTGTCTGAAAAAGCTTCATCCATTCTGTGAGTTTTCAATCAAATTAGGTATTTTTAGCAAGCACACTGTGGTTGCAGGCTATGTTTACTGAGTTTATGAACTAAATTCTTACAGAATAAAATTGGTCAGAGTACATTAAGTAATTTTCCAAAAAGTACTTACTGAAGATTGTGATTTGGGCTGTTTGTTGGACCTGTAAGCATAAAAAAAAAAAAACATTGCTGGCAAGTTTGGCTCAAGGACAACAGCATAAAAAAAGTCAATAGCAATCTAAAGGAAATTGTGTCTTTAAAGAAGGTTTCTCTCAAGATTCAAACAAAAACTTCTGCGTTCCTGCACGTAATTATGTATTGCTATTTTCAAAGCCACTAATAAAAAACACATGAATCTTCTGTCTGCTCAGGCATCAATTTGAGTGGACTTAATTTTTGTTACAAAATATCTCCCACCGTAAAAACACAGGCTGTTAAAAAGATAATGTGTTATCTTGACACATCACTTACCTCTTAATAAGCCCAACCTCAGCCTTGCTATCAGAGTTTATGGTATGACAAGGGCATGCTCTTAACCTTTGTCACAGCAGGAACAAGGTCCAATACCCAGCACTTAATGAATCACTACAAACTAAACTGTGGAGTTAAGCTATTTTCATTACAAAATTAGAAGAAATTTTAGGAAAATGTCTCTAGAATTTTTTTCCCCATTGCTTTAGAAGCAAACTAAATAAAAACTTGCCTTCCAGGCTGGATGATTAAGTCTCCAAAATGCAATATAAGTACTTCTTGAAAGGTGTGGTGTACTTTCAGCTGTCAAAGGGCAGAATTTGAGGCCAGGCTTCACGTAGCAGTACAGATGTGGTATTTCACAAGGATGGGCCCAGCACTACAAACATCACATAAAAAACTGCTTCTCATTCTTCTCTTCAGTTTTTTTTTACAGACTGAGTTCAGCAGTAGAGTGAAAACTCCAGGCAATGAAATGTTACCTTTTTGTACTTTACACTGGCGCTTCTTAAAAATTTTTTCTTCACTACATATTTACAGACCTTTCCATCTCTATTTACTTTCTTTTATTATCAGTAAATGGGTATCGAGTTCAACCAAAAAGTTGTGTGCTGGGGGAGAGGCCCCAGGCAATGGCTTTATTTATTTCCTTTCACGTTGAGAATTCTTCTCAAAACATCAAATTCATTCCTCATTAGGTTATTGTGGAAACTAATACCTAGTCTATAAAGCAGTCTGAGTAATTATAAAAGCCAGGAACTCACCGAGCCTTACAAACAACACTCCTGTTGCAGTTATTGTCTTCATCCCATTCGAAGCCACGCACTGGTAGTATCCCGTGTCTGTGGTATCCAGATCCTGGATTCTCAGACGTGAACCATAATCTGTTTTTCTGATGATGATCCGTCTTGGCTCCTGAACCACTGGGGCATCGTTTTTTAGCCATCTGACATTTGGAGATGGATTTCCTGCTACCTTGCAGTGCAGGATTGCTGTTTGCCCCTGGACTACAGTGATATTGTTTACTGGTTCCAAGAAGGTCAGGAAGTAACCTAAGAGGGTAAAAGGTCAGAGAAGATCAAATTTCACTTGGGTTGTGCTAAAAGACTGCCCAAAGGCACAGTTTTAAGAGACGCTCTTGGAAAGAGTTTCAGTTTTCTTTCAAGCATATACTTCAAAAAAATGCAATTCACTGTCCTAGGGACACTATAGCATCACGTTTTAATTTGTCTTTCGTGATTGACTTCAGGTTTGTCTGCAAGTAGGTATGCAGATTAGAAGGCCAAGCGTGAGTTAATACCCTTACATCCTAATTCCCTTTGTGGACACCTATTCTGAAGCAATAATGACTTTTTCTGGTTAGTTTCTACATCTTTTGGGAAATGGTTAGTGCTATAACAGAGAAATACACCCTCATTCCATAAAAGAGTAATCCCAGTTGCAACTGTATTAGAATATCATTATAATTTTACCACTTAATCTTCTTACGTGGTCATATATTTGTCTTAAAAATAACTAAAACTGGAAAAGTTAATTTTAGTTATTAATTTGACTTGCCAGATACTCATCTGACAAGAAAATCTTAAGATGAGTGTGATTTGGATATATTTATCTTACAATTGAATTTTAAAGATGCTAAGTTTCACATTCAATTTAAAGAAAGGATATCTCAACTGCAGAAGTAACCTGTGATAGAGAGGGCACACCAAAATTGATTATAGGCTGCAATTTTTTACATCAAGTCCTAAAACAGTGCTAAATTGGACAAAGAAAGGTCTGTATGGATATTGAAAAATCAGGTTTAAAGAGTTTAATTTTATAAATGGAAACTAAAAGCACTATTTTGTAGTTTGTTGAAATCAAAGGGCTTGTCAAGAAGCACGTAGGCTGTATTGGTGATCTCGAGTGATAAAAAGAAGAAATAATTGATGGAAGAACACTGTAAAAACTTGACAATCAAAACTTCTGTAAATTATTATTTTTTAAATTCAGTTTGGTGTTGAGTCCTGCAACTGACACACATGACACGTTGAAAGCTTGAAAGCATGTAATTCCGCTGAAATAATAATGTGATTGTCAAAACAAGTAAGAAAACTATCTAGCTGTCATGCTCATGTGTTTGTTTTGATGAATTTATACCATCTAGACATAAAGCATCAGGAATACTTCATATTCCATTACATTTTTATGTCAGCAGGATCCAAATATCAAATCACTTTGATGGATGTCCACATGTGCCATTTCTTATCAGTTAGATTATTTTGCAGTTGTTTAATTAGGAAATAGTGTGTTACTGTGCAGGAATCTAACATCAGTAATGCAACGGTCAACATTTGCAGTCTAATCGCTGAAATTCCTTAAGAAAATTGACGCTCTGCTTTGATTTATGTTTGACATGACCATGAAAATCAGTTCCTCTGTAATGGCTAGGTATGGCAGTAGAAACATCAGAATATAATGAATTTGCAAAGCCAGATTTTGCTGGAAAACTGGGTTTTCCAAAGTATTACATTGTTCTTTACCACTGGCCTTTCAAAAGAAATCCTGCTTTAATGAATAATATGAAAATACAACGTAGGCAAGTGTGAATTTAGTATATCACTAAATAGAAAATGGGGTAAATCCAAACATAAATAATCTTGACATGACATTGCAAATGCACAGGAAAATTATTTTGTCATCCTTTCCTCTTATAAAATAGTAAAATGTTCTGTATGTATTTTACATTAGTTTGCTCTATTATTGGCCTACAAATCTTTAGTAGACTTTGAAACATTTTGACATAACACAAAAAATATTTCTTTTAAACGCCTGATTAAAAAAGGGAGAAAAACTACATGAGTGCTTTCTGCAATGTAATGCCAAAACAATACCATTTGTTGTGGTTTCCAGCTACATTTCGCAGCTGCAGAATTAGAATTGCTAGGATGACACTCTGGCAGGGAACAGAAAAGCACCAAATTATCTTGTTGATATAGGGAATAGAAGCAATTGATTAAAACTATTACTTAAGCCAACATTTTATGTATGTAAACATTTCCAACAGCAAGAAAGAAAGCACAATCAATCCTCCCAGAAATTATAAAAGGAATATCCATGGCTATTTCACTCTTAGCTCATTATTTAGGGAGTACCACAACTTTTTTCCCACTTTTTCATAATCTGTATGTAGTTTATTCTCATTAACACCCTCAAGGTAGAGTATACATTCAGGAAAAGAAGAAGGAGGTTTGCATTTATTTAAAATATGTTCAAAAAGAGTTGTCATGCTCAGTCATATTGCTTGAGTCAGAAGAATCAATTTATGAAAAGAGCTGGAAAAGTAGAAAAGCTGAAAAATTCTTCTAATTCTAGCAAAACAACTGGGGCATTGAGGAAGAGCAGGACATCTGGTCATGGTAACAGTGTTGAACTGTTGGGTGGAAGTGGAGTGGAACCACAATGCAGGGCCATGAAAGCACCAACTCAAGGAACAGTTCTGGCAAGATAAAGATTGGATGTGTGGTCTGCAAGAATGGTATGAAGCTGGTTCACAGGCCACACTCAGAGGGTGATGATCAATGGCTTTAATTCAGGCTGGCAGCCTGTCACAAGTGGGGTCCTCCAGGGATTGATAGTGGGTCCCACCCACACTGTTCAATATCTTCAGAAATATTTTGGAAGATGAGACTGAAAGCACTCTCACCAAGTTTGCTAATGAGACTAAACAGGGTGGTGATGTGGGCAGAAGGGAGAGTCATCTTAAAGAGAGACATAGACTGGCTGAAAGAGGGGGTAAGCAAGAACTCCATGGAGTTTAACATGAACACGTCCAAAGGCCTGCACCTGGGTCAGAATAGCCAAAGAGCCCGGTACACGCTAGGATCTGTGTGGCTGAGGGGCAGCCTTGCTGAAAGGGAGCTAGGAGTCCTGGTGGACAAGCTGAACATGAGTCATCAGAGTGCTGCTGCAGCGAGGAAGGCAAATCGGATCCTGATCTGCATCCACAGGGGCATTACTAGCAGAGATAGAGACGTGATCATCCCAATCTACTCAGTGCTTGTAAGGCCACATCTGGAGTATTGTGTCCAGTTCTGGTCCCCAAAATCCAAAAATAACGCAGAAAAACAAAAGTGTCCAAAGGAGGGCCACAAATATGGCTGGAGAAACCTGCACTGTGAGGAAAGACTTGAAGGAGTTAGGTCTCTTCTCCCTGGAGAAAAGAAGGCTCAGGGGTGACGTCATCACAGTTTTCCAGTACTTAAAAGGCATCTACAAAGAGGACGAAGACTCTCTTCACAAGGAGCCACATGGAGCAGACAGGGGGTAACAGGTACAACTTGCGTTAGGAGAGGTTTCATCTCAATAGAAGAGAGAATTTTTTTGCAGTAAGAACGGTCATTCATTGGAAAATGACCTCCCCAGAGATGTGGTAGTCTTCATCACTGGAGGTTTTCGAGATGTGACTGGACAGGGTGCTAGGCTCCCTTTACCAAGAAAGGTTGGACCAGATGATCTTCTGAGTTCCCTCCCAACCTGGGCTGTTCTGTAGTTCTATGGGTCTATGATTCAGCAATCATGGGGGCAGCCTGAATGTGCTCACACAAGGTAGGCAAAATAGATGGTTTAAGGCCTTTTTTGAGAAGAAGCTGGGCCACTTCAAGCATGGAGCCGCACAGAGGTACAATCATCTGGCTCTGAGATGCTCCTGATTCCTAAGAAGAGGTGGAAAAGATGCTTTCTGCAAAGGTGGAGCCAGTTCAAGTGCTGTAAGTTGACAGCCAGAGAACATGGTTCTTCTACCTCTTCAACATACATTTTGTCTTTAACATAGAAGTATATGAAAGGTCTACATTGTTCTTGTGCCACTGGTCAGCTTTTGTGCCGCTGGCCTGCTTATAGCTTGCTCATACTCTTACCACTGTTTCACTTTTCCAGAGCTGGGCTGAGTCTTCACTTGGGGTTGGATATTCACTTCACATGGATATTACATTCAAATTTGAATGAAAACAGATACTAAATTCACTTATTAGGACCAACAAATGTAATGAACGCAAGATTAAATCCATGTTAGACTTTTCTCTCTTACCAATTAAACCAGGGTTACTGTAGGAAGTAATCTGTTCCGTAGCTTTTAATAATCCAAAATATTTAATACGAATTTATGAATCAGATCCTATTAATAAGTAGAAAAAAACTATTACTACCAAGAGCAATTCCAAAGATTTATGGATGAATTCAGACCCAGTGTGATTAGATACGCTTCCCCTGAAGTCAGTGTAACTGAATCCATTTCCTGCAGGTCAGAATTTGGCTTTAGTTCATTATTTCTCCTGCCAATTTTACAGGCATTTTCTGAAGTGTTTTATATTACCCTCTTATTACAAATCAAGTAATAAATCCTTTAGCTTACTAAACTTTGAAGCAGTTGTGTTTTCTTCAAAGTTCTGCAGAGCAGTTTAGGAGCAGTAGGGCAACTCACTGCCTATCCACTGCCTCTGTCCATATCCTGAAGTGTGCACTATTTGTTAGTTTCATTTCCCCTTTGAGAAATGATGCTGAAGGCTAGTGTTTATATACTTAACTGAATCTGAAGTAATTGTATGACACAGCAGGCAGCCATTTGCTGTACTGCTCTGTTATTTGCTGTCCACTTTAGATAACCCATAATTGCAAATCTTTCAAACAAAGTGGAAAATTTAACCAACCATGTTCTTAAGAATGTTTTTCTTATTTGATTTCTGTGGTGATAATCAGCAGTTACTTTTTGTGATGCATGTCACACCACAAACACTGTGTAGATCCCAGTTTAATGCAGTGGTTTGGGGAAAAAAAAACTGTTTCCCAGGATAAGTTGGGACCTCAACAATGTGCAAAGCAATTTTTTTCCCAATGTAGTTCTCTTTCTCTCTTAATAAATATTCCTTTGGACAGGTATGAAGGAAAATGAAATGTTAAGGCACTAGAACTTGTACTTAACTTGTGTCCTATATTTAGTGTTATGCATCAGTCATCTAGAATTTTTTAAAAATGGAATAGATTTGTAAATCTGTTTTAATACTGACATACATTTGAAACAAAGAATAGAAAATCTCTATAAAATATTTTGGGCTTGCTATGTACAAACAGCATTACTAAATTTGTAAATGTCGTATTATAAACGATTACATTTCATTTGCGATATGGATATCAACTAGGATTTTTTAAAAATCTGAGTATAGTGGCCAGTAATTTTCTCTGCTGCACAGATACTATTGCTATATACTATTTTCTATACTCTGGCTTTGTTCCAAGGGTCATTGAAATGAAGGGAAGTACTTCCTTTGCCTTCAGTGGTCTTTGGCTTGGCTTAAAGTACTCCAAAAGGAAAAGCTATCTGAAGGATATTTCTATATTTGCTGTAGGCAAAGATGCTCTAAATTAAATTTCTCTTTTATTACGGTTTCTAACATAGTATACAAGCAATATTAATATTTTTTTTGCTTGAATACAGTAAAAACTGTTCTGTCAAGAAGCTATGAGAGGATAATTCAAGTTAATCTATATATTATGTTATACTATCATACTCTGTGTACCCTATGAATAAAGTAGCTTAGGGAAATGACTGACATGAATTCTGGCAAAACTCTTCCTTATTTTGAAATGCTTTTGTTATGTTGCCAGTACTTCATATTTTTAAATGGAATAAATTTAATATAAATATATCAAACAAAATCCCACAGCAAATCAAAATTAAGATGACAGGTCTATTTTGTGAGTTTTGGCAAGAATATAAACTTTTCCTGCATGTGTCAAATCATTGTCAAGATACTCACAATAATAGATACTAAGCTACAAACATAAAGGGAGCAGCTATCACTGAGACCTCACATGCATATTATTTTTCTTAGTTTTATTTATATTATTCTGGCACTTAGAAGTCCAAGTCATTGGCTCAACCTGTATGTGCTATTCTTGGCATAAACACAATATAAAATGATTGCTCTGCTTCTGTTATTTTAAGATCTTAGCTGTGATTTTGAAGTTCATTCTAAAAAAAAAAAAATTAAACCTCTTTAGTTACTTTAGATGAAGTTAATTCTGGCTTACCTGTTTTCAATTCAAGTTTTTGTTTCTATTCATTTTTTGTTGTTGTTGCTCCTTTTTCCCTGTGTTATTTTAAAAATAATTATGCATTCATAATTTTCAGACCAGCTTCGTGATAGAATCCATGAATAGCAATTATTAAAAATTTGCAACTCTTTATCTAAGAACTTCTAAATCGTTTATGAATATTGAAGTCTCATGAGATGGGAAGATAACATCAACCTTATTTCCCAAATGCAGAAACTAAGGCAAGGAGAGTTTAAGCAACTTCCCAAATTCACACATGAATTAAGTGGTAATATATATGATACTATACTGAGTTTCACATCTTTCTGTGTTCTGAGATAATGAGGATATGAGACAATGAGATAAAAATCCATTTTTGTGGAACAGTTAGTTCCCTTTTCTTTCTGCATTGCGTAATGGAAACAAACACTGAATGTCCAATTTCCGAGAAAAAGAAAGAAAAAATTTGGGTCATAAATTGCTAGATACCCAAGATCTCTTCAGAACAAGTAGTAATAACTGCATATATATTTTATCACTTTTTAGAGTACATATTTCTTGGTAAGAATACATGTGCATTTAAATAACTTTAGATCCAGCAGTCAAAAAAGCTCATAAACCCATCTGTTTGGTGTTACAGAACACATCACAACTTATAGCAATGTTGGCTTTAGGTACTCAAAATTTAAAATCAGCTGTTTAAAAAAAAAGCAAATTCTTTTTGTCTGCATAACTGCATACTATTTAGAACATTTTCAGATTCATGGCATAAAATTACACAATGTTCAAAACTATTAGAAATATATATATTATGATTTGTTTAAAAAGCAATGTGGGATTTTTTCCCCTCAGCCTCTTACTTTTTCTTTTTTTCTCCCTCCCACCCTTTTTCATTTTTGTCTTCAAATAACCCTTTGTTCATTTTCTTAGATATAAATAGAAGAACATAGTCTCTCTCACCACAAATCTTTCAAATGACAAGCCTCTGCAATGGCACTTTAAGACTAATATAATCTTATATCCAAACAAAAGATGTTTTGGGGAAAACATTTTGAGTGATTAATCTAATGATACTTCCATTAGAAGCAAATTCATAATTTCTATAAGACATAATTTTTCACCTAGGAAGCATACTTTAGCTTATGGAATGGCTGATTATTAACAAAGATTGACTTGAGGAAGATAACAGTGTTCCCAAATTTACTGAGTTATGAATACAGTAATAAAGTGTTCACAGAATTGACAGGTAATCTATAAAGAATATCAAAGAGCTGCAGAGTGTTCTAGGCTTATAAAAGAACTGAACACTATTGCAAGAGAAAACAAACATGAAAGATGTTGAAACTCAAAGTCTTTCTTTCTAGAGGTGTGCATAGCAACACTGCTGTAAATGCAAGAGTTTAGGTGATGTGGATCACACCATCACACCTTAGTGAGTGATAGGAGTCCAATAAAGTGATTCTTTCCACAAGTAAATCAGAACTGGAAATATACTGAGAAACACCACCCTAATAAGGAGGGGAGATAGAAGTGTAAGCCTCATGATTTCTTGCACACACCATTTTCCTAAATACAATGCAGTCTTCCCAATTCTTCACCCTTCTGCTTTATTTAACTGCAGTTTGAAGATGAGCAACGCTCAATGTTTAGACACAGGTTAGGAAATGGAAGGGATGTTGGCAGCTCTCCCAAAATACGCATGAGCAGTTAAGGAAACTACACTGTTATATACTGCCACATAGTATTTCCAGATGAACTGATACCTTTACAGCCTAATTTAATCCCATTATTTGCACCCCATCTTCCATACCATTTGTGATCTCAATGCACAAAAATGCAGCCAGAAGCATGTAAAATAAAGTGATTTGGATCACATGCACTTCAGATGGACTTGCAAACAAATTATAGACAATTCAGGAATGATGGTGAATTAGCACTGAAATACTGCCACAATGTGCACATTGTCCCCAACACTGGAATCAGTGGGCTTAAGCTCTCTTATTAGCAGAAGGAAACCTATTTTTGAACAGTATTTTCTCATACTTCAAGGAGTGAAGATCTTACCTAGCCCAGGAAACCAATTATATGGGGTGGAATGGTCTTCTTTTCCTGTTTTCTCAACTCCCAGATGAGATTGTGAAGAGGCAGGTACCACCTGTCCTAGGCTACTGCCCATTTAGGAGCAGATCATTGGGGGGTATAACAGTGCAGTTAGGATGTGGACTGTTCTTTGGGTCACTAGTCACATAGATAAAAAGCCACCACTTTTAGAATACATATGAATGATTCCTGACAGGTTACCTTACGTCAAGTCAAAGCAACCAGGACAGTCCAGTCCTAACTTGGATTTATCTTATAGGTACCTCTTGAACCAGAATAAGTTCCCAGACTTGTGCGGAAACCACAATTAATGTCAGAGGCTTGAGGCATGATGTCTCCTGGAGAAACCCAACTCACTCAGTGTTTCACTTATTGCAGGTTGCCCTTACTCATGCATTTTTTTAACTATTAACGTGTATTGCTCTAACATTCCCACCACGAGACATTATTTACGATTTAAGATTTTACTGGCAGCTCATTTAGGCATGAAGAGTTAGTATTTTACTCTTTAATACCTTCCCCAGCCTTAAAAGAACAAAATTATGGGCAGAGATCCCCTCTGTGATGATGCAGCAGCAGCACACATCACTACAGACAAACTTGTTTTCGGTTTGTGCCACAACAATCACATTTATTTGTGATTAACATATATTCTTTTTCTACTCTGGGCTTCAGAAAGAAAAGCTCCTTGTTGTCCTTGTCTTGGCTGACCCTCATGTATTGGGTCTGGCTGAGATGGAGTTAATTCTCCCCATAGCAGCCATCATAGTGTGTATTGGGTTTCTGTGGCAAGGTTTTTGGGGGATGGGGGTGGGGGTTACAGGGGCAGCTTCTGTGAGAAGCTGCTGGAAGCTTCTCCTGTGTCCGACAGAGTCAATGCCAAGCCGGCTATAAGATGGACCCACCACCAGCCAAGGGTGAGCCAATCAGCGATAGTGGTAACGCCTCTGGGATAACATTTTTAAGAATGAAAAAAAAGTTGTGGGACAGAGAGTAAATGGCAGCTGGAGAGTGAGAACATGTAAGAGAAACAACTCTGCAGACACCAAGGTCAGTGAAGAAGGAGGGGGAG
>JANZLQ010000222.1:0-14801 GCA_026212715.1 Elanus axillaris | reverse complement strand
TTCTTTTCTGTTCAATTAAACCATTCTTATCCCAACCCACGAGTTTTACTTCTTTTCCCAATTTTCTTCCCCATCCCACTGGGTGGGGAGGAGTGGGTGAGTGGTTGCATGGTGTTTAGTTGCTGGCTGGCATTAAACCACAACACAGTGTAAAATGCCGAAATGTTGGAAAAGGAGGCAAATAATCTTTACATTGATTTGAAAACTAGTGGGTTTACATCTTTAAGAATAATTTAGAAAAAAACTATTTTCTATAGCTTACTTCTATCCAGAGACACTATTTACTTTCTGGTGAAGATGGCTTTTTGGGAATAGTGGACAACAACAGCTCAACATGAGACTGATAATGCCTTAAAATAAACAAATTATGAAGTTTCTCTAGACAAACTAAGTATTCCAGATTTTACTAGTCAGCATGTAATGATGGCAACCTTCTTCTAGGAGGATGTAATTATTTCAGATTTGAAATTAAAAGCTAGAATATCCTGACTATAAGCTTATTGTTACCTCAGTTGGTGAACTTTATATAATGAATTCTGAGCTGTTTTCTCTCTCCTGCTTACCAGAAACCTTCTGTGTGGTTTTGTTTCTTTAAGCAAAGATTTTGGTGTTTTCCATTCTTTAAACCCCTCTTATACCAGTAAGTCAATGACAAAACCCTGAAACAGTTTGCAATAACACACTAGGGAATGACTAATCAAGGAAGCCAAGTCATAGGCAGGATGGAGCTTTCAGTATTAAGTTCGCACAGAATTATACAGACCAAAGAGGGAAAAGCTCACATTCTGGAATTGAAATTCAATAAAACTCATGTTTCAGTTCCTTGTCTTAGGTACACAAACCATTATGTTGGTAAAATCATTTAAAATGTTAACATCCTATGCACTGAGGCCTGAATGCTTCAGAGTTCATATCCTTTAAAGTAAAACTCAGTGAATTCCAAACCAACACTGATCACATGTGGATGCATCTCATGTAACCTGGTAGCTCTTTATTTTAGTGGTTGTCAACAGTCCTGTTCCCAAGTTCTAATCCCTATCCCAATATCCACTTCAGTGGGAGAAGACTGCCTTTTAGCAGATTCAGCCAGGAGGCTGAATCAAATGCTCATACTAGCATAGTCAAATTTTGAAGGGCTATTTTTTCTCAATTCCTAGTCATGTTTAAGCAAAGAAAACATTCATTTCTGCCTAGGCAAAAATTCTCTACAAATATAGTTATTTTAAGTGAGTTTGGAAGCAGTCATGAGCCAGAGCTGTGAAGTTCTGAATATTGCTGACCAAGCACTTTCCTAATCTGCAAACAAATAAAAAGGAGGAATGTGGGTTTTCAAGAGCAGAAGTCCCATTGTGCTGGGACAGCTGACATTCACTGTCAGATGATAACAAAAGTCTAAAATCTTTATTTTTTCTTAAATCCTATTTGTTTGTTAGGTGTTGCCAAATCTGGGAGCTTGAAAGCTGCAAGTCTCCTGCAACTTCATGTTTGCACATCCAGCCAGTAGCAAGGCTGAGCATGTAACCCTAACAGGCACACTCACACATTACACTTTAAACTGGTATGTATTTACCTACTTAGATCTATATGTGTATTACATAAACATGGCCAGTGACTGCAATCAACACAGAAAGAAAACAGACTCACAAACATGAAAGGACTATCAACCTGATCCCCTCTTTGGCTGATCAGAATGAAAGCTCATTAATGGAAAATACATATACTCATACATATACATATAGTGTGTGTGTGGATATAGTTTGTATATATGACAGGGGAGGGAGACAGTTACTAGCAGACTTGTGAGGCAATGATGGCCAGAACTGATAAGCAAAGGCCTGGACTGACATGACAGAAAGGTATCACAAAATAAACAAAACAGGGCTTAAGCAGAGCCACCTCAAGCATTTGTATGTAAGCAAGGACAAGCCTACAAGGCACCTTTATGGGAAAAAACACCTAGACATTTCTGGAAAATCAACACGCTGCTCTCTGAAATGCCCATACTCCAATATATACATCACAGGCAATAAACAGAAGGAATTAGATATCTGTGTGGAGTTGCAGGGCTACTTTCTGCAACTTGCTGGGATCTTGCTGGGATCACAGAGATGTGGTAGGATGGCTCACATGACTGGAGTGCTGCAACGGAGAGATATAGGCTTTTTAAGAAGGACAAGCCAGGAAGAGGAGGAAGGGGAGTTGCCCTTTATGAGAGAGCAGCTAGAGTGAGTGCATGGAGCTCTGCCTGGGGATGAATGATGAGTCAATGAGAGCTTATGGGTTGGGATTAAAAAGCAGACCAGTATAGGTGACATTATAGTGAGTGTCTCTGTGGCAGGTTTACCTGCCCTGATAACAGTAGAAATTTCTCAACTGTTGAACCATAGCTGTCCCGCACTTTGGTTGAAATGCAAGGCCCTCAGCCAACGAAACACTTTGGTCAAAATAAATTTCTCAGCCATCAACCATATATGACCACAGATCAGATTTGACTAGGGTATAAATGGATCCCAGGAGGAGGGCAAATTGAGACAAAAATGCATGGATGAACAAGAAGCTCATGGCAAAACTAAAATATAAAAAGTAAGTATACAGAAGGTGGAAGAGGGACTGGTAATCTGGGAGGAGTGTAATGACACTGTCTGAGCATGCAGAGACATAGTTCAGAAATCCAAAGCCCACCTGGAGTTGAACTTGGCAAGGGATGTCTAAGGCAACAAGAAGAGCTTCTATAAGTACAAAAGCAGCAAAAGGAAGACTAGGGGAAATGTGGGCCTGTTGCTGAATGGAACATGAGGCAGCCATGTGCCCTTGCCACAAAGAAGGCTAATGGTATCCTGGGCTGCATTAGACAAAGCATTGCCAGTAGGCAAATGGAGGTCTTTCCTTCCCCACTATTCAGCGCTGGTGAGGCTACACCTGGAGTACTACATCCAGCTCCCAGGACAAGAGATGTGGAGTTACTAGAAAGAAACCAGCAAGGGGCCACTAAAATAATTAACAGATCAGAGTATCTCATGTATGAGAAAGAAAGGGCTGAGAGAGCTAGGATGTTCAGCCGAGAGAATAGAAGGCTCAGGGGAGATCTTATCAATATGTACAAATACCTGAAGGGAGAGTGCAAGGAAGACAGACCATGGCTCTTTTCATTGGTGTGCAGTGACAGGACGAGAGGCAATGAGCACAGACTGGAACACAGGATGTTCTCTCTGAACATCAGAACACTTTTCACTGTGAGGGTGACCAAGCACTAGCACAAGTTGCCCAGAGAGGCAGTGGAGTCTCCATCCCTGGAGATCTTCACAAGCCATCCAAAAATTGGTCCTGCACAACCTGCTCTAGGTTACCCTGTTTGAGCAAGGGGGTTGGATTAGATTACCTCCAGAGGTCCTTTCCAATTTAAACTATTCTGTAATTCTGATTCTGAGTATGTGTATTTATACACATGCACATAAATATACATATATGCATCTATGCATACATGTTTGTATATTTGTGTATATGTATATGTATAAGTATATAAGTATATATGGATCCATCCAGTATATGGCTTTAGACATAAGCCTATATAGTAGCTTGCCCTTGGATCTCTTGTTGTCTTTGTTTCCTTGAGTACACACACATACACTCACACAGCATGCATACCCACAAATACATGCACATGGGTCTCTGCAGTAACTGGCTTGGATCTACAGCCTCTTCAGAAGCTGACTTTCAGACTCTCTGATCTTCATAGCATCCAGCCCAGAGTCAAGGCCACACCAATATGTGGCTCCCAAACCCCTTATCCTACTTGCCACTAGTCCAGCTTGATGTTTGCTAGTGGTTGCACACACTGACATATGCACCCGTACAACATGCAGACACCCCAGTTTCTCCAGTTGCTGGCACCTTGGTGCACACCCCTGTGACCCATGGTCCCATATCCGTATCTGGGACTGAGCTGCCACATGCATACACACAGGACAGAGCTCCTCACTCAGAAAGTAGTCAGAAAAGGAGATCAGTGAGAAGGCAGGACAGACCATACTGATCATGTGCAGGGCCTGGCCCCACAAGCACACTGATCAGCCTGTGTTCACATACCTCCAAACCCTTTTATCCTCTTTCATCTCTACTCTCCCATGCCTTTTCATCCCAAAACCACCCTCATCCATCCCTTTCTCCACCTCTGGTCCTTCCTGTACATATGCTATAATAAACCTTTGCAATCCCGAAGCATTCTTCCCTTTATCCCATAATGTGTCTCATGCATCTCTAGGCAGTAACCAGTACAGTTTGTAACATGATTCAGGGACACACTCTAGAAAAGTATTTTTCCTCATAGATTTTACATTTTTAATAGTTGCAACAGACTCAAGCAAAATGCTACATATAAAAATTTTGTTCCATGCCACTGTGACAGACTTCAGAATTAATACTGGATGCCTATCCCAAAATTCTTGTGTTTAATTACAATAGAAAGAGTCTTTTGTTATTGTTTTTAGCATTCAACAACTTTTGCTCACTCCCTATTTACCTCACGACTAATTTTAGAAAGCTCTTACTTCCTTTTAAAATCATTCATAGGCTTGCTTTAGTCTGGCTTATTGATTTTTAATCCCATGCTCTTGCTGAAGCTTCTTCCTGAAGCCTTGGCATGTTCAGGTGACAGCCCAAACTACAGTCAGTGTTATCTGGCTCATCCTGTTCATGAAATATTATCATTATTTTCAGTCTTTATTTTTTTCCCTTTTTTTCCTTTCCTTTTTCTTATTAATTTGCTGTGTTCCTAAACTTTAGATGACTAAAAGTCATATTATTCAGATCTATAGTTCTCACTCACCATGACTTTGCATTTTTTCTCCAAAGTATAGAATAGAATACAATATTTCAATTGGAAGAACCTACAATGATCATGTAGGCCAGCTGCCTAAGCACTTCAGGGCTGACCAAAACTTTAAGCATGTTATTAAGGGCATTGTCCACATGCCTTTTAAACACTGACAGGCTTGGGGCATCAACCACCCCTCTAGGAAGCCTGTTCCAGTGTTTGCTTATCCTCTCAGTAAAGAAACGTTTTGTAATGTCAGATCTGAACCTCCACTGATGCAGCTTTTAACTATTCCATGCATCCTGTCACAGCATCCCAGGGAGAAGAGATCAGCACCTCTCTCTTCACTTCCCCTCTTCAGGAAGCTGTAGAGAATAATGAAGTAAAGTGCTAGTCAATGATTTTTTCTTTTGATGTGTTAGTGTTGATTTTTTTCAAATGGGATTCACCTTTGTAAGTGGTTGAAAAAGATTCAAGACTTTGGGGAAGAAAGTACCACACCCCCCCCCCTTTTTTTTAATTACACTTTTTGGAATCCTAAAGTACAATAGATTATTGCTGTCTTTTGGCAGTGGTGACACTGTTGTTGGCACTTTCCCCAAATTATCAGTGAACATCAGACAGATCACTCACCTTTCTAATTTCAAATTCTAGTTTTGAAACAAGGATCTGCAACAGCTTTACAGTGAAGTAGCCATAATTGTTCTGAATATAATGAAATGGAAGTTTTCCTCCCTCCTTCTGTTTTGGAAATTACTGAACTAATTACTTTTGGAAGAGAATTCCCACAATTTCCACAATTTAGAGTTAACCAGGTACTATTACAGGGCACAGAAAGCAATGCTTTTCAACCTGAAAGAATTAGTTAACATCCAATGTTGACATCCAGTGTTAACTTGTGAAAGCTTGTCTGGAACAGGAGCTGTTAGAATAAACAAAACAAAACAAAACAAAACAAATCAAAACAAAATGCAGACTATCTATTGTGTGCCATTATCACACACACATACACACACACACACACACACACACACACACTGCAGATAAAAGAAAAAATAAAAATAGAAAATAAAAAAACTGATTCACACATTGGAACTTCTACTTTTATTTTTAGAGCAATCATCAGATGCAGCTATGAAAACTTCCATTATGTTTTATACATGGTTATCTTAAAAGATTAAGATAAGGAGGTGGAGGTTTATTATCTGTTTCCCATGAAATTTGTATTTACATATCATAAAAAAAAAAAAAGGTGCAGTTTCCACCTTGTGAACAACAGTCTAACTATCTTGCATAATACAACTTCTGACATGCAGGGGTTTGCTGCATAACAGGCCAGCAGATTCAGTGCAGAGTTATCCTTTGTTTAAAGGAAAGCTTGTCCTACACTATGCATCATTTTTAATAGCTGGTTATGCTACTAAGCAAGCATGAAGCATGTGTTGTTAGTATTACAACATATTATTTTTTGAAAAAAAAAATTCTGTAACAAGGCTGCTGATCTTGCTGAAGAATATCAAAGAATAATGCTAGAATACAGCTGAAGACAGATTTCATACAAATGTTTCAGGATCAGAGAAAAAAAAAAGTGAACAAACATGGTATGTACTAAAAATGAACTAAACACAACTTTATATTGGAAAAATATACCCAGCTCAGCATACCAAGACAGTCTGAAGTTTGAAGTGCTGAAGTGATTAATAGATTATGCTAATACTAGCTGTAACACACACTTGGTTGTTAAACTGTCTTTATTTGTTTTGAATCTGGCTTGCTTTTTATCAAACAGTATATGAACTTATATTGATTTCACTGAATCTTTCAGTATTCATAAGACAATATGTGTTTGTTTTTTTGATTCAGGAAATCAGTATTTGATACTTCTGGTCAATATACTGTCATTGCTGTGACTTGAGCAGACTATTTAAAATTACTGAAAGTTTGGCTAAAGAACAATGCAGTGTAAACTTAGACTCAAATCTAAATGTGCAAAATGTGTAAGGTTTCACCCAAAAAAGTCCAAACAGCAGTAACAAATGTCTTCACTTCATTTACAAGAACTAAGTTGACTCAGCACTTTCTTTCACATAATTTTGACATGGGGTTTTATGAGTATTTGATAATTTCTTGCACAAGCTGGTTATAACAGGAACTTCAGCTGGCCAGTGTTTATTCCATCTGATCTTCAAAGTTGGCAGAATCAAGAGACATCATGAGTATTCAACTGAACATGTGTAAGTATACACATATACATGTACAGGTACATATTTACATGTACATGTACATGTGGCCTGTTCCAGGATAACTCCTTAAAGGTCAGCTCAGAAAGGCAGATTTAAAAAAAAGGTCATTAAACAAGTCTCCTTCGCCACTTTTCAACCTTGGTTTTGTTTTTCTCAAGAATTAAAGCAACATTCATTGGTACAGCTCCCTCTGCATATTTGGTTCTAACACCTGGACAAATGCCTTAAATTGCTAAAAGCCTGCATGAATGAAAATATAGGTATGTTTTTATAAACAGGAAAAGGAGAAATGGAAAAAGTTTCTGATGCTTTCATTGTCTCCTATTCCATACTTGCATATTGAAAGATGAGCCAAGAACCTGCAGAAAAAACATCAGCTGTGTCCAAATCACAGATGATTTCATCAAAACCATTCTTCCCTTCAACAAGGGCAGTGACTTGCCATTTTTTCCCAAACTGTTTGAGTTTTTTAACCTGACCGTACAGTTCATGCTTAACAGACAGAAGATTGTCCTTTCCCTTTTTTTTAACCTTTGTTGTGGATGTTTGAGTTTCAGCTTACAGTGTTGAAAACGGGAAGTTGCTTCATACTCAGCAGAATCTGTTCTGTGTCAATTTGCAACAGGCTGAAAATATTAGGCATTATTTATCAAAGAATGGAAATAATCCTCAGAAAGTCCATTTTCTCTCTTAATTTTTAATTTTGCAATGACATTGTCTCTGGTGATATTGATCAGGATTACTCTTCTAATGGAAGAACAGGTTGATCAAAACTTGGTTCCCCATTCTAGGCTTATAGTAACAGATTGAAACATGAGTAAAGACCTCAATTTTTAGAACACCTTAAATTCTACTCTCACAGAGTTAGACTACATGATGTCACAGGGATGGGTTTACTCAGCTCTTAGGGAATGAAATATAGTTTCTCTTAAAACAAGGAGGAATTGTATTTGCTTTTGTGATTCTGATTCAGTTACTTGTCTTCTGACAAACAAAAGAAAACTGTGTAAGGATACAACTATGAAAAAGTCCAAGTTAGGAGGAAAAACACCAAAGGCACAGAAAAAGAAAATATGAGGATGTAGTTACAGTGATTCAAAAAATTGTTGAACCTTCAGCCATTATGGGTTCCCCAGCCGAAGTTATCTCTTTTTAAATTCCCTTATCCCTTGCTTACAAAGACCTAGTAAGGCAAATTAGTTCTTGAAGAACTTATAATCAGCACAGAAAGGAATACTTTATAGCTGTGGAACTGAGCCACAGAAACATGAAACAACATGAGAACAGTACACATACAACACTGAACATAAATTAAGCTGTTGTACTGTTTTCACTAACTTAAAAAATATACCTTTTAATCACAGTATTGTAAGATTTCACTAAATCAACCAGTCCCAGCATATTCTTTCAAGCTGATAAAATTTAATGAAAATTGGGAATGTTTTAAGATTAAATGACATCAGTACTTCCCTGTGTTAAATTTGGGAGCATCTGTACAGTGACCAAAAGCATGTCTATTGTTGTGGAAACTTAGTAGGGTTTTTTTGTACACTGATAACTTAGTTGGAAATAGTTTTCTCTTTCTTCTATGCAGCCAGAAATGTAGAAATCTTAGGCAAAGTCAGCCCCAAGGCCATGGGCTTGCCTTGGAAAGATTGGTACCAAAGTACTACCCCTGAAGTACAGAATTCGCCTCGCTCCATGACAAGTTTAATGCCTTCTTTCAAACAGTTTAGGTAGCCAAAGGAATTGTGCAGTACATAGAAAAACACTGTAGAGAGAAGTAAGAACTTGTACAAAGTGGCTTACATCAGATGATGAAGAGATTCTAAAAGAGAGAATAAGAGTTTGTTCTGCAGAGGCTTAATCTGATATCACTGTGATACTGTGCAAAACAGTCTACCAGAGAAAAGGGAGCTAGGATGGCTGAGAGCAATAAAAAACATCACATGATTTTACAATCCTTAGTGGGCAATAGACCCAGCAGGGAAGCACCATAAAAGTGCAGTACAAGGTTCAGTTACTGATTAGACAGTAGTAAACAGGCAGGTATGTTACCATACCATAGCAAGCTATTATGGGAGATGATTCTATTTAATTTCATTTCATGTTTTATTAAAATGTTCCACAGACAATAAAACAGACTTTAAATTGCTCTGATATCACAGGTAAACATGTGTTTGAGTCAATGTGGTTTTAGGCATTTTAAATTATATCTTCTTTTTTTCTGATTATGGTTTTAGGTAGAACCATAATTATTTTCTCTCTACATGAAATGCTTTTTAGATATTCATCATAAAAGTCGGAATGCCAGCTATCTCCCAGCCTCCTGTAGAAAGGAATTTTACCTTATGTTATGCCTTGTATTTAAAGGAACACATCGGTGCAGCATAGTAAACAGTAATATTTTGAGTAACATGATATTGTATTTTTTTCAACACAAGCATGTTTCTCAGTTCATCTAAATTCAGCAATGAGAACATACTCTAAGCAAAATGGCAAAGTTAAGAATACCGAGTAATGTAAACCTTTTACAGAATTCAACTCAAGCTACTTTTAAGTGTACTATTAAAAAAATGAGGTTTAATTTAAAATCTATGTTAGTTTAAAACCCAGTTTCTTGAATTTCTTTGCGCCAGGGAACAATGATACAAACGCAATAAATACGGAATAAATGACTGTAAATAAAGTTATCTAATATGAGGAGTCAAAGGTGATTCAGGAAGAATCCTGCTCCCCTGATATTTCCATCTTAGCCTATGTTTCATTTACTAATATAATTTATATAGTCTGTATCACACATTTTCTTTCACATTTATAAGAAGTCTTAAATGGCCAAAATGGATTGAAGTGCAGTCTCATAACATAATCTACTCTCTTACACTGCACAAGCTAGCCCTATACTAGGTTGCACTTAAAGGAAAAATAAATCCCTTATTAGTGTCTGGCTGTCTATGAAATAGATGGAATGGTCAAGTGTTTACAAAGTCATCTTGATTATTCCCAAAATCATTAATTAAAAGCTGGTTTTGTGACTATTATTTTTGTTACATTGCAGCTTCCCAAAACAAAGAATACCTAAAAGTACAAAATCTAAACTCCACAGGCAAGAAATTAAGCAAGCCTTGAATGTTAATGATGGTGGCTTTGTGGGTTCCACAGTATTAAAAATTGTTTATTGTATTCAACTACATAGTTAAAAACCTCTTTCTTTATATTTTTCAGATGTAGCCAAAATATAATAGTGGACTATCTGTCTGATTAAGGGAAAGACAGAAATTAATTGTTTACATTTCCTGAACAAACAGTAAGAAATAGTATTTGGCAATGTCATTCTTGCTCCTTGAAAAGTAAGAGAGCTATTACCAAGGCGACACCCCTTTCTATTCTGTGTGGAAGAGTGAAGAAATCTCTAGATGAGGAACTATGGGGTGAATTTGTTTGTTTGTTATCTGTTTCTGGCAAGACACTTTATCTTGAATCAGTGCTTGTCTTTAGAACTACCAAAAAGATATGGAGTGTTTTGAGGTTATGCTGATAAAATGTGATCATTCTTTCTGCAGAAAGTCAGAGGTTTAAAAAAAGCAATAGGCTTTTCTCTGAGCCTTTGCACATATCTAAAAATCAAATCCAAATCCAAGCTTCCAAAAGATCTGAAACATTTAGTAAACTTCCCTGTATCTGTCCTTCAGATGTTTCAAGGTTTTTGTGCCAGAAGTGTAATGTGACTAGCTCTCAAGAACGACCAAGAGCCAAAAGTGTTCAAGGAAAATTGTACCAGTCTCCTGTGATTCAATTAGAGTGACATATTAGCTATGAAAAATCATGGTTAAGATAAATGGAAAATTTAGTCTTTTGATTTCTGTAAAATCATATGAATGATTGTAGGTTGCTTACTGTAATGACTGACCAATAAGGCAGTTGCATATACAAAAGATTTCCTTGCCTACTTTACATGTGCAAGAAAGAGTATTTGGAGAACATTTCTGTGTTCTCCCCTGCCTCATGTAACACAGTATTTTTGCCTGTACAAATAATCACTCTTGAGACAAATTAATTCAGTTATTTTGTTGGTATATCTGAAGATGTCTGAAGTTTATTTTTAAATTTAAAGATAGTTATCTAGGAGATAACTACATGTAGTCCCATTTGAGACACAAGATGAGCCATACAAAAAGAGCAATAGAAATAATTTCTTACTTTATTTCCAAACATGCCATCACAAAAATAGCATATTGGATTTTCAAAGGTAGGTATCAGCATAGTCAATGGAGTCATGATAATCTGCATGAACAGAAGATGTCCTGTTTCTAATGAACATCAAAGAATGAAATTTCATTTATACCCCAAACCAGCAATAATATATTCAAAGCATGCCAGTAACTATTATATTTACAGTGATTCTAAGAATGTCTTCTATAGATGGAAACAACTGCAGTAAAAGAAAATTTATAAGTATTTACATGCAAGCAGCAGAATAATTTATGTGTGTTTTTTGTCCTAACTTTAGTTTCTGTCCCTTTTACTTTCCTCTGCCTGTTCTATGCAGTTCCATTCATACTAATGGCTTGTTTTCTGTTATTGCCCCTCAAACTTTTTCATCAGCTCTCCAGTTTTTCTTCTGATTTCCTGCTGTCACTTTTCCACAGTCTTTTCTTTCCCTTGTTCTACTCACTAAAAAATACAAGCTGAGGGATGAAAAGGCATGAGAAAAATGTTGCCCTACATTTCACCTCAGTTTGGACTGCTTAGAGGTTAACTAAGGTAGTGGTTCAAGGTCAATAAAATGAAAACCTGACTGTGGGCAGTAAGCCGTTAAAAATTCAGAGATAAAAGGAAATATAACTGGATTACTGAAAGTATCATTAGTTAATGGAAAAAAACAGTGGAAACCTTATTACATACTCACATACATGTATACACACACAGACCTCAAGGGGCGATCACCTACAATCATTTTATGATTATTAAGTAGAGTGACAGATGTATAAGTCAGTATTTTCCCCTCATTTCTTTCCCTTTAAAATGGTGTTTTCAGCATGAGCTGCCACTAAGCAGGATATTATTCACTGTATTGATGCCTCCAGTAATACTGAGGATAAGCTACAAAGATATTCAGGGAGGTAAAAATCAATTTTTATCAGTCTAAGCTATAGCTGATTTCTCCATCTTCCACCATGGGAAAAAGTCCTTCTCTTGTTTGGTTTTTCATCATAAAAAAATTATACAGGGAGAAAAAAAGAGAAGAGATGTTTGACTGCTAATGCCCCTGTCATGTGGAAGGGTAGGGTTCACTGCAATGCATATACTCTAACAAGCTGAATGTGCCTGAAATGAGGCTCTACTTCAGTCTTGTAACGGGTTATGACTGAAAAGGAAGTACAGAAAGATGTGTACAGATTGGGAAAATGGAATCACTATGATTAAGACACAGAGAGATATTCAGGAAAGCTTCACTGATAGAACTGGCATTTTGACCCACCCAAATCTTGAAAGCTCTGCATTGTACTGCTAGTGGCAAAGTAAATTATAATTTCAGATAGTCATATTCAGGGGATGGTTCAAATATTGAGCTAGATCAATTTTGTATCCATTCACACCATGAAAATACAAGGCTGCCTTTTAACTGTATTGATAGAGCTTTACTAAGAGCCCAGGCCAAGAATACCTTAAGTTTTATCCTTCTGCTTACTATTGGGTGCTTAGTGCAGTTGTGACAGGTAGGATTCATCAGTCTGGAGACAGACATTTACCAAAGCCTGAGATGTTGATCTGTACTGAATACACAATCAAGCCATACAGAAATCCTTTACTTGGGCAGAGAGAATGTTCACTTGCCATTGAAATTATTTTTAAGGCCATCTTGTATTAGGAGGCTTAGCAGAGCTGAGGATCCATTCTGAAAAGAGCAGATACACCGATTGCTCTACCATGTTCTCCATTCTTCTAGGATCTCTGAGAAATCACTAACAAACATATCCATGACTGTGACCATGGTGCATTCAGTTTCAATATGGAAGAAGCCATTGAGTGAATTATTTCATTTTGAACTTACATTTTCCAGGCTGATCACATTCTGATTTCAAATCCACCCTTGTTTCATCATTTCTTGTTTCTTTTTATTAATAAGACCATTGACTCCAGCACTTTTGAAAAGATGAGTCAGGAATATTGATTTCTCTCTTTTCTGCATTGAATGATCTGTCATTATGCAGCGGAGACTAAGTTTCTGAACTCTCAGTAGTTTTTTATATGATCAGGCTGCAGAAGCAGGACAAAGTAAATGGACTATTTTAAGTCTCAATAGAAAGAGTGCTTTTTGTAGCACCATAGCACCAGCTTTTTCCCCCCATGGCAGGTATCAAGCAGCTCACACTGCAGATCTCCCTTCATGGCTGGTGTCTGGAAAGAAGCCTTTTCTGCTCACAGTTTGTTGTTCCCTCTGGGAGTCAGAATGTGTCCATGTGCCTATGCACCACAGCACAAGCAAAGCAAGCCACTGCTTTTGCCTTTTTACACCTTCAAATAGCTTTACCAAAGGCTACTAAAACTTGGACATTCAGCAATATAAGGCAGGTCTTACCAATAATTCTAAGTGTGGAGATGTTCAAATGTGTTTGGTTTTAACATGACAGGTCTTCTCTTCTAGCCCATGTATGAGCATGTCTGCCCTGCAGTATTTTGAATGTGACATTAGAGAGCACAAATGACCAGAAGAAAGCAGGAAATCACATTCAGTATCCCTTAGGTCTGTTTGCTGCGTAACTGCTCATGAACTTTGTTGCAAAAGATGATCAAAATAAATAATGTGGAACTTAGATCTTATCAGAGATGGACTATTATAACTTCCAAAGAAGTTCTATTTGGGAAGTTCAGACACAGTATACAAAATGTGTTTCCTGAAAACAGTTGTGCATTAAAAGTTCTGATGGATGATTTTGCATTAAGTACACTCTCTTTTACTTCCCTCTACAGGAGCTTCAATCAATCCTTTTGGGTAATAAGTTTTAGCATTCCTACATGCATTTTCTTTTCCCTTTCTAAATGTTTCATTCTTTTCCTCATCCCCTCTAATGAAAATAGATTTTTTTTAATTCTCTTTTTGATCAACCCTCTCAAGCACACGGAACAGGTTTAATAGTTTTAACTGAAAGGACTACTATGCATCTTCCACTAACATAAGCTGGACACAAAAACTCTAAATGAAACTACCACTATGTCACACAATGTTCATAGGAAATCAAATAAGGGGAAAAAATACCACTGTCAATTTCAATGGACGTTTTCCAAATCATAGAATAGAATTATTTAGGTTGGAAAAGACCTTCAAGAGCATCAAGTCCAACCATCATCCATGCCCACTAAACCACGTCCTGGAGTGTCTTGTCTACGTGTTTTTTGAATACCTCCAGGGATGGTGACTCAACCACTTCCCTGTCAGCCTATTCCAATGTCTGACAGCCCTCTCAATAAAGAAACTTTTCCTAATATCCAATCTAAACCTCCCCTGCTGCAACTTGAGGCCATTTCCTCTCATTCTATCACCAGCCACCAGATAGAAGAGACCAGCACCCACCTCACTACAACCCCCTTTCAGGCAGTTGTAGAGAGCGATAAGGTCCCCCATCAGCCTCCTTTTCTCTGGGCTAAACAGCCCCAGTTCCCCCAGCCGGTCCTCGTAAGACTTGTGCTCCAGGGCCCTCACCAACTTGGTTGCCCTTCTCTAGACACGTTCCAGCACCTCA
>JANZLQ010000221.1:0-14827 GCA_026212715.1 Elanus axillaris | reverse complement strand
CCAGCACTGCTCAGCAGTAGCCAAAACACTGGTGTGTTATCAACACCTTTCCAGCTACCAATGCAGAACGCAGCACTTTGAGGGCTGCTATGGGGAGAATTAATTCCATCTCAGCCAGACCCAATACAGGTCTTTTAATGAGAAACACAAATGTGCCTATGTATAAATGTGGAAAAATCTTTGTGTATGTGTATATATGTTGTTCACATCGATGGCTGACACTGAGTGGTTTTGGCGTAAACTCGGATTTTGAGTTCTTTGAAAAGGGACAAAGTGATATTTGAGAATCTGCATTGTATTGACTTGAGGGATTCAGGTTTAATGATGTGCAGTTTTAAATTCTACTCTTTAACACCAGTTGGGGCTGGAGAGCTGGACATGTTTTGAGAAGAAAGGTTATATGGGCATCTCTGCCCAGTGACAGTTGTTTAGCTAAATTAGTCACAAGATGCAAGTCACAGACGAATCTTTATGGCTCACTCAAGCACACTTTCCTTTACATCTCTTCTTTCTTCTGATGATTTTGCAGATTGTGATATCCAGAGGCATCACTACCAACTGTTTCGCTTTGCCCCTTCTGAGTTGTGTTGTGCTGGTAGACACCAATTATCCCATATCTCAGGAAAGACTGAAGACCTACAGCTTTAAAGATCTATGGTGATGTTCTAAGTAATTGCATTGTGTTATACAAATATAATTGCATTGTGCAATATACAAACATAGGCAAGTGTTTGTTTATGAAATAAAAAAATTACTAAAGATACTAAGTGGTCTGACTCACCAAATGCCATCATTTGATAGTTGTAACTTCATTTTAATTTTTTGTTTTGTTTTGTTTTGTGTTATTATACTCATCACAATAAAATGTCAGCTTAAAAACTTGGTAACGCTGTATTGATAATATTGTTATTTGGTATGTTAATCTCCTTTACAAAGCATCACCATCCCATGATACCCAAACTCAAGAGCCACTTCTTAAATAGTGCAAAAGCAAAGACAGGGAGTAAGAGATGTCTCTTGGCATCTCCTTTTGTATCTAGTAGTGAGCCTTTAAAGTGCTAATTGAAAGCTCATTTCACAGCCTGCCTGAACTCTGTTTTCTTTACAATAATAGATGAAAGTTCTAAGCTTTCAAGCATTCAAGAAACTTTTTGAGAACACCCCTTTTCCCTCTGTATTCACACAGAGAGCAGTGCCTGCAAGAGCTTTTCATTATATTGGGGAGCGAGCAGGAGCTACATGCTAACTATAGCTGAGATTCTCTCTTGCTGGTTAGCAGCTCTTGCGTACTGCAGACGCTACAGAATGTGTTATTAAATGTGAAGCCAGAAGGCACACAGGAGGTATGTACCATGCTGTTGCTTGGAAATTATGCATATGGTCATTGCCAAGATGCAGATCAAACCTGTGGTTTTGTGAACAGGGTTTGTATAATAATTTAAGGTTTTCCTGAAGTAACGGACTCTCATCTACTTGCTCCATATGTAGCCAAGACTTTGGCATTTGCAGCCACCAACGAGGCAGCCTGCTAAATCCATGGGAACACTGACAGACTGAATTGATTGTACCAAGCACGTACATTTCCAGTAAGTCCACAACAGGGAGACAATTGCCTAACTTTGGCACTGTGAAGAGCAACTTTGAGCCTACCTTTTCTCAGCTGACTGTAAAGGGGAAGCAAGTGCTCGCTGTAGACACTTTTTCTAATCCTGCCCTCAGGATTTGGGGAGGTTGTTCAGTAGTAGGAAACTGTGGGCGTTTTAAGTGTGAAGTCAAAACCAAGATGCACGTCTCGAGATAAATCTCTCTTCACCCTCTCTGTCACATTCATTGCGATACTAAGGCAAAAGCAGCATGTTGCTAGCTTCTTTTAGTAGACAGCTAATATAGCTAGAAGAAAACAGGCCAACTTTTGGCATACAATCCTTTCTTCAGGTCTTTAATTTGTCAGTTGGATGATAGAGAACAACTAAAAAGACCTTTGAAAATGCTGTGGATATCATGTTTCCCAACTGCATCTCTCTTTCTTCTGCTGCTTGTGTGCTTCTCTGGCCAGAATGGTACGTATAACACAGACACTCTTACATTTCAGAAGTTCCAATATTTTTTTTCCTTCTCCCCCCCTTCCCCTTCTTAGTCTATTGTCTCAGACAGGTTCCTGGCAAATTGACCATTAGCAAAACTAGGTGGAACTTTGAAAACATTCTTTGAAATTATAGAATGAATTTTTAGAAAAAAATGAAAAAATATTGTGATGAGAACTTTTCTACATTGAAATTACTCTCTGTAGAGAATGGAAGTTGTTTTCCCAGTAATTCAACATGAACTGTATCTGCGTTGTTAAGGTTGACAGGGAGAACCCACTAATGGATAGAAATGAATATTGATATTTCCTGGGGACATAATTATTGAAGGTGTAATAAAACCTTACTAGAAATATCTGTTGCTGAATATTATTGTAGCTATTGAGAATACAAGGTGGGTGCACACTTGGGGAAAACACTGTCAACCACTGAGAAGAATAGGCTGAGGAAAAAGATGTCTCCAGTCAGCCCTTTTTTCCCCTGTGACCATTGGCAATAACTGGAAAGGGTAGTAACTTGAGAAAAAAATATTATCCATAAATCAGCACATCTGAAAGGAAGATGCAGTGAAACTGATGACAATATTTGAGTGTCTTTGCGATTCTTTAGCCAGTGGTTGTTGAGGAGTCAATACTGATTTCTGCAAATATAATTTAACTCTTGAACGTCTACCCTGATGTTTTGAAGAAAATTGACGGGCTGCAGCTGCTTATCATGAGCTACATGGGTTCTTAGATCATCTTAAGTGTGAGTCAGCTTAGCAGTACTGATTTTAGGCTGATGGAGATGAATTTCCTGGGCTTTCCTTCTGTGCTTGTAAAGGCTGAGTGCTCTGTGCTTCTCCAGCCTTCTCGTTCACCCCATTTCTCTGCTGCTTTAGAAGGTAATTGCTGACAACTCCTGGGTTGCCTTAATTCCTTCTCTAAGTGTTGTAGGAGGAATGTCCTCATGTCTGGTGAGGTTGGATTGACCTACTGTATCTAAATTCCTATAACCTGTTTTTTCTGTGCTTGACTTCTGTGTTTGTTCCCTTATTAAATTGTTTTAAGTTTGTAGGGATCCTTAATTTGCTTGTCAACACTGAATAATTCTACCCTTTCTATACTATGTTTGTCCTAGATATGCAATAACTCTATATTTAATTTTTCTTCCCTTGTTTTTAATGTAATTTCTTTTAGATGTTTCCTATTTGATCCCTTTGTCCTCAGTATTCATTGTATAAGTACTTACTGTTCAGTTTTTTTGATACTGAGGTCGTTAGAGAACCCAAAGGATCTCGTATGTTTTTATACCTTTGTTTCTTAGTATAGGCTGGAGTTATACCTTCTGCAGTTCTCTTCCTAAGCAGCTACATTATCCAGTTTTCTGATGTTGCTAAAGCCTCCCTTCTAAAACAACAACAAAAAAGTGTAATTTTCTTCCACTCTCTACCATTTTTTGATACCTTTGAATTTCAGATTTAGATCCTTAACCAGCTCCAATTATTGGGCTCAGTTCAATGAAGTTTTATTTTGAGAACTAATAGGATCATACTGGGAATCTACAGAGCAGACTAAATTTTTTGCATGCATGACAGAAGCCACTTTTTTGCCAAGGCCTTTTAAGCTATGGGGAAATGTTGAGTTGCACAGGTCAATGGGCATGAAAGGCACTATAGGTTTCAGGACAGCAAAGAGATGATATGATATATACAGGGTAGCAAGACTAAGGTCCAGTCTTACAGAGTGGTTCTGTTGACAGAGTAGTTGTTTTTGAAAACTACTTTGATATTAATAGATCAAGAAGAACTCTGATATTATAATTTCAATTGCATTTCTTATTTTTAGGTGGAGAAAATGAACAGTCAACAGACATTATCAGTGTTTGGGAAGGAGCCTCCATCAGCATAACTTGCTCAATGAAAGGTTCAGAAAATGAATTGGGAACATACTTGACAACTATCATACAGCCGGTCAATGTGATATATGTTTCCAAGCAGAATACTTCATATATCCTTCCTGCTTTGGCTAATCGCACCAAGTATTCAAAGGACAGATGGAATCTCAGAGTAACTCTGCACAATGTACAAGAATCTGATTCCAATATCTACCTATGCACTAAGTTTATTAAAAGCAAAGGCCATCACAAAAAGCTGAGTGGGAAGTCAACCGTAGTAGTGGTGAAAGGTATTGCAGTTCTACCTTTTATGTCATGAATTAATAAATACAGATATATATTTTAAATCAAAGATTGGTAGAAAGCATAATGGGAGGGAGAGTCTGACAGAACTTTTCTCATGTCTGCTCAGGTAATGTACTGATTTGCAGGAAAGTGTGAGTCTGTTTCCTGAAAAGATGAAGAAAACACATTAGATAGAACAGTACCAAGAAAACCCCTAGAACATCAATTCATGACTAATTTAATCCTAGCTACAGATTTTCACGAGTCATAGGTTGCTGCAGCAGTTTGGAAACAGTGAGGACCCATAGCTCTTTCCAAAACAGTCAAATCTTTGTGAATAACTAGCAAAGCAATGAGCCTTTTTTTTGTGGGTTTTTTTTGGTAGTGTTTTTTTGCTAATCTCTTTTGGTTTACTATTTCATCTTAATTGACAAATCGATAATAATTGGAAAGCTGGTGCTAGGCAGGGATTGCAAGTTGGGCATAAAGGGTTGTGGGTTGTTTTTTTTTTCTCTTCTTAACAAAGAGTTGATGAATGGGCACAAGTGCTCCTTTTGGCAGGCATTTCCAGTTAGGGGGAATTTTTCTGTCTTTTTATTTTTCTTTTTCTTCTTTTTTTTTTTTCATTAGAAGAGGGTTGAGTCCACAATATTCTTTGGCAGTTTATTCCTCTACGTACCTACTCTGCTGATGAGACCATCTAACCTGAAATGTCTTTACCAAAAATTACAGTGTTTTCTTCTTTTCCTGTCTCCAAAGCACTTTTATTGCTGTGTCAGTAATAGTCATTTATATATATGAAGACTTATCATGTCCTTCTTTAAGCTTCTCTTTTCAAACTTCTTGACTGTGTTTTCTCAGATGAATTCCATCTTGCTGATTATGTACTGTTTCTCCCAGATATTTCATTAAATTACCTTATATCTCTTTTTGATTCCAATCCTCTTCTGTAAAATGCTTGCAACCTTCCCAGAACTATCTTTTGTATAAATGTGATAAACTCTGTCTGCATTCCCTCATCCATATTAATGATGTCAAAAGGAACAGGGCCTGTCCTCAGAGGAACTCAGTGAAAAGTCTTCCCAACTGGACAGCAAGCTATTAATAACTGCTTTTTGAAGACCATTTCAACATTGATGGCACCCACATTGTATGATTTCATCCAGACCGATAGTCCCCAGATCTTTCTATGGCTTAATCTCACTTCAGAAAGCCCGCAACGATCCATGTCTCAAGGGCAAGCTTATGAAGCTGTATTCCCTTAGAAGACTTCAGTATATGTATTTTTAGGTATGTGGACACTCTTTACAACCAGGTAAACCTGTTTGGTCAGTCCTACTTTCAGATCCTGGGACAGGAAAACATGCGAGGGTGTACTGAAATATATCTTTCTTCTCAAGGGATGCGTAAAGGTATTCTTCTAAAAACCAATTTTGTCTAAATTTCTGTGGTCTGTTCTTTCTGTCTTTGACCTCTGTATTTGCTTCTTACTTAAAATGTACTGTAAGTATGTGGTAGCCATTAATCTCTCTTGGTTTTAGCTAAAACCAGTGAAGTTGTTGAACAATCACCGCTCTATGTCAATCCTCAGCAAGGCCAGTCTATCAACATTACCTGTGCACTGAAAAGCTCACATGAAGATGAAGGGTTCTACTTGCTCAAGACTCAAATGCAACCTGAAAGAGTGCTATATGTTTCAAGTCAAAATAGTTCAACTATTTTTCCTGCTTTTGCTAATCGCTTGGAGTATTCAAAAGAAGAAAAGAGAATACTGATAACTCTACACAACCTACAGAAAAATGACAGTGATATATATGTATGTGCTGGGGTGTTGAAAAATTCTACTTTCCTCTCAGTGAACAGAAGTGGCACCATGGTGCTGATTAAAGGTACTATCCTTTTCCTTGTTTAATCTTCAGTAACCATAGGCATGTTGTAATACAAAAGGTGGCCTAAAAGCTTGCAGAACTTTAGTCAGGACAGGTAAAGCACTAATCCATGGCTAGACTTCTTCCACTACCTGGGAAAGTTTGGAGAGTGTGCTCAGACTCTTCTGCACCGTGTTGTACTAGGACACAGAAACAGGCACTATGTTTCTGCCTGCCTTGTACAGCGAGAGGGTAATTATAATAGAGAAAATGTGCTATAATCCCGCATCTTAAAAAAAAAAAGGTCAAAATCAGACAACAAACACTTCAGTGTGTCTGTGAATAATCTGTCAGTTTTAGGAAATGAATCAGTATTTTTAGCATCAGTTCTTTGACCTTAATGTGACATAGATGTCTTTTAGAAACCATTGCCTATAGCAAGTCTTTGCATTTAAAAAAAGGTCACACTAGGGAGTACAGAACAAATCCTCGGGCATTTACTTAAAGTACCACAGATAATAGCAGAGATGATCTCACACACCCTTATTATACGCTGAGCACGCTGTGAGCATCTGTTCCAAAGACAGGTGTTTTTCTTTTTCTGTAGGATGGCATTGTAACCATTTGCGAAGATGAAGACAAAACCAGCAATATAGTGCTTGATTTTGATCTTGGGGTGCAATTTAACGCTGTGCATTGGGCTTTGATGAGATCTTTGGGTAATTAAAATAAGCCCCTAAGAGTTGCAAAGGATTTATCTGCAGTCTGCAAAAAAGACTGTGGTCTCATTCTGTGCCACTAGCCATAACTGGTGCAACAACTCAGTAACATGAGTTGGAGAAAACAACAGCTGCACATCAAACAAGTGGGGTGATCACCAGATATTATGTTATTCAGTTATGGATTAATTCAGGTTTTAGAGAACTGTAACCCTTTCCACTGGCACTATTCTGCTCAGTGTATATACTTCAGATCACAGTAGCCTGCTACTTCTGTCTGTACTGCTTGCAAACCTAGCCATTACATAATTCCTATATACTGGCCAAGCCCTTGGTATTGATGTAATACTGTAGTAAAAAATTTTCTGTTTCAATTATGAGTTTATGGTCCTACTTCTGATCAGTGGTATGGAAGCTATCGCCTTTGTACAGTGCTCCTCACTGACCCTTCACATGCCACCTGCAGTCATCACCAGCCTCTAGAAGAGCACAGGGAATGCCAGTGAGAATACTAATAGGACGGCTGTTTAGCATGCTGTTGATATCTGGTTTCTTGCTGACTAGTAAATAATTTTTTTCTTAATAAAGATAGGATTCTACCTCTTCCTATTTATAATAATAATATAATTTTACATGCAGAAGTGGAGCAGACACACTGCAGTAATAAGTCCTGGGGCATCTATGGTTTTATCATCATGGTAGCACTACTGTTTTTTGCGCTGATATGCTGCACCTTGTACCACGTTGATGTAAGTATGCTTTTACCACGCCAAAGCAAAACTGAATCTGGGTTGAGTGAATAGGTGTCTCTGATACTATTTGTAAATAGTGACTGAGTCAAGCAAACATTTAATAAACCTGAGGCATCATGGCTTCTATTGTCTCCTCTTTGCCCTTGTTTAATGTCTCCCAGCTGTAAACTCTTGGCAGTAGAGACTGTCTTCTCATGTTTCTGCAACTCTTAGTAAACGAGATATTGTTTGCTTTTTGATAACAAACCTCAAGTAAGCCTCACAGTCAACAACAGAGCCATGTGTTGTATGTATTTCCCTGAACAGAGCACCTCACTATTCTGTTCTGCCCCCTGCATCCGCCCCGGCCCCCCCCCCATCAATTGGAAATGGAGCTGTATATACCGATCTTGTAAGAGATGTAAGAGAGTGTTTGGAGGGGGACACAAGGACAACAAAAAGTCATGAAATAGCCTAAAGTCTGAAATTAGCTGTAGAAGAATAATTTTGCCCTGTCCTAGAAAAAAAGGTGACCAAGAAATTTTTCTTTACTGGCATTATTTACATTCATATTCTGCAGAAAGTGCCCAGAAATTATTTGTCTCTGATAGATCCTTCTGCTTCATAAAGATTACTTAAAATTAACAGAGTACGAGTCTCAGGTCAGGCTCCTATCTTGTCTCTCCACATATGGCTTTAGTGCTGCTAAAAAACAGTAGTATAACATAATTCTGGCAAAGCCAGACAGCCCCGTGGGAACTGGTCTCTTGTGTTATCAGTAGCAATCTAAGGATAAGCCTTATTTATGTTGGGGGCACAGTTAGATCCAACTCTTGAAGGAACTTTTAGTGAAATTACATCAGACTGACAATAGAAAGGTAAATAAGTAGGTTGACAATTTCCACCTAATACTCTAAGACCTCATTGGGTTATGAAAGGAATTTTAAAAGTACATTTCCACTTCAAACAGATGGACTCCTAAGATGTAAATTGACTTCTTGGTTGAGGTCTTTTCAAGCTCTGTTCTGAACAGCTCTTTGCTTTGTATTGCAGATGAAGAAATACTTCCAGAAAAGAAAACCAAATGCAGTGTATGAAGATATGTCTTACAGTTCTAGATGTAACACCTTGATCAGAACCAACCTTTACATCACTGACAATTAAGCTTCTGCCAGGTGGGACTGTGTGTGGCTTGACCATTCCTTTACTAGTATCTCTGAGAGCTGCCTTAGCAACCTGATGCGGTAGCTGAACTGAAAATGCTATCACCTACTTCTTCAGTGGAAAGAAAACTCTGCCTTATTTCCAAAGCTGTTTGTGCTTTTTTGATCACTTGTAATTTTTTTTTTTAATGTATAGAAAATGTAGAGAAATGCAGGTACCCTGCACATGTGTTTGCAGTTTAGTATGGAAAGCAGTATTTTTGGACTATGCATTTGGCTACATGCAACATATGGGCTCGTTTCTTTGACTGATAAATAACCCTTTCAGGGAAAATGGGGTAGATGGAGGGGTCTGGTTCTAAGCTTTGGTAAGTGCTCAGGAAGATCTTAACAGGCCTGTTTAATAATATGCAATGGATCCACATATGCATGGGTTACAGTTCTCTTATGAATCCTCATGGGTCTGCTCAAGAGCTTGGGTAGCTAAAACTACTCAAGAGTTACAGCAAATAAATCTGTTCTGAAGAGTATTTAGAAATGTTGTGGCAGACTGGATTACAAGTGAAGTGCTGGATGTGTGGGGGCTTACCTATTCAAAGATCGTAATGGTCCCACAAAACTGCAATTAAGTCTAGATTTCAAATTACTGCCTTTGTCAGAGATACTGGCATGATTGGTGTGGGTCTTGATGTGGTTGACATGACTTGGGACATGATGGCTTTTTGGGACAGCAGAAATATTTCTGACATGCTGGTGTTGGCTCAAACTCCAGATGTCTTAGGACTACACAGCAGAATGCATTTCTCCAAGTCAATGACTCTAGGCTCTACAGTACAAGATGAACTAATCTGGGATAAAAGCCAATGCCTGCATTCCAATCTGGGCACAGATGAGTCTGATCCAAAATCACTCTTAACAAGAGAATTTATCAAAAACTCACATCGGTCAAGTAGAAACTAAATTTGGTTTAGTAATGGCTTATGACAGGTTGCTATGATGAACTTAACTCCTCTAGCTAAGGAAGGACTACAGCTTCCTCCAGCTGTGTTTTGGTTTTGCAGGGCTGGGTCCACTGTGGAAAGACAACAGTCTTGCCTGCCCAGAGGAATATCAAATTGCGCTGTTATGAGGCAAGATTGATGGGGTTGACTTGTGGTTTCTGGGAACAGGCTGAGACTAGAATTTTTCTTTACTGATGTATTTGTTTTGTTTTTTGAGGGATTAGGGCTGGTGTGCCATTGATGAGAGTGCGTAGCTGGAGCAGAGCCAGGGGATCACCCTTTTTTGGAGGTGAGGTCTGCTGAGATCTCAGCTTGCTGAGCCAAGCCTGCCACTTGGGAGAGCCCATTTCCCTCCCAATGTCGCTCATGAAATGCTGTGCACCAGACCGGAGGGAGAAAACTGCTCACTCAGGTGGCTTTTGGAGGGATGGGTTTACCTTGTAAGCAAAGAGGTGTCTGTTGATTGCAGACTCTGCAATCTTCACATAGCTGTACCTGAATAAAATTATGTTTGTGATTGGGGCTTTGTACAGTTGCTTGATATTTTTATACATGTATTAAAGATTATTTCATATATCTTGCAAATGAATGCTAATTATTGAATGGACTGTTTCTTTTAGTTTTGTTTTTTTTTAAATAGAGCAATTCAAAGGTTTCTTGCAAAATATGGTATAACTTTCTCCTAACAGCACCTCAGTAGGCAGCATAACTATTTTCCACTTTATTTGCATAATCTACATGTGGGTTGGTTTTTTTTTCGTTTTAAAACTAATTACTGAAGAAAATAGCAAAGAACACTTCAGGTGATGTATATTCATGCAATCCTTTCATAGCGGGCAAGATAAAATTCCTGAAGAGCTACAAATATCAAATGGAGATGTGTAAGAAACAGTCAGCACCGGGGAAGTTTGGCCCATCCTTTGAACAGCAGCACCTTGCACCCAGTTGCAATGACTTCAGGCCATGGGGTTTGCTAAATCTGGAGCAGGAGATGGCACCTCACCACTGTTTGACCCTGTTTAACATCCCCATGAGCACAGCCCCAGGGGGGTCCTGTGTCCCCTCTTGGGGGTCCCACATCCCCTCTCTCCATGCCCTGGGCGAGCACGGCCCACATCCCCTTGCCACTTGCAGCGGGCCCTGTTGCCGTGGTAACAGGAGGCCCTGTGGTGCCCATGGAGGGGGGCAGGCCATGGGCCTGGTGCCCTGGGAGCACTGCTGGCCCCTCTGCCCACTTCGCTGAGCAGGCCTTCTCCCCAGTAGGTGCCTGGGGGACACAATGCTGTCTGTGTTGGGGTCAGGTGGAATGCCCTGACTTGGAGGGGACAGGACCAGAGCAGACCCTGAGGGGCAATGGAGGCTTTGCAGCCCCTTGTTAAGAGAGGTGCATCTCAGCACCTTCTCTGTATGCCCCAACATTGCTCCCAGGGGACTGTCAGGGTCCTCCCAGGGCTGCTGTTCACAGAGAAGCAGCTTTTCTCACAAGGTGAAACAGGGAGGCCCTCCCACCAGGGCCTGCATGATGCCTGAAGTCCTGGGGCGGGGTTGAGCCACTGGAGGAGGAGCTGACAGGGGCAGCCCAGTGCCACGTTGAAACCACAGTGTCCCCTCCTGCTGGGGCAGGCCCCGGTGTGAAGCTATGGCCATGCACGTCCCTGCCTAGGCAAGGCAGGGTCACCACTTTGCCAAGCTCAGGGACAGCAGCAAGACCAAGCAGACCAAGAGTAAACATCCCTCTCAGCATTTATACTATTTCTGTCTTTGTCCCTGGACAAGCCCAGCTCAGGGGTGGATGTAGAGCCAGGGAAGATGATCTAATAAATTAGATACTGATCTAGGACCTACAGTACCCATAATCAATCACTTCTCGTCACATTCTCATTTTTGGAAAAAGGTGCCAGTTTAGTAGAAAAGGACAATACTCCCAGAGAGACAGTGTATGGAGGTTTGAGATAAGTAAACAGGCATTTGAGATCAGCTTTCTGTAGCAGTACTACTGTGCAAACATGACCACAACTGTAAAAAAAACAAGCTGTGAAAGGAAACAGTAGTGGAGGTGGTTTCTTTGGTTTAGTATAAATAAATAAATAGAGTCTAGCCAAGTAAAATGAAATATAGTGAGACATTTCATGAGTTGTACCTGTGTAGAGGGGTAGAGAATCAACCCCACAATTAACCCAAGCAGGGGTGAATGAACTGCTTGAAGAGAAATGCTGGAGAAATTAGCTCAAGAGTGTCAGAGTAAGGGGTTGGGTGTTTGGCTGTTCAAGAGGTTTGGAGAGGTCACAAGATGCAGCATGGTTTCAGAGCTTCTCTGGAAGGCAGGCATATTGAATTTTTCATCTCCAGACCGAACGGCTCTGGGCTTATCCTTATGCCTTTCCTCTTTTTCTGTCTCCTGTCCCTGCACTGGGGAGGGAAGTGATTTTCAAGAGGAGGTAGGAATTGCAGTATAAGCCTCTGAGACTGGGCCAGGACGCACAGTAGTGAGAATGCTATCAGGGTATTAGCGAGGTCCCCAGCCCCATTTCATGGGATTAATGACAGAAACTGCAGCTGGGAGCAAAGCAGCCTTGGGTTAGGGAGCAGAACTGCAGCTCTGTTATCAGAGTTTACTGAACAGGGATGGAGAAAGCCAAGGCAGCTGAGCAAGGACAGTATGTCAGAATCAGAGAAAACATAGCAGGCAAGGTACAAGCCATGACAGAAGTGACTCAAGTGGCCAGCTCTGTATGGAGTGGCCTGGGCTGAGCTCTTGGAAAGAGGAGGGATCATTAGAAATAAGTTATTTGCAAGACTGGAGAGACCAGCCAACACACATGTGGATTACTGCAGATGGAGCCCATAGATTCAGTAAAATTTAACTGAGGAAAGCATTTTAACCCCTTGACTAAGGCGTATCTGACAAGTGCATGCTTGAATTCAGATGCCAAGGAGGTTGATAAGCCAAGTTGAACCTCAGAACATTTTCCAGGAGGACTCTATACAGGATAGAAGTAGGTTCTTCTCTTGTGGCTTTTGTAGGACACTGGATTATTTCCAGTGGCTATCCTGCAAACAAATGTTTATACACTTCTAGCAGGTTTAAATGCTACATGACATATTTCTAAAGCCTACATTAGTAGAGTTGCCTGGAGTTAGTTTCTTCCACCCATCTGTCAGTGATTGCTGCTGGTGATCATTATTCCATCCAATAACACACATAGGAGACATTCTGTTATTATTTGGAGGATATGATCAAAATATGTCCAGCACTGCTGGCTCTGGTGAAGACAAGCTACCAACTGGTGATTTCTCAAGGTCTCTCTGTTAGTGAAAAAAATATTTCAATTCATGGCATACAATCTTTTGTAAGCACTTGTTTTTCAAGCCATTTAGTTTCTTTTTGAATGTTTTGTAACACTCAGCTTGCAATTATACCTTAACAGTCAGCTTACACTCAACTTGAAAACATGCAGGTTTTTTCTGGTAATTCACAGATTTGGTTTTCACACAGTTTAGAGCTCTGAAGTGATGAAAATGCTTTCTTGGTGCCATTTTTTTTTAATCTGACATCTTTGGTTAATATGCTTCTGCTCTAGCTAATGAATTCTTCTACTTCTTGACATCTAATTTTAAGAGTATTTGTGCTGTCATGCATGGTTTTTAACACTATTTCAAATGCTTCAGTAATGACCGGATACTGGCCATGTGCAGCATGCAAGAAATCTTCCAAATTCCACTTGAAATCTCAACAGGTTTTAACTTACTTTTTGATAAATCACTGATGGTACATTACTGAACTCTCTCATATAGCCAGAGCATCCTACCTTGCTACAGTATCCTCACATGCAGAGGATTTAGGCTTAATAGTAAGATATCATTTTTTTTTCATTCAAGAAAATGAAATAAAGCAACTAGCCTAAATAGTGCTCAGAGTGAATAAAACACTGTGTCCTAACATTAAAATTTTACAGTGTTGTCGTCATCTATCTTATACAAGTAGATTATCCGTCCAGCTTGAGGACAGGAGGGGACTCCACTATGTATAAATAAACTGCTAGTAGGGCTGAATGAACTCTCTGGATGGTGCTAATTCCTTCTTGTGTAACTACTTCACATGAAAAATTATTTTGCTTTTTGGTGGTATTTGATGGCAATGACTGGCTGGCATATTTCTGAAACTCTCTCCAGAGAACATGTCCATATCCCCAGAGAAGATATCCACCTGAAGCATTAGAAATGACCCACTATACTCTTGTGCTTCTGGTTATAATGAGAATAATATCTAAACATTGCAGATGCCAAGTGGAAGATGCTCTCTTATTCTTTCTGTGAATTAGTAACGGTAATTTATATCTCTCTGGGAAAGCCTTTAAGTTAATTTCTCTTAGCAGTTTATGCCACCCTGGGACATTTGGTCCATCTCCTCTTAACACAGTGGAAAACTACATGTTTTTTTCTTCAAGGAATATGACTGAGCTCTGGGGTTCAGGAGCCAGTATTGCATCCACAAATCCATTAACACATGGAGGGCTAAATTATGAAGCCATTTCTCACACAAGTTGTGAAAGTTTACTCTGGGGCTACTTGTACAAGTAATGCTTTATCAATGGGAGTAATCATTTCATCCTCAGATGGCATCCTCATCATCTGCTCTGATATGACAGAAAAAAAGAGCTTTAGGGGGTTTTTTTGTGCTCTTTTTCTACTCATATTGCCTTACAACTCTTAGACAAGCCTTCTGAGAAACCACAAAGGCCAGTTTACTGCTCATGGTTTGCACCTGCATTACATTATCTTTGATCAGAGACATAATTGACAACAAGCTTGTGGGTGAATGACATTTAAGGTATATAGATATGTTCTAGTCTGATTTTTAAGGGTGGATGGTGTCATGGTTTAACCCCAGTCAGCAACTAAGCACCATGCAGCTGCTCACTCACTCTCCCCCCCACCCAGTGGGATAAGGGGAGATCAGGAAAAGAAATAAAACTCATGGGTAGAGATAAGAATGGTTTAATAGAATAAAAAAGAAGAAATTAATAATGATAACACTAATAAAATGGCAATAGTATTAATAAAATTATTACAATATACAAGTGATGCACAATGCAATTGT
>JANZLQ010000220.1:0-14892 GCA_026212715.1 Elanus axillaris | reverse complement strand
AAACATTACTTAGCAGCAACTGAAAACATCAGAGTGTTATCAACATTCCTCTCATACTGAACTCAAAACATAGCACCATAGCAGTTACTAGGAAGACACTTAACTCTATCCCAGCTGAAACCAGGCCATAAGGTATAAAAAATTTCATTTGCTTGGGTAACACTTTCACATGGAGAGTTGGATGTTTCTAGCACAGCACAGATGGCAAGCAACTACCAGAATAGCACAAAACTGCACCCTCATAATGGAAGGGGACAAAGGAATCTCCCAACACTGCATCAAATCTAGTGAAGCAGAACTATCATCCTCTTCTCTTCTAGATGAAAAGGTAAGCCCCACCACCTTTATGCATACCATGATGCTTCTTACACACCACTACTACATGGATGGCCAGCCTGCAGCTCTCAAGCAATTCAAGCACAGCTCCTTTTGCTCTAGTTCTTCTCTCTTATCCATTACCTCCACGCGGGATGTGGCACATCTACTGTGGCATCATAGCATCTACAGAGATGGCTAGTAATAGTGGATGGCCACTCTGTTTTTTCTGTGCATACTGAAGGGAAAAAAAAAAAAAAACCAACCAAAAACCACCACCCCAAAGAACACCATGCCTTCTATTTAAGAACTTTTGCTTTATCTTTCAAAAAGCTCTTTCTTAGCTCTGTTCTTAACTCACTAGCACAACTATTTAATAGACAGGACAAAAGCTTTATTACATACATTTTTCTGCACTGGTAATTCATATCTAGCTGTCACAGGTCAAAAGGGCCCCATTAGAAAGTAAGAAACAACCTTACTTCCAGAAGTCTTCCAGATTAAGCATCATCACTCTAGCCAGGCCTGAGGCAATGTTAAAAAGATTTAAGACCTTAAGACAACACAACTCTTCATTATTTTAATAATAATATTAACTTTTTATTTAATCTGGTAGGCTTAAACTTTATCATAATTATGTTAACTGTACTGCTTATCTGTTTCTTTATTTTATAATACCAGTAAAAAGATAAGTTTCTGAATAAGGTTTCGTATGTACAAAATCGTACAATCTACAAGAAAGATTTCACGGACAGCCACAACTTCCATGAATTCCATAGAGTCCTAGAAACAGACTTCAATGACTAAGTTTCTTTTCAATATCCCTATATGCTATCATGTTCTAGCCTTTGAGCATTTTTTAGTAATTGTTTAGTTATTCTACTATCTTACTCAAGGAAACTTCAAAATCAAATACACCTCCAAAACCTCACCATCCAGTTTCTACTCCTGCTTCTTGGACTCCTCTCCAAGATCCTTCAAGTCCTTACCCAAAGCTTGTGTTTACTAATGTATGCTTCATAATCTGTTGATAAGGGATTAGAGTCCTGTTGGAAATAACTATTATAAGAACAAAGCTGCTTTAAGAGAAGAGGGATGCTCTAAAGCTCCTCACACCTTACAGACTGAGCAATGATAAGAGAACAAATATCACTCTGCATACTTTTCCACCATGCTTCATGAGTCTGAAGACAGCAGGCAGAACATCTCAAAAGCCTGAACCCTCTCCTAACACTGAGCAGCCCTTTAGTGTAATACAAAGGTGCAATGCACAACCACCAGCATTAATTTCTGAGTTCACTTTCTCCAAACAGTGGCTTATTGTTCTCTTTCAAAAGTAAATTCAGCTGAGTGTGATGCGTTTAAGTTGAAATGTTTTTTCTTAATCTAAATGCAAGTACAACATAGCAAGGGAAATGTTACCTCAAGTTAAATGCACCTTTGTTCACACTCTCTTACAAAGGAAGTTTTGGATTGTGAACTCTGTGAAAGGCCATACTGAAATGGAACATAACATTCAACCTTGTTATGCAACTACAGCAATTCATCTTTATTTTATCATTTCAGCAGTGTACTGCCAAACATATTCTTTTATTTAATGAAATCCATACTTAAATAAGTTCTTAAATTCAATACCAGTACTGTTCTCTAGACTCTGCCAAATTTTCTTAAGAAACATGCAGTCCCAGCATATCAAATGCCCTGGACTTCTTCACAGAAAACCCAATTTGAGATCACAAAATCCAATGGGATCAGAACACCTTTGAACTTCCTGACCAGTATTTTGACCAGATTCTCTCAAATCATTATTTGATATATAATAAAGCTTTTTTTTCTTCTTTCAGTTAAAGGAAATTAAGAATACAGTATCTAAAACTTCATCATTCAACGTCATGTAAATAATGCTTGAGCTCCTGCATTCTTTGCACTTCCCTAATAGACTTACTAGAAGGTAAATAGACTTTCTGATACTAACGTCATGTTCCTTCATTCTTGCCACGTGCAAGTTTCTAGATAAAATTTAAGTTTTCAGATTTTAAAGTTTTCAGAATTAGGGGGCATCAAGTGAAACTAACACCTGGTGAAACAGAGTTGTTTTTTTTACCCAGTATGTAATTTAATCTGTCAAACTTCCTACTGCAGGAAGCTTTGAAGCCTAAAAGTTTACAGAGGTTCAAAGAAAACACAAACAGAAATTCCATGGTAGGGGAGAAAAACACAACTATCCAAGATATCAAAAACCAAAGACATTACTTCAGACTCAGCATGTTCCTAAACCATACTTTTCTTGATGATGAAAGAGCAGTTTCTTCAGAAATATGTCCCAAATGCATTTTTGCCCTTATATTCATCCATATGCATCTGCTATTCAATGTTGGGGGAACTTGTATACCAAGCTAAACTGATGCAGTATAGCTGTTCTTCTGACTGTTGCAGTACTTCAATTCAGAGACACCATGATTTTCTGTCTTTAGTTCAGAGTTATCAAAGGCACAATGACCTACTGCAAGCCACTAAGCAGGAATGACTGAAAAAACCCAACCCCAACAATGACACCATCCCCCCCAAACCCCACATTATATGGCAACAGAATAACCTAACAGTTACAAAGAAGCTGGTCTTCTTGGTTCACAGAGTACCTCAAACTCTGATGATTCACATTTTGTGTGCAGTCTCCAAAATCTGTCACTGAAGCTTTTTTATTTTCTAATTTGAAAAAATACAGCACAAGTCAATTGCACCACTTACAAACAATATTCAAAGCTTTCCCTAAATATCATGAGGCAGCCTCCAAACTTTAGGTAAGATGTTGCTAAGACATCTAAATACCACAAATTAAGAACTTAAATCTGAAATTGATAACACTACTGTCATGATTGCAGAACAACCCACTGAATTGCCTCCAGCATGTTACATGCTTAGCAAGCAGTTCCCTAAGCCAAAGACTCCGCTGTCAGAGAATGCACTAAAAAAAATAAAAATTAAAAGAATCATTACATTTCTGGCCAGCTGAAATGTTCTACTTTCACACTCTGCAACAAAGCAGTTTGCTGCAACATTCCGAAAGAAAGTCATGGTCACTAGTTGTGGGATGTTTAAGAATGCAAAACCAAAAAAGCTCCCCAACATCTGACTAGTCCTACCTCATTCAGAAGAACAGGTTCAAAAGTTACATCAATTAAATTGCTACAGTAGGTGGTATATTAAGCAGTGCTCACGAATACAGATTAATTCATATGACTATGTTATTGGGAAAGTGGAGTTTTTAAATCTAAACAAAGATATCAGAACCCCTAAAGCATGGGAATTTTTACATGACTAAACACATACTTAGTTCAAAATAAAGTAACCACTGCAGAAGCTGTTGTCAGATGTCAGTGATGTGAAAAAGCTGGGGCCACAAGGAATCCATACTCCTTGAAAATAATTTGAGCTTTATTTCATTTTAAAATAGGTCAATGAATACTTACAGCAAAGTCTAGCTTGAAAACTGCTACTATCTTTTGCTGGAAGTCCCTCCAAAAACTGATGACCTGCATAAGCATTCATATCTCTTTTCCACACCTCACTGTAATGTAACTTCTACAAGTATTAGTATTTACCTGTCATTCTTATCCTACAATGCAAGATACTACCTTCATCCTATTTTTTAGTTATCTTGAGTTTCTTCTCACCAGCCAGTTCCATACTATTAAATGGTTATCTTTCTCAAACTTGTCAGCAAATTTGGTATTAAAAACACATGTAAGTATTATTATACTCAATCCCTTTTCATCCAAGTCTCCATCTAGCACTTCAAAGTCATCTCACCTACTTCTGTTCAGACACAAAGAAGAAAGCTCTTCATCTTGCTCCTTTTTGAAATCTGCCATTTTGACCTTTCCAAACAGCATCACATGTTCCAGAAGTCAGCACGGTTCAAGGTCACAAGAACTGAAGAAAAGGGGAGGGAACCACATAAGAACGAGCGCAGAAGGCTTTTGGGAAGAAACAGCCAAAGCTGCCATAAATGGCAGTAAGGATCAGTTCTTAACTGGAAAAATTTAACAAGTAGTTCAGAAAACAGTAACAAAAAATACTGGACTTGAGACTGACGAGAGAAGTTTTGAAGAAGTTTTGAAGAAACGTACAGCTCTTGAAAAAAACCCTAACATAAAATGGCAGAGAAAACAAGAGAGATGTCCCTCACTGGCAAAGAATAGAAAATTATTCAGACCATTATCAACTGAATTTGTAAAAGGAAAAAGAAGACTGAGTGTTAGGAAATGGTTATCTTACACTAACTGCTCAAAAGGAAAAGCTAGAAAACATTATCACTTGAATAAAGCTCTGCAGAAGAGACTATAGGGCTATATAACAATATCATGACTTTTAAGTAGTAAGAGAAATTCTGTCTAGCCTGCAGCTTTGTAGGTTCCACAAATCAAAATCACGGACTGGTCAATCTGAACCTCTCAGATGGTTCACAAACATCTTTCCTGCTAGACGTTTTATTCTAATAGCACTGCACGATTCTATTGATCTTCCATTGTACTCTAACTGAAGGACTGAGATAATTCACAGAGCATAAACTACCTAGCAAATCAGTGAAAAGAGTTAAACAAACCTCTACTAACATACCAGTCTGTTCAGGACATGTAAAGACAACCATCACCTATTGACAACTAATGTTTTCAGACCCTCAACTTTCATAATCACTCACTTCAGGAGACTGGAAATCACCTACCTTCATCATAACAGGGGGAAAAAACTCTCACACTCTGATCCTGCAGTTTAACAAAAGATTACTTAGAACTCAAAAACATGTACAATTCAAGACAAAACTCTAGTAAAACTTTTTCTATTACTTTCTCACATTTGAGGAATACAGAACTCTTAAAATGAAGCCAACTAAGAGGCAAGAGCTCCACAAAACTCAGATATAGCATCCCACTTCCTTGCGTGACTACACAACAGCATGTTAAAGGAATTTCAACACATCACGACAATACCTGCTGAGCCACTGCTTACATGCAAGTGAAAAGCCATTCTACATTAAAATAATCTCAAGATAGAAACTAATACAGCACATTTATCTCAAAGCTGCTCTATACACCCCTGCAAACAAAATTCTCCTCTGAAAATGAAAAAAGAAGAAAAAAAATGGAGACCTATGAGAGGTACAGACTACCACACACCCTTTTCCCTTCAAGGACACTACTGTTGTTGCTTCAGGGGGCAGAGGGAAGTTAAACATCCCTGAGCATTGCCAAGGTCAGAACATTCTGAGTTTTCAAAGTCGCTCTGCGTTTCTGCCATAAAACAGCGAGAGTATTAGGAACAAGAATTACCTTATTCTTGCCTGGACTAGTGTGACAAAGGGGAAAAATGTAAAGGCATGTTATGTGTGTACCACAGTTACTTGTGCTGCTCGTAAGAGACACTGTTCAACATGCATCCAAGGTCAGTGCTCCCAGAAAACACTGAGGATTGTACACAGCTGTCCTTAACATTATTCAAAATACACCTGTGAAGTACTAACCTAAACTCACTTACCACTGGAAGGACTGGGGGATTTAGCAGTTGCTTCTTCCTGTGGCTGCTGCATCTGCTCTTCTTGCTGGAGATCCCTCTTTGTAACAGTATCCTCCGTATTCTTTGGCACCTGATTCTCCTGCTGAGTCACCAGCATGCCGACCCCACTCTCCTGAACTGGTGGCTGATTCCCTATTATCATTATCTGCCCTAATTCTGAACCACCTGGATGTTTTTTGGCACATAGTGTCACTTCCGATGGAATGTCACTCTTTAACTTGGGCAACAAATTGTTGTGCTGCTCCAGTAACTCCCCTACAGGAGGCTTAGATAAAACTTTATTGAGCTTGGGCGTTTTTTCTGAAACAGCCTTGAAAGACAGTTTATCCATGCTCTTTGGCTCTCCAGTGCCAAAAGTACATCCTTTTGAAGTTTCTTTTCCCCAGCTTTCTGGTTCAATCTTTTCTAATTCTCGGGCCTGATCAGACAGATTTTTGCTGTTTTTACAAGAACCATCAGCAAATTCCACTTCCATATCTTCATGACACTGTACTTCCCTTCCAAGAATAAACCTCTGAGAAAGTGTTATATTAACAAGGGACCCATCTTCATTTATTTGCTTCTCTTTTACTTGCAGCTTTTCTTCTTGTTCTTCACACTGAGTCTCAGGAACTGCCTCAGATTCAGAAGTCTCTTCCAATGGACAATCCTCAGACTGTGCTTCTCTACACTGAGTGTATGACAAAATCTCAGGCAGACCAGACTGCTCTGCAGCAGCCTGACTTCCAGAAGTACATTCAATCTCCCGATGAGCTGTAGGGGCTAATGACCCATCTTCTGCTACATCTGCACTAACTATCTGCATTACAGGCTTTCCTGCAGTCTGTAAATCCTCCTTTTTTTCTTCTTCACGGTTTTCAGAGAGGGCTTGATCACCTGCATCCAGCCTCAGTTTTACATTGTCATTCTCCACAGAACAAAGTCTCAAGTATGGAGCCTTGCATTCAGAAGTCATCTCTACCTGTGTGGTTTCACCATCTTGGCCCATGTTCAGAGAGCCTGAACTGACCTCTGTATTTGTAGGCTGGCTACATTCACTTGCAGAAAGCATCAGCTTACAGGACTCGGAAGGCTGTGACACAGAGTCACCTGTAGACATCTTTGACAAAGCATCTATGGATCCAGAGACATCTCCTGGTAAGTATAAATTGGTTAAGGCAGCAGCTTTTTCTTCTCCTTCATGCTTCTCTGGGCTCTGAGTTGGAACAAAGATATCCTAAAATGAAAAAAGTCAGACATGGAGCATCAGGCCATCCCAAGTAGGACTATTTGTTATTCCTAGAACATTACACTGGATTTTGGAGCAGAGCAAGCTCAGCACAAAAGTACAGATAAAAAAAAAGCCAAACCAAAACATTCCCTCCCTATTTATGAGTCATAATTGCCCCATTCTTGCTGAGAAAAATTATCACCACCCATTACTTTTTAGTACCTCTGCAGCAGTGTCAGACATAATCCTTGGTATACCTCTCATACTACCAAATCATGAAGTATGAGTCAAGTATGGCAAATCAGTAGCTATTTTTAGTCAAACAACCAAGGGGTTCTGCAAAGATTCTCTGAAGAAATCTAATATATTAGCATGAAAGCCACTTTCAGCTAAGGAGAAGCCCTGCTTTGACTACAGAATTCTCTAGTACAACCTTTATTTTCTGCCTTAAGTTAATGAAATTTGTAATATTAAGCTATAAAGCCACCAACTGTCTGTTAAATCTCTTTGAATAATAACTTCCAGAGATCAAAAAGCACAACAGATAACAAGAATAAGCAACTTGAAAAATGCAGTAAATTAATTCTAGCCTTGTAGGAGAATACAAATGCTTTATTGCAAAACAGCTTCACTTTCTCCATGACAAATGATGCTAAGGTCTGTCCTGATAAAAGTCAAATTTATGACATAGTTTGAGATGCAGGATGCCCAGTTCAGCATCAGAAAGCAGCAGCCTTTCAAAGAGAGAAAGAAAAATAAAAGACACAAAAAAGGTTTTTAGCATAGATTAAAAGACAACGAATTCTATGTTCAGTAACTCACTACGCCCTCCTAAGCTGTTCCACATTTTCTCCACAGGATAAATTGCCACATAGTCTGATCAATATATATATATAACTGTGCCTGGTGGGAACAGGGAAGCTAACAAGAACCAGCTTAGTTGGGAAAATCAACACAAAAGCACAGAGGCTGACTCAAAAACACATTTTCTGCAACAGCCATATAAAAACCTCAGAAAAGGTATCTACATGAACCCTTACATGAGAGAACTCTGGTCGTGATGGTATAGGTAAAGACCCAGGAAAGAAGGCTGGGGCACTCTGGGACACTGGAGTTGAAGCCTGTGGCAGGACAAGAGGTCCTGGTGGGATACATGGGATGGCCATCTCCACTAGCATATCTCGTCTGTGCTTCTGCATCAGCTCTTTTCGTTCTGCAGGGATAGATTGATCCATCTGTTCATCTGTTTTGAAAGAGCAGAAAATAAATAACCAGCAAATTCTTGTGTTGTACCTAAAAAGTTTTCAACATTCTGTTGCAAGACTCATCTTCAGTGGTATACGCAAGTTTCTCATACTTTAATGGGTGAATCTAAAGTCTCTCCGGGTGAATTCTTTTTTTAGGGAGAGAGGCATGAAGAAATAAAAAACAACATCCATATCCTTGAATTTAAATGGGGGGGGAGAAAGTGTTTTGTTAAGAATTCATATAACTATTTTGCTACAGGTCTAGAACTTGCTACAATTAGAAAAAGGTATCAAAAAAATGTATAAAAAGCATTTCACTGAGGTTTTTTTTCATCTGGGGGGGTGGGGCAAGGGGGTGGTGTCCCTTTTGCTATCTTTATTAAAATGCAACCAAATTCAGACCCTGGCTGAACAAAATATCTATTCTAAAAGTATTCCACATTCTGTGACAGGAATCTCACAGAAAGGAATGATGATTTTGTATTATACTGGAAGTCTGCGTGGATGGGTATCTTATCCCAGATGGCAAATGGGTGCTTAGAGAAAATGTTTAAGAACCAAGGTATCATATACAACAATCCCTCTTTTGGCATGGCATTCTAGAATACACACAGATCACATCGGAAAGCTTTTTAGAATATTGTGCAAGTCATGTAAGTTAAGGTAAAATAACTGTTAGGATGCAGTCCTCCCCTCTCCTTTCTATTGCCCTAACAGTATATACTTAATACAGATATCTGCCTGTAGCAAGGATGGCTTGTCCCCAAGAAAGGAGGACAATTGTAAGCAGCAATCTGTATCCCATACAAAGTATTCCCCATCTTTCAAGTGAAGGGGAGCTAACCAACAGTACTAATTTTATTATGATAGCTATGCAGGAAATAGCAACAGCACATCAACATCCAAGTCACAAATACAGACTTCCCTTCATCTATCTTTCAGTGTTCTCAATCCTGCTTTATTCTTTAGATATCATTTTAGCAGGTTTTGAAAAGGCTGCATGGTCAGACTAAACCACAGAGCACATAAACATGACCACAGGCCAGTATGCAGAAAATTTTACCTTTTGCTTGCTCCTGTTCAGTAGGACTGCTGGGGACGAGAGCACTGGATCCAAAGGCAACAGGAGGAAGAATAACTAGGTCTGAAGAGACACTGCACACCAAGAAAAGTGAACATGGAAAAGATGACCATATGTCACTAGAAAATGAATTAACTTCTCCCCAAATGTAGCTCCAGCTTATCACAATAGGAGTCTTCTCATAAAAGGAGTGTCAGGTGTTCACTTGCAAGAGACTTGAGAAATGGCTATTGACCACATGGGCATCATTAGTTCATTTCATTGCAAAATGAATTAACTTCTCCCCAAATGTAGCTCCAGCTTATCACAATAGGAGTCTTCTCATAAAAGGAGTGTCAGGTGTTCACTTGCAAGAGACTTGAGAAATGGCTATTGACCACATGGGCATCATTAGTTCATTTCATTGCAAAATAAAGCCATGCTCCTCTCACAGCGCAAAATTAAAACACTGATTGCTTAAAATCAAGCACAAGTCCTTGAATAAAGAAAAGAGTGGTGGAAATGCACTACTGCAATTAAGCTATTGCAATAGTTTGGGGATTTTTTGCTTACATGGAGTGACTCTCCTGTACAAGGGATCCCTGTCCAGAGAGCTGCAGGAGATGCAGACTGCGGGCAGGGGTGCACGCCAGAGAACTTCCCTCTTCCACCCTGCTTATTGAACAGCCACTCCCTGCAGCGGTTTTGAACAAAAGGAAGTAAGATTAGAAATTTGACCAATAACCAAGGTGATCAGAAAATTCCAAGGAATGATATTCACACTACTGTAGTCACTTCTCAGGTAGGCAAGGACAAGCTGATTTTCACACAGAGTTGGAGAAGGACTGCACATGAAAGTTCAGTATGTGAAATGTGAGCATAATATAATTAAGATGAAAAAGATAAGTTCATACCTATAGATATAGAATAGATTTTTATCAGGCCAGACTGTGCAAGTCTTCCTACTTGGGAATTTTAAAAGAAAAATCCCCAATGGCTGCAATATCAGCGCATGTGATCCAGTGCTAGAATGCAAATACAGGCAAGGTTCTTGCACTTAGTCAGTCAATGCAAGGTGTCTTTTCTTGTAAGTAGGAGGTTGTTATTGAACCTTCTGGATACAAAGGGTTCATGCACAAGATCATACCGGTATAGACACAGTTGTGCACAACTTTAAATAAAATGCATGAAGTGAGACTTCATTTAGCTCATGCTTTATGAACTGTGATAAAGTTGCCTTTCAAAACTTTATTTTCTAGGCCCTTCACTATTAAGATTGTTAAGAACCTTTCTATTTCTTTATTAACCATTCAGTTGTGGATACCAAAACCAGACATAGACATCCTCCTAGCAAGACATGCAGCAATGACCTCTCTCCTGATCCTATTTCCTGTAATCTCTTCTCTTACAGGGGAGGAATATTAACCTAGATGACAAATAAGATTGACCAAAATTGGGGCACAAAGATTTTGATTGCAGGATCCTGTCCTATCCCAAATAGGAAGGCCAGTTCAGAGGAGTAAGGCGGGATGTTTTGCCAAAGTTACCCAGCATAAGTAAGTCTACAATATTTCCCTACACTACTTATCCACACTTTAGACTGTGTCACTACAAAGGGTGAGCATTATTGCTGCCAGTTTCAGAAGAGGGTAAAAGGGGTTTTTTTTGTTTTGTTCTTCAAGGGGCACAGAAAGAAAGGAAATTAAATGTATTTAACAAGCCAGTGCAACTGTTCTAACACGAAGTGACATTTAGACATTGCTCCATAGTACAATGAAAAAGGTTGTGGCCTTTCATTTCCAAAGCGTTCCCAACTTTAGCAGAAATTACATGGAAAATACTCACAACACTACATGCTTAAAAGGATCAAGTAGGGATGATGATTATCATGATCTCTGGGATGGCCACTTTGGCTCTGCTTGCCTATTGTTACCTGTTGCATTATTCTCAGGAAACATCTCTTCCTGAGTTGACGGGGTATCCAGCTCCTCGTGGCCAGAATCAAGGGATTGCTCAGTTTTAGCGGGGTCACACACAGGCATTTGTTTCCTAGTATGCTCTTCTGCTTCCTGCAGAGTTCTAGAAAAGCAAGACACAGTCACTGACCTGAGAAATTTGAAGCGTGAAGTAATACTGCAACACCATAAAGAAAAATTTATCAGCACAGATGAGAGGTATTCACTTGTGTATACCACAGAAAAAAAGGAAAAAAAAATCTGACAAAACAACATGTTCATCCTTGACAACTCATATTTTCAGAATTCTTTTGTAAGTTTTCTAGCCATTTAAGCAATGCTTAAATGGAATGCAAATTGTTCTACTGGCTTCTATTCAATGCAGCTTCTAGGAATTTTGTTCCACCTCCTTTTTAATATTATTTTGTGGTAGTATATGACAGTACAATATGAGCTAAATATTATTATATCGAGCATAAAAGATATATAGAGAGTTTTCATCAAACTGAAGTTTCACATCTAAATAATTAAAACTATAAAGCTTACAATAACAAATACTCAAAAGCATTCTGGAATAGCCACCACTTTGCCTCTTTGGCCTAAGGCCAAAGCCCATACTGCAGTGACTAAGTTATCTTGAAATAACTTCTGTGACTTAAACTGAATTATTACTTTTAATATATTCCAGTCACTTAAAGTTATTAGTATATTTTATTATCCAGTGCACTCTCCCTTAAAAATAAACCTATTGATAACTTTGTTTTATAAGAGTCTGACACCACCTCTTCTCTTAGCTAGGAACAGTGAAAGCACTCCTTAGTCAGCACTGCTACAAAAAGGTCTAATCAGTACTTCATCTTTCCCTTCACTTTTCTCTTTTGCCTGGAAGCCTGAATTCTTCTACATCTAAAAATCTAGTAAAAAAGACACAAGCCAACTTCCATAATGTCAGCAAGAGACCTACAAAGAACATGTTCTGTTTTACCTTTCAGACTTCTCTGACTGGCCTTCCAAGGCAGTATGTGCTTCTGTGCTGCAGACAGTTTCTGTGCTGTCCCCACACAGCTCTAGCAAGAGAGGGGAAAGAAAAAAAAAAAGATACACTTGTTACTCGGTCACCTGGAATAATGTAAAAAGAAAGTGTAGTTCTGCAAATTACACAAATATCAAGACAAGCTTTGTATGGAAAAAAGTAATCTTGAACTATCAAGGATAACAACAAAAAAGGACAAGATGCGGTTTTTACAAGGGGAGGAATTCAGTATCAGATTGTCTGGATATTCTGGAAACAAATTAGGAAAGAGAGGTGCAAGAATCCATGACAGTACTTAGACAGCTACAAGAAAACAAATAAACCCAAAGGAAAGAGAAGGCAAAATTATTTTCAACCACCAATCAGCTTTGAACTCATTTTTGAAAACTACCAATACTGTATTTCCTGTCAAAGAACCAAAAAATCTGTAATTTAAAGAAACAAGAGAGAATTGACAGAGCAACAAATGGTCATGTAAGATCACTTTCACATACCATCTTTAGTATCGTTCTTCACAAGTCTGGAAGAAGAGACAGCAGCTCCAGGGTGAAACTGATGCCTAGCATCTCGTTCATTGGGCACGAAGTCCATTTCAAAGTCCTGGCTCTGTGAGAGCTCTAGAGCTCCAAAATGGGGCTGTGATGTGCCTGTATCTAACATCAAATATCGATAACTAATATATATACAAAAAGAAAAAAAGTCAGAGCCATCTATCACTCTACAAGGGCAAAAGATACACCCTCCAACAAGAAAAATATTTAGGCTATTGCTGAAACTCTTAATAAACTAACAGACTGAGATCTCTGCTGCACTAATTAAAAATACGGTAAGAGAACAGGGACTGTGGCCATTAACTCAGAAACCAGTGTTAATCAGCAAAGTCTTATGTAATGCCATTAGGTACTGCAGCAGATTTGGATTCTGTGATGAGAAAACAATCCTGATAATACATAGCCTGTGCCTGAAAGTCCTTTGATGACAACAACCATTACGCCAGGAGTTCTTTGCCATGGAAAGGCTTCATCTCCTAACAGTCACGACGCATCCATGCCTCTTCCAAGCCATTTCCTGTCTCCAAGATCCTTGTTAACAATGATATGAAATCACCTTCCCCGCCCCCCGCCAAACACCAAAGCATACAGATCAACTTCTGGAAAAAGACACCAATCTCCAACCCATTACCACTGGCACAACTACCCCTGGTGAGACAAGCAAGGCAGTTGCACTGAAAAACTACACAGACGGTTGACAGATTCACAGCCCCAAAAAGAGACCTGAAATGGAGAAGTTACCTTCTACACACGAAGGCGAAGTAGCACAGTCCTCAACGCCACCTTCACCTCCTTCTCCAGCCTTTCCCAGGGCACTGCAACAGAAAGACTTGCTCACATCACGCCGGGGCTCCTGCAGGCTGCCTTCTTACAGCCGACCTGCGTTCCGAGGGGTACCTTCGCAGTTGCAGCACCCGGCCAGGCGCTCCCAAGCCCTCCGGCCCGGGCTCCGGCGCCCTCTGCGCTGTACCGGGACGGGCGCGGCCGCAGCCAGTACCGACTCCACGGTTTTAAGCCCGTCCTCGGCGCGACAGCGGCTTTACAGGGCGAGAGGGGCCCAGGAGGCGGCGGCCGAGAGCCGGCGCGCCTCGGCCTGGCAGAGGATGGCGGCTCCCGCGGCCCCGGCCCACGCACCTGCTCTCCCCGCCGGGCGGTGGCACCTCCTCAGCGGCGCGGCTCCGCGGGCCGGCGGCGTCCGGGCGAGCAGGGCTCTCCATTGGCTCTGCAAGCACAGCGCCGTCAGGGCGGCTGCGGGCCCCCGGGCGCGCCGCTGCCCCGCGCCCGGCTCTTACCTGCGAGTCGCTCCCGGGCCGCCCCGCCTCCCGCGGGTGCCCGGCCGCCGGCAGGACCGCAGACGATCTCCTGCAAGACAGACGCACGGGCCGCATCAGGGCAGGGCAGGGCAGGGCAGGGCCGCGCCGCCCCCGGGCCGGGCGCTCACCAGCACGGGGCTCGGGCTCCGCCGGGCCGGCAGCCGGCGGGCCAGCACGCCGAGGCAGGCCTGCTCCGCGTCCTCCTCCGCGCCCGTGCTCTCGGGCTGCGAGTCCTCCACGATCAGGCGGGGCGTGTCCCGCTGCGAGAAGCCGGGGTCCAGCTGGCTACTGCTGCCACCGCCGCGCTCCATGAGGGAAGCGGAACAACCCGGCGGCGCACCGGCCGCGGCCCTACGCCGCCCGCCCGCCACACGGCGCCACGCTTCCCGCGGCCGCCATCTTGTACCGCCGATTGGCGGCGCGCGACCCGCCCCGCCCCGCCGGCGCCGTTACCAAGGAGGCGCCGCCCCGGGCGCCGCCCACGAAGCGGTAACGTCGGCTGGTCTGGAGGTGCCCCGTTCCCTTCAGCGAAGGCAGACGCCCGCTCGGCCTCTCCGTGAGGAGCCGGGGAGAGGCAGCAGCGCCGTGCCCCTCTCCGCCCTCCCCCTCCCCCGCCCCGTCCCGGCCGAGAGCC
>JANZLQ010000219.1:0-14926 GCA_026212715.1 Elanus axillaris | reverse complement strand
GATGAGTCCTGCCCCTGAGGAGGAAGGAGCAGCAGAGACAAGGTGTGATGAACTGACCCCAACCCCCATTGCCCGTCACCCTGCGCCGCTGCTGGGAAGGAGGTGGAGTAAATGAGGAGTGAAGTTGAGCCTGGGAATAAGGGAGGGGTGGGGCGAAGGTGTTTTCAGGATTTGGTTTTATTTCTCACTATCCTACTCTGATTTGAGCGGTAATAAATTAAGCTAATTTCCCCAAGTTGGGTCCGTTTTGCCCATGACGGTAACTGGTGAGCGATCTCTTCCTGTCCTTATCTCGACCCACAAGCTCTTTGATATATTTTCTCTCCCCTGTCCAGGTAGGGGGCGGGGCAGAGTGATAGAACAGCTTTGGTGGGCACCTGGCCTCCAGCCAGGGTTAACCCACCACAAGACCATACTTAACAAAATAATGTAAATGATTTTGGATCTTCCTATGTGCATATGATCTTCTGAAGCTGTTGTTAGTTCTTTCTCTGTAGGCAGGACTGTGTAGTATTTAAATAGCAATAGACAGCAAGGATCAGCGTGATTTCGCCTTGCAAGACAAATTATACCTGTTCAGGAATTGCAGGGTTTTTTGCTACATGTTACCTGTACAGCATCAGATTGTGTTCCTCGGCCACAGCTGGTCCCAGTGCCATCACTAGCAGCCATCAGGCAAGGTCTGTTCCTCTGTGAGTAGACACTCTGTGGCAAGACCTTTGGCTCATACAGTGACACACATGGAGGCAAAAAATAATAACAAAAAGTTATTTGGCTTCATGCCAACACACAGTGCAAAATCCCACTTAACAAATAAGTAACCAGATATTTCTAAACTTCTTGGCCTCAGTAAACCCCCAGGTACTCCTTAAGGGTGTGATCCAAAGTTCAAGTTTATAGTAAGATTCCCTGCCGCTGGTCACAAGCAAAGCAGACAGAGACCCTGTTAGTGTAGGACAGATGCTGACTCTTTCAGACAGCATGATGAATTGCCATTCTAAAATAACATACCTAATTATGAAAGAAAAATTTCATAACTAGACTTGTTTTATTAGATGAGACGTGTTAAGGAGCAAGTAATATAGCACCTGCCAAAATGTTCTAGCAGATTTTGTGCTGGAGTTCTCATAGTCAGTTTGAGTACCCTTACAGGTGCTGGGAAGTAAAAAACTTAAGAGAGAAACCTGCGTTCACACACTCTATCTCATGGAAAAACACACTTGCAGGTGGTGGAAGGGTGGAAGCCAAGGCTATGGATGGAACGATACAAGTGGAAGGCTCCTTGGCAAGATCCTTTGCATGTGATAAAAGACACCTGTATTGCTATCTACACGATGTATCTCAAAAAAGTCCACAGCAATTGGCAAGACACAGCATTTACGTAAAGTACTACATAAATCCTTTCAAACCTACACAAGTTACCAAGTTAAGCATAAGATACCAAACATCCATCTAGCTGTATTAGCAGCATGTTATTCTGTAGTTGTATTAGCGACATTTCTTCAGTCAAAACCGCTCCAGGTATAAGGACCTCGGGCTCAAAAACCCTGCAGCCCCAAGAACTCACTCATCTCATTATACTACTATCTAGTATATTGTTATCTATTTTCTCTCATTTGCTCTAAAAAGCAAGTCTGATCAGACCATGATGCTAGCTTTCAATGTCCATGTATTAACTAGCTTTGGATTTCTCCCAGGCTACCCTTCGTGTGTGGGAAGAGCTTCCCATAAACACCTGCACAGCCACCTCGCTATCCTCCTTCGGATTCCTCCCCAAAACCTTCTTTTCCTGTAAAGCCTACCAAAAAATGTATTGGGGTTAGACTGCTGGTGCACCAAGGCAACTGATTATCCTCTTGAGTAATACTGACTCATAGTTTTCTTGTCCACGCGCAGGGTTCTGTCTGCACGCGTATGTTGTGCTTTATGGTTAAAACACACACCCTTTACTTTATAGACTATCTTTTTGTTCTTTACCAATATTGGCCCATGACTAAACACACAGATTAAGATACATATACACACGGAAGCACATGTAATACAAATGGATACACGTGAAAATCTGATGGCTGAAGCCTGGGACAGTCGATCTGCATTTGAAAATGTATCTCGTATTGAAGCATTTCTGCTAAAAAGAAGTGTTTGTCATGAAGCCTCTCCTTTCTTCTCCTTTCCCTTTTCCTTCCTTTCTCTCCTTCCCTTCCCTATTCCTGTTCTTATTATCTCCCTCCAATTAAAGTGTTTTTTTGATAAATCCCTTGTGGTTGTGAAACTTTTGGACTGTGCACCACTCAGTTTTATTTAATTTTCCCCGTTTCCTGGGCAACAGCTTGAGCTGGTGCCTACCTGTGAACCTTAACATCAGAGTCCATCTGCCACTGCTCCCAGTGAAGGCCTCGCAGAAGGATTATAAACACATTAGTATGCCAACCATGAATAAATTAACACCTAAATTTGCTGACAAAGAGCTTGGTTAATACAAAGTTAAGTTTGCCTCATGGGTTCCTCCTGTCATTCCGGGACAGCAACAAATCCAGTGGCAAGTCCAAGTGATGCTCAAACCTCTGAAAACTAGGAAATACCCACCTGAGGTACATCCTGGTGCAGCACTAAGGCTGTACCTGTAGCACGCAGTGGCTCCTGGCATTAATTCCCAAGGAAATCTATTGCACCAATGGCACGAAGATGATAGGTGTGTGGGCAAAAGGAAGAGAGGCATGTAAATCAGGAGACAAGTCTTGATGCCTCATTTTGCGATTAAGACCACTACCAGTGGTGATATCCCCAAATCCTTTGGCTATAGACATTGCGTGAGGGTGGTCTGTGATCTTTATAGCAGGCAAGTCACAGTCTATGTCTGTAGCTGATCCTGTAAGTGCTCAAGCTCATTGTGAAAGCGGACAAAGAATTAATGTATCAGAGGCTGTTTCAGGGAGTTGGGTCTCAGTGCTTGAGTGCAGCATATGTACAGAATTCCTCTTTTAGTAGCACTCGCCGGGACATAGGTTTTCCTTTAAGAGAAATGTGCTACAGCTCTGAGATGCTCTGCTTCAGGAATCATGTGTCATGCATATGTATGCTACAGGAAGACTGAATCACTGATCAAGCAAGGCAGAGTTCATGTTGTACTGATGTACCTGAGCTCTGGATTTCCTGGTTCTCAGAGGTTTGTGTCTCACTGACATACTGGAAGGAAACAAGACCGGGCAACCAGAAACTGAATGTTTTCCTCACTGAATTGCCTGTTGATTTTTTTTTTTTTTTTTTTTTTGCACAAAGAGAAGAAGAATTCGAAGTTTGGCTATTTCAAGAAATTACAGCAACCACCTATATGTGCAGCTGGGGTACTACTGTAGTAGATACCAATATCCCCCAACTCTTCATCCTAGATGTCCAAATCACTTTGAAAGGAAATAAATGTCATTATTCTCATCTTACAAGTAAAGAAACAGAGAACAAAAGAAGCAAACTGATGTGGTTGATACTGCTTGAGGCTGGAGATGGAAAGTAGTGAATAAAATAAAACACACCCCAAAAAATCTGTGCTATTTTTGGCTATTTGATGCCATTACATATATGACAGGTAGCAACCTAATGCATGGTTCCTAATGTGCCAGCTGAGTTGTATGCCAGGCCAGACCCTGCCTCCCTGTTAGACTTGCCCTTGAGTCAGCCAGGCTTTCTTGCCTTTCCTCAGCCCACGCAGTCTCCCTTCCCTGCCCAACCAGTCCCTCCCTACCTGGCAATACTTAACCTGATTTTCAGATTAATATATTTGCATTTATTCACTCCTTCATTTCCTGGTCTACTGAGTTTAAATTTGCATCTCTCCAGGTCTGCTTAGATATTGGCACATACAATCAGCTCACACTCTTCTTCTTCTCAGTCAGAGTTATTCAGATCCCAGAACGCATCTCAGAAGGACAAATGGGACTGAACTACCACTACCACCAAACCTTCTTTTCCTTTCAGTGGCTGTCCTCCAACATCAGTTTCACATCCTTGCAACTACTCCCTTCCTATGATCCTTTCTCTCCTTACTACAGCACCAGCTCTCCCCACCCTCTTGCTCCTCCAGCCCGAACTCCTCTCAGCGAGCTGCTGCGTACAGCACTTTTCTGTTTTCGTTGACAGTTTTTGAACCTCCTTACTGTTTTCTTATGCTCACATTGCATTTTTCCAAAGTAAAATAGAAACAAAACCCAAATTCTGGCAGAAGTGGAGTCTGGCAACCTGTCTGCAGACCTTTTGCGGATTTGAGTTGGGCTTAGGTCAGATTCAAGAGTAACGCTGTTTCACAATCCATGTGAATACTAACCAGCTGGAAGTCTTCTTGGCTGCCCTATTCAGCCAACAACAGTGTAATCCATTTAGTCAGGGAGAATTGGGTACATGCCTATGCAGGCAGCTAAGAACTTTTTTTTTGCTGATCTGAAGAGTAGTAGGTGCCAGTGGATTGCATGTCAGGAGAATGATTGCTTTGGAACATGGCTTGTTATCCCGGTCTGTGCGATTGCTAGCACCTGTCAATCTTAAAAGAATGTGAGGGGTGGGGAAATTAAGGGGTTACATCCTAAGAACTCTTTGTTTAGATAACCCTGGCTCTTGTAGGAAGAACACTGAACTTCAGGGTCAGTTACACCTGTACTTTAGACCTTTGGAGGAGTCAGTCTTTAGATGTGTGTACTTGTACAGCCTTCTGAGGGCAGACGTGAACTCAGTTGTGCTTGTGCTCCAACTCAGTCAGCAACTGTGTAATTACAGTTCATGTAGCACTGAGCCCACACAGATGTATGGACAGAGAGCGGCATGGCATTTGGAAACCAGTCAAATATACGCAAAGTATAGAGAGGTCAATTCACTGAAGAAATAATTGAAATCAAAATTGTTGTTCCCCTAGAAGTGGAGGCAGAGAATATTCTAAAAGACTTAAAAGTCTTAATGTTAAGACTTAATATTCTTAAAAGACTTAAAAGACATTATTTAGTGTTAGAAAATGTGTAGAATCTACAGACTATGAGGAAGGATTGTATAACAGAGAAAACAATCCCCAAAAGCTACCAAAATTAAGGAGGACAACTGGATGATGGTTCTTGACATGTGGCAGTTCCTACACAGAACTTTTCAGCTGTTGAACAGGGAGGAAATCCAAAGAACAAAGTGTTTTATCTGAAATAAATGTACACAAAACTAGAGGGGATACAAACAAACATAAAAACCTACGTATAATCTCTGAGGAAGATGGTGTTACAGTATAAGTTACGAAGTCTGACAATATACAGAGCCAGATGGTTTGTAATAGCAAGTATTCAAAAGTTTAAAGAGCTATCTAGTCCAAAAATAGTTCATTTGCTTAATTAAATTACCTAGGATGTGAAAGGGCAATTACAGTTCTAAAGCGACTCCTGGCTAGGCTCATTGTCTCAATAATTTCCAAATCAGCTTTGCTCACTTGATATATAAATGACCATTTCCTTTTTTTTTTTTTTCCACCACCATATAGGGCTCGAAGCACTGGGTGCCTGGTTGTGGTACAAATGTAAGCTGCAATATTTTTTAACTGTGGGAACAGTTCAAGGGTGTCAGGTATATTAGGAAGATTTACATGACTGCATTTTGACTTCTTGGATTTGAGCACTGGCAACATTTCAGGTTCAAAGGCTTTTGTTTAAAATGAGATTTAATGTATGTAGACCATAGCATTGCCAATAATATCTTGAACTGGGTGTGTTTTATTGGGTGATTCATAAAGAAAGTCAAACAAAGTATGCACAGTGGTATTGGAATGTGGGTGGGATCAAAGTAACGATTTAGTGGAATATGTTTGTCAAGTACCACATACAGGAAATCTTTCTGAATAAGGATGGATTTAGCCCATGAGAACTTCAGCATATTTCCAAATGTCAGTTATTCCAATGAACCCCAGTGAAAATATCAAAGTAAACCAAGAAAGCTGCATCGTTCACCCTCAGATATTCCATTACCAGTGAGACTACAGTCAGACTTGTTGGGAGTAAAGGGCAGGAAAACGATTAAAATTCATAAAAATAACATTGCTTTAAAGGGACACCGTCTGCATTTCCTACAGAGAAGAAAAATTCTGTCTGTTCTCTTAATAGGTTGGCTGCAACATTTTTACTTAAATAGAATTTTGCTATTAATTGAGCATCCATAAGCCCATGCTGAGCTGGGTTTGTTGTGATTGTAGATGTGAAAGGCAGTCTGCTGTTTTTCAAGACGTATGTATAGAGAATTAATATTCCACAAATGCTATTTAGTTCTCAAAATTTCCCATCAACTGTGTATTTTTTAAAGGTATGAATGCTATTAACCCACAGGTTAATGGATCAGCTTTAAATAATATACTACTACATCCTTTCACTCAAATGTACTTTAAGATTTAGATTAGATTAAATATACAAGGAAGATTTTAGTTTGTGATTTGCCTCAGCAAGAAATGGATGAAATAGAAGGCTGTGCTTGCTGTGGTGACCTTCACCAATCCATTAAAAGTTAATCTGTGCAGTTCTCAAAATTGTCAGGGAATAAAACTTCAGGAGATTAGGAACTTGAGAATAAAGGAAGAGTTCTTTCTCTTGGAAAGCTCTTGTTTATATGCATTAATGACCTCATGATACCTTTTGGTAAGCAAACAGAAAAACATGCAATGTACAGCATGTCAGCGCAAGTCAGAGGAGAGGCAGTGAAAATTTGGCTTTTCTTGAAAAAAAACCAAGCTGTTAGAGAGATTCTGCTTCTTTGATCCAGACATCAAGCTTTCATAAAAATAGAGCTGGGAGCAGTATGTCTTGCCTTAAGATAGGCTTTATGTGTTCTTACCCTCAAAAATCTCTGCATCCTTTTTTCTTCCAGTTTTGGCTCCTTAGATGCCACAAACACAGCATATGTAGATCAAGGCTGATTACTTTCTATTTTACTTCTTCCCTTGGGCTAGATAAGCAAACCAACCAGCCCTCAGTTTGATCTTATGTTTTGTGTGACCAGTCCAGGAATAGGAGTCCCCTCAAAGGGATGCTTATGTCCTCAATCCTGTGTTGGAATAAATAAGGTGTTAACGAACTTGCTATTGCTATGGGGTAACACACCCTGGCAGCTCTGCATTTGGGTAGAAGTCTTTGAACTCGCACAACGTCGTTTACCTCCCCCTCCTGCAGGATAAAGCCAGCTGGGAGTTCAATTTTTCCCCATCCTCTGTGCCAATCATTGGGGACCCAGCTCCCCAAACCCCCTGTTATTTCCAGAGGTCTGATTTCCCTCCTTTCCAGGTTGCTGTTTGTTCTGCAGCCACAAGCAAATGCTACAACCCAGGTCACCCTGATGCCCGAGTGCTCCTATTCTCTGTGTAGGAGCCAAAGGGGATATTCCCATCGCGGTGCAGTTCATCAGAGTTTTTTTAGAAGAGGGATTACAGTCAAGACATGTGCCCAGAAGTTCAGTGAACGATAGTAACTCGAATAAAGTCCAAATTGTTCACGGGCTAAGCTCCTCCCTTGCTGATGACTGCATGAACACCTGGACCAGGGGGCTGGGGACCACATCTCCATTCCAGCCACCTGCCTTACTGAAAGGATTTATTGGGCTTCAGCAGGACTATCTCAAACTCAGACTTCAACCAAGAGCTGAGGAGTTCAACTAAGAGAATTTTTTTTAATATGTCCTAACACCAAAATGAGACTTTTGACTCTTTGGGGTTTGGACTGAATGATATTTTGTCACTGTCAAAGTGTCAGGGTTAACTATTTTCTAATCCATTTTACTACCCTCCTGATATCATTAGAGAGATTAATGACTGTGGTAGCTTCTCTTTAAGGTTGTCCTCCAGATAGATCTTCACTTTGCTGACTCCATTACTGCAGCTAACTAGTGCCAGTTCTCTTTAAATTATACCTTCACAACTGACCTTTCCAATTATTGCTCTATTATTTTTATTCTCATGAGTTCTTAAAACTTTTCTAACTGTGAAGGTCAGAGCTGTGATTTCCTGATCTGCCTGATACTTGGTGAAGGTATGTCTGCATACCCTTAGAATGCAGGCTTAGTATAAAACTTTGCTTGGCATTTAACTGCCCTAAAAAAAAAACACTTAGAGCCTCCTTGTGTACTGCAGGATCTTTGGACCTGATGCACCCGCCACTGTTCAATCATCTTTAAAGAAACTACAACAAATGATTGAAGGGGAGAGTAACAAGTCTGGACTATAAAATACACTGCATTGTGCATATTTCCAATTTCGGCTCTTCAAGATAGTCTCTTAACTATCAGTTATGTCAGGGTGATCAGCATCTGTTGGTGCACTCAAGGCTCTGACAAGTTATTGCTTTTTTGAAGACATTACTATATTATTACTCCTCACTAGAAAAATGAAGCTTTTGATCAAGTAGTGCATTCTTTTCCCCCTTGTAAAATAGTTTATATACTAAATATTCAAAAGCTTACAAAACAAAACATACAGGCTTCTCATTTATTTTTAGGTTTGACTGAACTCAGATTATCTGTGTTGGAGGCAAATTCTGAAGGCCATGGACAGGCAGTACTACCACTGATGTACATGGAAATTAGAATAAATATTAAACAAAGATTTGTCCTGAAAAGAAAAATACAGACATCATAACAGCAATAACTATAATTTGTGTGGTCAAAGCTTTGCAAAACTGCAGGTTTCTTTATGGGTTAATTTGTTTTTATAAAGGACATAGACCCAAAAGGGGATTTGGAGTTTACATCAAACATCCTCTGCATTTCAGGACTGTTTAGACTGGCTGTGGGAAGAGGAGAGGTCACACTCCCAAAGTCAGACTTAAACTCATTCAAACACAAAAATTTTATTTATAACAGAAATAAACCAAAACAGAACAAAAAGTTAGAACTCTATCCTTCATGCTGTAGGGAATTTTTTGGATTGATGCGAATTTCTCAATTGGATTTTTCTCCCTCTGAGATTTCTTTCTCAGATAGTTTTCTTATTTACTGTTTGGACTGCAAAGAACCCTCTCACTGCTAAGTCTGAACAAAAGAATCAATTTTAGTCTGTAAGATAAGTCTCCTCAGTCACGACCTGGCTTACAATTGAATTTTAATTTCTCCTTTTCAGTTGCCTCATGATTGCTTATAATGAACACCCAGTTCCACTGATGGAGACAAAAAGACAGGAATGATACCACAGGCTGGCTACAGACACCCTACCTGCCACCTAAGTTACTCTAAGGGTAAGGCCAGGATGGACAGATGCATTTTCATTTGAAAATTTTAATTTGAAACTTGATTGGAAGATCCCTGTTTGGGTCTTCTGTAACCAGAGGAAGCACTTACCAACATGCATTCACTGCCTGAGGAATTAATGAGGAAAATCAATGTGAAGTTCACACCTTCTCTGGCTGGCAGCACACACACACTGGGCATGTTTTAGACAAACCTGATGCCCACTTGGCAGAACAAATTTCTGACAGTATAAGAGCCCTGTTATCTCTCCTTGGCAATATGCACAAGAGGACCTGCTTGCTTTACAATAAAACATTGGCCTTAATATAATACTCTCTTCATAGTTTACAAGGCTAAGCTTAATTAAAGGGAGAATTGTGGATGCCCTCCTTTCATTCGGTAGTAAACACTGGCTCCTTCACCCCATACAAAGCTAATGGTGGTAAACTGGGCAAAGTTATCCACTAGATACTACGCTATTCTGTAGGAGAATAGTGTACTGTGGAATATAGTGTTAGAAGGAAACAGCATTACTATTCAGTAAATCCAGTTGTAATTTATAATGAGACCCTCGCTGGGCTGCTCCTGCAGTGAGCTGGAAGGCAATAAGGTGTTGCTGTCCTGCTGCAAAATCTCCCTGAATGCTGAAGTACAGAACTCTCTCCAATTATTGTTCTAATCAGACAACATTTAGTTGGGTGAAGCTGATCTTTACATTCCCTTTTCAAGCAGCAACTTACTGGTATCAGCTATACCAGAAGAACAAAAAGAATGGAGTAAACCAGTGTCAGCACCACTGAAAGGAAACTGAGACAGTTCATGTCACCTCCATGGACTCACTTGTAATAATCATCACGCTGTCTTTTCAAACTGTGCTCACAATCGGCAGCCCGAGGAGAGGACCTGCAAAACAAAACATGTTACAATAGCTACAGACACTACTGAATTGCAACCTTGAATGCCCACAGTCAGCGACCCCCCTGTTTTGAACTGCACCTTGGTACCTGTCAGGTCATCTCAGAAATTTATTTTTACATATATAAAGCTCCACCTTTAAATTAGTTTGCTTTTCCTCTGTTGCTCTGACAGCTACTATTAGAAAAATTTTCCAAAGCCTTGGAAAGCGCTGCTCCTAACTTCCAGATTAAATCCATCTAAAGCCAATTTGTGTCTATTTTTTAACTGAGCTGATATTTTGCTTTAGCTAGTTCTTGTCCTTTCCTGGTGCTTAATTGCCAAGAGTATTTGTAGTCTTCTCAAGTTGTACTTCAGCTTCTGTTTTTCAGGTCTAAGAAAAAAGCTTTTTTTTTTTTTTTTATTCTTTCCCCATCTAACAGTCTCAGTGGAGAAATGTAGTGCTATCACCAGCCTGGGGCTATGGCACATCACTTGAAAGGACAGGAAAACTTGCATTACTTTTCACTACCATTCTCATGCTATAGGAGATTGCCCTGGGGATTAACAGCGAACCAGTAGAATAAATTTGACCCTCTTGACAAACGTACATCTATCCTGCCAAAAGTCTTTCCCAAGCACTTTAGGAACAGTGCATCTGTTACAAGGTCTATCAAGAAGCATGCCAGTAAGCTTTATACAAACAACCCCCAGGTTTTTTTTTCAGCAGCAATAATGCTGCTTTTCAAAGTACTTGGCAGTGAAGCTGCAAGTAGAATCTCTCCGGAGGTTTACTCCCCTCTAACCTTTTCCAGCAGATTTTCTCTTCAGGAGGGAGTGACTGGACCATATAAATGCCACAAACAAGAGAAGTTAAAACATGAAGCAACACTACAATAAAATGAAGTAACAGGCAGCTGCAGATTCTTCTGGCATTAACGCTGGAAGCAGTGGCCAAGAAGGATCTAAATTCACTTTTTGCATGTGAAATGAAGTGGAATAACCCTACTCAAGTTAAAAAAAATTGCAGTGGCTTAAGACCTATGTGACTGAAATCAGAATCAGGCCCTCAATTTCCACCAGGTCATTCCTGTACTTCTCTGGTTTTCATGTCTCAGGATTCTCATGATGCCTTTCCAGAGCAGTCGTTTTCTAACCTTCATGGTGATTAAGTAAACAAATGGACAAAAAGTAGCATCCTCCAGAATTGTAGCCATTTCATAACCACTGGATTTTGCATTGGACCTAGGGTCTGAGAGGCAAGCTGCTCCTCCTGCTTGAGGAATTGCTTGCTCAGCAGCAGCTGCTTTCCTTTTAAGAGATTTTGGCAGTTCCTTGGGCAGGCACCGGTGAAATTTCTGTGGCGGCAGTCACCACCATACTGCACATTTGTGTCAACCACAGGACGCAGAAGCATTTCTCCCCAGGCAGCATGGAGTTAATTTGCCTCCTGCTCTGTGCCTTGGGAATAACAGCTGGGATGACAGCCCAGAGTAGGAGGGCCTGGATTGAACTCACCAGTGAAGAGGAGGGATAACATTTTTGTGTGAGGAAGATGCTTGCCAAGAAATCAATAGGGAAAGCAACAGTGGGAGAAAGGAAGTAACTCATCAGGTGCTCAGGACAGACAACAGTGGTTTCGGGAGCTGGCTGCACATAAGGGTCTTGGATGGATCTTTCTCTATGAGACAGAAAGCCAGAGCAGGAAGGTAGATGCCTTCATAAGTCTGGGAACTTCGCCAGCACCTCACAAGCATCCAGTTTCCTACCAACGCAGGCTAGAGAAATACCACTACACCACTTCTAGAGAGGGTAAGGGCAAAGGGGAGGTCGGCAGCAGCCCCAGCTACAGATGCCCCAAGCTGCTGGAGGACCACATGCTGGGACAGAGCGCTGTTAGGTAGCCAGCCCCAGGTCTCACACCAAGGCAACACTACAGGCAGGAGAATAACCCAGTCCTCCATACTCCTGGTCTTGTGCCTCTAAGCAGGAGGCTGTCTTCCTTCCTCTATTACATGAAAGCAGTGGTGTTACACTGAAAAAAAACTAGGGTGAGTGACAGGATAGTCCTGCTTTAGCTGTCTAAGCAAAAAAAAAGCCGAAGTGAAGGATGAATCAAGCCTACACTCCTAAGGCAACTAGTACTACCTTGAATTTCCAGGTGGAGACAGGCCTGGACAAACTTTCTGATTATCACCCTCAGAAACACCTTGAGCCAGATCACATCTTGCTGGCTTAAGCCCAGCTCTGAGGACCTAAATCTCTCATGCTAAGGAGCAATTAATTTGAGATCAGTGCAATTGCACTGTTACAAAATTAGAACAAACTAAAGGATGGTCTGGCTCCTCCAGTTTCTGGAAACTGAAGGAAATTATTTCTGAGGAAAGAACAGATTACTTGAAACTCTAAGGGAAGGCTGCTGAAAAACAAAAACTCTTTACTTGTATTTCCCAAAAGCAAAATACAGTTGGGTAGGAAGAAGTGAGGTAAATCATTCTTCAAAACTTAAAATTATTCACTGAATAAGATGCTACAGAAGGGAGAAAAAGAAAACCTCTAGGATGCAAAGACTTGTTTTCCTTTGCTTTTAACCAGCCATTTGAAAACACTGCAACATGACCAATTCCTCAAAAATGTTTTCCTGACCACAGCGTCTTGCATGCAGACAAACACAAAGATTATGCCAGTTCCTGGAAGAATGAATGTCATTAGCTTTTTTTAATATTGAAGCACATGTCTGTTTGTATTGTTGTTTTTCTCTCTTCTTATCTCCCTAATTTGGGGGCATATATTTTCCTTTTTTTTTTCCCCCTTTGGTTCCTAGACTATTTTGTTTAAATGAGTACAATAGGTTACTTCTGACTCTCATAATTCTTTTTTTTTTGGCTCTTCAGACTTTTTGCCTGTGCAAGTAAAACTGCCCTTCCTTAACACCCTCTCTGCTGCTGTTTCAGCCTGAACAGCTTCCACTGGGTCATCCTGGTGCTAGTGTTTTAAACAATTTGCTTGTTCATAAGTAGCTAATTAGTTACTTGCTATCTTCAGAAGTAAGCTTTTGAGGTCTGGGCTTTAACCTTTCTTAGTGAGGGCTCCTGTTTCGCCACCGTGTATTTGAGAAGAAGTTTCCCCAGATTAAGAAGAAAGATGGGAATCTGACTTGCTTTCCTGGGCAAATTTCTCAGGCACTGTTTTATATTATGGTGGTACTGAGCCAAGGCAGCAATTCAGCATGTACTTACATGCCTTTGCAGTTGGTGGGATGTACTACTGTCCCAAAAATGGACAGGCTGAAGCAAGTGCTCTCCCAAACTGGAACTTTGTTAACTGTATTCCAGTGCATGCCTGCATTGAGAGGCTTTAGAAAGTTAAGGTGCCTTGGTTAAAGCTGCAGAGTCAATGCATGTACTGTAAAGTGCATTAATCTGTTCTATGAATGCTCTCATTACCATTACATCGTTGTAGCTTAATCCAAGCACACTTATGGACAAGCCCTGAAGCTCTGCTTGTGACACTGAACAACTTTGAAAATAGCGCGCTACTTACCAGTCTCTTTCTGTAATCCACAATCTAATGTAGATTAGATTAGAATCGAATGTAATTCAAGTGTTTCTTGCTGATATTAATTATGCTGGTATAATGTTTCACCTGTACAATAAGCAGAAATTCCCAAACTTCATGAATTACAAAATCGGGACCAAAGAAAAGGGATAGATGACTAATGGGACACATGAAAGACATGGAAACGTTTAAAGATGTGACAAAAAAAGAGAAGAATTTATGGAAAGGTGACCCCAAGCTGTAACACTGTGAATTTCAGTCCCTCAACAGCAGAAAAGTCTGGATCAAAGTTAGAGGAGCAACATTTAACTCGGACCTAAAATTGAAAGGATGGAGCGGGATGGTGCAAAACCTTAAAAATTCATTATCTCCTGTCAATTTGTAGAATGTATTACTGGCTGAACTGTCAACCTGCTTTAAATTAGTTGTGCTATGAGTGCAAACTGTAATTCTTCTATGTTAGCGCATGTATCCTATTTGCTTATTGAAAGACTTTATTGTATAATGCATTCTTGTGGAAAGGCAGTGAGCTGACAGAAACCTAGCAATATTCTGTACTGGTTGTCTGAAAACCGGCTGCGTTTTTTTTTTCCTCTTTGCTAAATTCTCCCGAAAAAAGAAAAGCTTAGTCAAATCACAAGCACCTCGCAGATGAGCCTCTCCTTGGATCTCTCGCTTTTGACTGCTCTCTCCTGACAGGCGCCGATACTCCACTAGGAATGCTGTTGCGTTGTCCTCCCTGGGGGTGACAGCAGCTCTGCTCCAGGCGCCTCCTCAGCCCGGGACGCGGGAGCGCTGGAGGAGTCCAAGCGTCTCCCCGCGGCCTACGGGCGCGACTGCGGGAACCCAGCTGGGACTCCTCAGTGACGTGACCACCGCCACAACCGAGTCTTGCCAGGAAGCCCCTAATGACGTGGCAGTAATCTCGCAATGACTAATCAAGATTTTCTTCATTTCCCTTTAGCAATTTTACCTCATAAATCAGTGAAAAAAATGAAAACATAACTGCGAGAGCAGGACGGGGCCTAGGACGTGAAATACCTGAGAGAGGACGCTCGCCTGCTTTCCCGGGGTTAGCGCGGGCGGCTCTTCTCCGCCAGACTCTGGCTGCCGAGGGCAGAGGGGAGCGGTGACGAGACCCCCCCCCCCCTCCCCGATTTCGGTGGGGCCGCTCCCGACGCCGGCTGCAGCGCAGCGCCCAGCCCGCCCGCCCGAGGTGCGGGGCGCAGCCCTGCCCCCCCCCGCGGGCGGCCGC
>JANZLQ010000218.1:0-14939 GCA_026212715.1 Elanus axillaris | reverse complement strand
ACCAATGCAGAACACAGCACTATGAGGGCTGCTATGGGGAGAATTAATTCCATCTCAGCCAGACCCAATACAAATGGCAAAAGTTCTAGAAGCAAGATCCATTTGGCAAAAAAGTTGCAATTGCCAACACAGCCAAAAGGAACTACCTCACCCAAAAATTCCACTGTTGTTTTAGCAGAGGTCCCTGGGAAAACTGTGCTAGCAAAGCCTCCCCAGTGTAGGCAAGATCTCCTCTTTATTTTTCCTTCCTTTAATTACAGGGCCCCTGTATGATCATTTGAGACATCTAGAAGCTCATATACAACCTCACAGTTACATGGGGAGTCCCAGACCTTCTGCCCACCGCCCAGCTGCGTGCCCCAGCAGCGTGGAGCAGCGTGTGCCCAGGAGGATCTGCTTCCCCACTCTGTGCTACCAGAACCCAGACCAAGCTTGGCAGCTCAGGGGAGGAACGCCTCGAAGACCTCAGTGTGACTTCCCAGCACTGGTGAATACCTGGAAAAAGCTCTGCCAGCCTCCCAGTCACTCTTAGCAACAGGCTGTAGCAAGCTAGATGTAATAGTGTATTTATTGGGTTAACATGCAAGCTTTAATAAATGTGTTGTAAGGAAGGAGATAAAACAAAATAAAAGGCATGTATTTAGCTCAAGAGGGCTTCTCTGCTGCATTCAGCCAGTAGTTCCAAAGCCAGCCTAACCTTTGGGACAACTATGACAGCTCTGAGCAATAACAAATATAAAGACTTTCTATGTAATGCTCTTTTCCTTGGTGGTTTCACATGCCTGTGCATTCATCCCTAAGGATTTTCTGTAACCCCCAGCTCCAATAACGGATTCAGCCAGGATGTCAGCTTGTATCTTTCTGCCTTACTAATGAAATCCCATCTATCAGCAGCTCAGCAGCTGGCAGGAAAACGGCTTTTGAAATACATCTTCACAAAGGGCAGGCGTAGAAGGGGTGGCTGAAAGCCACATTAACTTTGAGTTCATGTAAGTCTATATGCATAACATCTCTGACAAGAACTGTTTATTTATAAACCCATAGAGAGAATAAAGAACGCAGCCCATTAGTACTGTAAAGTAGAGTTTAAACATAGCGCAAGCAAGTAAGCTTTGACAAATAGTAACCTTGGGAAAGTGATCTCCAGACATAATTTGCTTAGTGGAAACAGAGAACAACCAGTAAGTCTCCTTTCATGGCAACATCCTCATTTACTCCCTGAAATCATTGGGACTTCCTCCCAGGAAACCAGAACAAGGGACTTTCTTCCCTGTGGATATTCTGTGCTGCTCTCTCTGCCCAGGTCTTAGTCATTACTCTTACTTAAAAGTCAGCAAAATGTGCTGTTGCCGTATAACCATAAACTTGAGTGGTCTTGTATCAAATTACCCATAATTTGCTATTGGGTTTATCAGCTATTTTCCAGAGAGAATCAGGACTTTCTTCTAAAATAATGAAATTAATTAGGTTCACTAATAATGTGAGAAGTTTTCTAATTAACCTCCTCCATAGCACAACAAAACACCTTTCTCATTCTGTCCCAGTAACTCCTGCCCAATAGGACTTCAGCAGCATCCTGAGCTGGCACACCTGGGTAGAGACATCAAGCACCTTATTATAATTATTATTTCATGACACTTAAATTTGAGATCTCTGACTAATGGCATTAACTGCCGTGAGCTAAATGCTATGAAGAGCTAGAGGAAAGCTAAATTTTGGCCCAGGGAGTGTTGTTTACTTCTGCTGAGCAGCAGGGGAAAGGGGAGGCTTTGCTTATTAGGAAGAGAAATCAGAAAAGCAGCTACTTAATTTCCTGTCATTTGTCAATTTACAGAACACACTTGGATGCTGCTCCTTTATATAAGTAAGTCAGAAACAAACAACAAATGTGCAAGAGAGTTTAGGAAAAGCCAGGCTAACAGTGACCTACTGCTGGATGCAGGTGGTTTGTGCTACCATCTCTCCCTGTCCATCAGGCTCACTCCCAAGTTAATCACCAAATTTTTTTGATCCGGCCTCTGATTTGGAAATCTTTACTTCAGGTCTCCTCAAGGAGAAGGAGGGGCCCAGAATGGGGAGAACAAGCATATCCCCCCCTGCTGTGAAGCTGGTTTGAGGTGTGAAGGAACCACCAGGCTCTGTCTCTTGGTTTGAAAGATGAGAGAAGTTAAGAGCCTGGCAGATGCCCAAGTGTGGCTGCTACACAGCTGCTCCAGGTACATCTGCCATCCTAACTTCATCCAGTCATCAGCCCCCAGGCATATGGATTGAGGTTAACATCCTCACAATTTGCATTACAGGAAAATCTGGTGTTACGTTTGTCCTCCCTGGTCTTTGTACTCAGCCAGCTGTGACTATGGGATATAGGACTCCTTCCAAGCCCCTTGCAGAAGACCTTGCCTGCTTTAGGCCCTATATGGAAAACCCTGCAAGTCCTATCAGACCCCAGATACCAACTCTCCTTGGGTTGTGTCAGCCTGCATGTAAGCAACACCCATCCTCAACACTATGTCCCAACAAGACTAAACTTGCCCAAGCCCAAAGCATCTCTAACCTCTAAGCAGGCACAGCTCCTGAAGCCTTTGATCTAACAGCTGCATAAGTCCCCCTGATAACATGAAAATGAAGGCAGGGACCTTTTTTCACCATAGGTATCACCCAAAAGATTTCTATGCCATAAGTCATTAGCACTGTAGCTGTAACCATAACTCTGAAATAAACTAGTCTTCTAAATTATTGTGAGAGCAAGTTTCCCCCCCCCCCCCGACCTTACCTGTAAGGCCAAAGTAGGCTAGCTTTTAAGAAATACTGTTAATACTTCACTATAAACAGAGGTACAGTCTTTCAAGCAAGTAATGGTGGTTTGCCCTGTGGCTGAATAAAAAAATAATGTTACTTGCCTAGTGAACAGCCTCAAAAGAACCAGTGTCTTGCATGTAGAGATGAAAAAATACTGTGTAAGATGCAGCTGTTCTTTCAAGCCCTCACAAAGTTTAATGATATTGTGGAGGGTGTGGCTGCTAATGTAAACTGTAAATAATTTCTTGAAAGTAATTTATGGGAAGGGACCTTCCATAAGGGACCTTCTGTCTTGTGTGTTTTTCTCCCCCAGTCAGTCACACTGACTTACATTAGAACAGCTGTGCAGAGGCTTGGGGGTTGCTGAGCTGAGTAAGTTAGGCATAGCAAGAGCAATACTCCTGAACCAAGCTAGTGATTCTCAGGGGTTTTAAGGATGGGGTTATTGGTGCATCGCAATGCCCGACATCTTTTTGTGTCAGCAAGTCCTTTTTAATTTTTTCCCATTCGCTTTTACTCTGGAGAGAAGTGCTGGAAGTCCTGCCAATTTTTGCAGCGCCTTGGCCAGCTGCTCCGCACATACACACACACACAGAACAGTGACATCCTCCATCCATCCACCCATTCGCAGTGGCAGACAAAGCCAAGCTCCGGCCCTGCTGGCAGCATGGATGGCCCCAGGGCTGTGCTGTGGTAGGCATGCGGTTGCTCCAATTTAGAATTCCTCCTCACTGTTATTTACAAATATCTTTCTCTCTCTCAAATCTTCCGTTTGTGGCTATACTTGCCCTCCATCGAGAAACTGTGTGCCAGTTTTAGTTCTCCTTCCTGACGTGGTATTTGTAACTGACAGTAATTAACGCCTTTCTGGAGCACACTTTATTTATATTCCTGTAACTGTAAATACCATCAAGCATGTGCACAGGGCAGCTCTCACCTTGGCATTGCCTTTGGGCCTGTTAGGGTTTGCATTTTGTGGTCAGAGCAGAAGCAGAATGTGGGATTAGCTGTCAGTGTTACCATGGTTAGCCTAAACCCTCCTATGGTCACCATTAAAGCCTTATTCCTAAAACTGGAGGTTTTAACACGAAAAAGAGGTATATTTCAAACAGAAGTGGATATTTTAACTTCCTTCCCTCTCCAATGCCATATGGCATCAAGATCTACCTTTTTTTCCTCCTTTTTTAACCAACAGAAGTAATATATAGCAGGAGTCTGCACACTCGGATTATTTATCTTTAAGACAAACTTTGCCTTTTGGGGAGACACCTCATTTTTCCTTGGTGCCTCCAACTCCCTGTAACAGCTGTTCAGTTTTCTCAAAGACTTCAATGGCAAAGGTCTCTGTGTGTTAAACATCATGGTAAAGACTCTCTGGTCATGTTCACTGGAGAGTGAGCTGAGCAGGCTCATCTCGCACACCGTGCTCTTGATCCACCTTGACCTTAGTCACACTCCTCCAGCTTCACTCCTAAGGCTGAGCCCCTTTCCTTTCACAGGAGGCCTCATTTCATGTGCAGGCTTTATTTCTCAAGTGTTGCAATGACCAAAGTCTCAAGCATACCAAGGGAAAAAATTACATTTTGAAAGAAAAATATTGATTTTTCCCTCACCATTTTAAGCCTCCTGCCTGTGAACAATGCACAGATTTCTTTTTTTTTTTTCCCCTTTCCAGAAGGATAGCAGACAGATATTTCACCCCTTTTCAACCTGGTTAAACTGCCCCCCCGCCCCGTCCTTGCCCCAAAAGCCCCTTTTCACCCCTCTCTAAGGTCCTGTGGAGAGGCAGGAGAGTAAGAACTTTTCCATTTGCTGTTATGGGCATCCTCCATGCTTTTCTATCTGTGTATGTCTTTATTTCTAAAGCTAGAATTGCAGAGGGAATAGTAATAAATTATTCCTCTTGGTTTACAGGTAACTGTTTAAGCTTTATCATTAATGTATGCAGGAGACATGTAAAAACAAGGTGGAAGTATATGTATGTAATCTCATATGATGAGACTCAACCATCAGCTTGTCCTCAAAATTTAAATATTTTTCAGTATATAAACACTGCTAAACTATGTCATGGACTGAATATCTCCACTGGAGGAAAATTTAATCCTTTAAATTAGTTAGGGAGCACATCAAGAGAGCTTCAACTGCAAATTTCTGGCATCTCAGTTTGTATGAAATCTTTGTTCACACCCCAGCCCTGAAAAAGCAATAATAATTTGAACTGATATTACCCTGCTGTATTATAATACTTCAACTTACCACATGTAGTACTGATAATATTGACAGAAAATAACTAGTGCAAGCCCAGTTGTTGCACTTCTTAATAGGCACCCTTCCTATGCTTTTCAGCAGTTCTAAGGCTGTCATTCAGTTTACCTGAAGTACTAATGAGGCTTAGTGCAACAGACTGGATTACATTTTGCATAAAGATTACAAAGCATAATGTGAATTGCACTCAGAGAGGGAGTACTGAACCCGTAGTGAGGAGAGGCAGAAAATGAAGAGCTGGAGAATGAGGGATGCTTACAGCCTTCAGACAAAGAAGAGTTTGCAAGGCAAAACAAATGTTCTCCATATGTCTGTCCAGAAAGCTGCCGGCCTTCCTGCAGAATGGGATTGGTGTGAGGATAGGAAGCAACAGCCAGATCCAGAGAAGCTGTCTAGAACTGGGGTGTCTGTCACGGTGTGTGGCTCACTAACCACCAGCAACATCGGCCTCACTGGGATTAGGCAATACCTATGAGAAGCAGTACCAGGTATTGCCCTTGTCCCATTTCCTTCACAGAGAGCCCTGTTCCTCCCTGCGCTAGTAGTGGTTTGCTTCTTTGCTGGCTTGGCTATCTCCTGAAGGGCTGGTGCTCGCCAGAGCGGGAAGCTCAGTGAAGAATAGCAAGAGCTAACTCTAGCACCCCACGGGGCTAGGGAGGCAGCAGAAATCAGAGCACCAGCAGAGAAAAAAGGCTGAGAGGTGCAGCATTTATGAAGAAAAAACAATCTAATTACAACTGTAGACAAGGGACTAATTGCAAAAGCTAAACAATTAGACATGTATAAATTAATACTTAATTCATACCACTAGTGATAGCGATTAGCAATGCCTGTAAGAACTAAATATTTATAAATAGACTCTTATTCACACAGAGATATATCTTTCTGCATGGGCAGCCCAATTAATTATTACCAATGCAATTGGCTCGGTAGTTCAGATTTGACTCCAATGGCCAAGGACTAACAGCCATTGTTATCTAGGCTGGATGTCAGCTGCAGACATTCATTCATTCATTCAATGAACTGTTGTAATGAGCTCAAAGTCTCTAGCAGACCCAGAAATGAAGGAAAAATAGAGCACTTTTTTTTACACAAAAGCAGAAATCTAGCTTCCACTTCAGGAGGCCTGTGAGACTCCCTAGCGGGGTGAAACTTTGCCCCCTGCATGAAGCCCAGTGGGGCTGCCTTACCAGGAGACCACATAGCAGAGAGGGAGCTGGATGTGGGATTTGAGTAACCACCTGCTTGGCCATCAGCTTAACCCTTGTTATCAATGGCCAAGCAAAACTCTTAACTTCGTGAGCTGCCTTTGTCTTTAGTGTTGTTTCCAGCCAGGGGCAATACACCAGCTACGAAGCACAAATGCAGCCCAGGGCTGCCTCTACTCACAGACTTGCACTGCCCTTTTCTTGCAGTTACATGAGTAATAGTGGCAATGTGTAGAAACACGTCCACAGTACACGTAGAGACACTCGCACTCCATAGTTTGATTATCTACACTGCTTAAAACATATTCACAAAATCCTTATTTTTCCCAAGTACTGTATTCAAATTAAATATTCATCTCCCTTAAAAAGCAATTAAATTTTACTGTCTAGTAATTTGCAAATCTGAACAGCAAAGGTAGAAAAATAATTAGCATAGTAAGAAATCAGTTATTCTCTGATAAGCTCATAAACCCTTTTAATTAAAATCACAATATTTTTAATTGCTAAAGGGAATATTTTGTTTATAATAGCAAACATTTCTAAGTTTTAATTTAAGTTCCAATCTAATATTGTGATAATTGAGAAATGGCCTCCAGGGGGCATTAGTATCCACCAAACAAAATAATGTGCCTCTCCATGCTACCAAAGGATTTTCTTGCATGAAAGAGTATCTTCTTGGGATACAGGAAAGGTAAGTTGGCCTATACAAACCCTGACAAGTTTCCTGTGAGCATATACTGAGGGAAACAGTTGCCATTCATTTAAAACCACACTTATTTAAAAAGTTATTATTAATCACGATACAACAGTATACTTCCAGTAACTCTACGCATGCAAACTAAAATACGCTTTCTAACTCAATGTATATAAAGACATGTTTTGTTTTTTAAACTTTCAGACGTTATTTTGAAAACACGATAAATACCTTGGAATTGCTGCATTGTGTCACTTTTTCTGTCAACAGCAACCTAATGACCTGTGAAGGATTTACAAAAGTTAGGGGTTGACAAACCTGGTGGCCTGATAGAGGTCAGGCTGCCACCACTTTGTCTTCCCCAGTCCAGCCAGTAGCAAGGCTGAGCATAGGTATATGCCCACACAGCCAACCACACATACAGGCATGCCTAGGCATCATGCAAACGCAAACATAACCAACAGCCTCGTCCTGTTCCTTCACCGCTGGTCAGGACTATAGTCCATTAGTAGGAAATCTATACACAGATATGCACAGTTGCATCCCTCCAGTAGCTGGCTCCTGGAGCAGCCCAGGGGAGATGAGATAGAGGCTTGGGTCTCTCATGGGGTTGTTGGGGCTCTCCACCCACCCAGTGACATGCTGAGCTCCTCTGTCAGGCTGAGGAGCCACACATAACCACATAATTAATCACATAACCTAACAATAAGCACATCCAAGTTATACATCATGGACAATAAGAAGCACGTGTCTCAGTGCTAGGCCACCAGCATTCATCAACCAGAAGAAATATTCTAAAGAAAACATTGAGTTTCTGAAACTGCCATCTTCTGGGGACATTGATCACAAGGTGTTACTACCCAGCAGCCACTTAGTGGTAGCTGCCTGATACTGACTTTGTAAAATATTGTCCCTACTTCACGTAGTCATCAGGACTGAAATCCACCTTTGCTACTATAGGGAAAAAAAAAAAAAAGAAAAAAAAGAAAAAAAGCTATTCACTATTTATTGTGTCATTACATTTAACAACCTAGTCAAGATCACATTGCCTAACTTTCTGGGAAAGGCATTATCCCAGAGAGCCTATAGTCCAAAACTACAAGGACACACATAGGGCTGAAGGAGAGGAAAGGTAATGAATTATACAAGTGTGGGCCCTATAAAATGATCTCAATTCTACATGTAAATGCAGGTAGTCACCTTGTAGAGGAGTGTGAGAAAAGAAATAGCTGAAAAAACCATCTAAAGGAAGAAGAATATGGTCATATCTCCAGGTGCCATTTTTAAAAATTAAAGGGAAAGACAGAAAGCAGAAGAAAACTGAAGATAGGAGCAAATCATAGCAGTCGATAACTTGACATGCAAGGAGACAGAACTCCCTTCTTCCTTCTGGACACTGCCCCAAAAATCTGGACTGATGTAGATGGTAGGAGGAGAGTCGGTTTAGCATAGGAATGTGGTCAGATACTGTCACTTGTCTTCTGATTTTCCAAGATGCTTGAGTAATGTTGAGATCCAAAAATCTCAGCTGCTACTTAAGTGTGACATTGCCCGCTTGGCGATCTCTTGTTTCTGTTTTATGTTTCTTTGATGTCTACATGACAGTCAGAATATAACCTTAAATTAAACTTTGTCATGTTTAACTTGGTAGTTTCATGCTGGATTTGAGATCCCTGTGGAATATTTTGCTTCATTTCGATCTTAAAGAAGGAACTATATTTTGAAAGACATTTTAGCTTCCATTCATCATATTGCTTTTGTAGTTTACCATGTCCAGGCTTGAGTAAGCATTGATCAATCATCTATTGAGCCCGTGACTCAGATAGCATAAAGCAAAATGAAAGCTGCATTTCTCTGACTGCAGAAGATGTTAATAAAAGGAAACTGCTCTTTGAAGAATGCCAACTTTTATCACCCTACAGTCAAAGGGAGGTCCAATCAACCTTAGAATACAAAGTCAAAATAACTATCTTCCTACATGTAATATCTTCCTACTTTTTCAGAGTCCATTCCAAATGCCTTTAACTGAAACAATTCAAAAGTTGGATTAAGCATCAGTTAGCATGGTTTTAGTAAAGCTGTCCTCAACCAAATAAACATTGTATGTAATTTTTTGTTGTTCCTGTTAGTTAAAAATGGAAATTTTTTAATTGTTGGAGGAGGGAAACTCTGTGTCACATAATTATTTAAAATTATTTTTACATTTTAACATAATTCTGTGTAATAAAAACCATATATTACTTGGTTGTGTAAAAACCAAAAGATTTGACAAAGATGTATAAAGCTATAATTGCATTAAGAAGCACATGGGAGAATAGAGTCACAATATCAATATATTTCTGTGTTACTTAATTAAATAAAAACTAAAGTAACCACAGTTTGTTCCAGGACCAAAACCATACTGGCTATTTCATTTTGAGAGGTATTCCATGGCTTTCTACTCTGCTAAATTGTGCCCAGTGACCTCCATTTTTGCTCATTTATTTGTTCACAGGTAATGTTTCTTGTAGCAAGTTGTGATGAGTGCAAGATTTCATATTAAAAAAAAAAAAAAGGACTTACTTGGACATCAGCTATTAATGCACAGGTTTGTATCATGTCTGAACTTTTGTAGCCAGATATTAGGATATATAAAAATAGTCCTTCATACATCAGATGAGAAAACCCACATCATTAAAAGTCTAAGAAACAAAGGAAAATTAAATAATCAGTAAAACCAAACCTCAATAACCAGCTAAACTGAGTAGAAATATGAAGAAATGCTGGCAGGTAACCCAGAAAACCAAACACCTGGAGCTGTTTGCCTTAAGGAAGAATCTGTCTGGGACCAGCTACAGCTTTGAGGTTGTTCTCTTATACCTATTTAATAGCTGGAAAGAGGAAGCTGAGAACATCTTTTGCTACATGTAAGTGATTGGGAGTGTGGGACTGCCTCGCAGGGCATGTCTGCACATATCGCACATCAGTTGTCATGACAGCAAGAACTCTCCTCACATCTAAGTAGACCATTACTGTGGGTTTTCCACCTGATGCTCACCAATGCAACATGTCCAACCAAATGTGCAACTTGTTTAAGTGATCTCCACCAAGGCTATTACAGTGCAAGCTTTACTGGAAGTTCAGGCACTGCGCAAAGCTTTTCCTCAGGAGAGCTTCCCCATTCATATTTATTAATTATACTGGGTCCCAAAGCTCTTATTTCCTTATTATTTGCTTATTTAGTAAACCAGTATTGTAGGCTAATAGAAGAATAGCTATCTGATCATTTCCTTTTGGAAATTATTAGTCCGGTTTTGTGGGTGTATCCTTTTTTTCATAAAATCTGGAATCATCTGAAATTGTTTCTTAGCAACCCTTTTCAGTTTGCCATTTCCTTCTATTCAGCTCCCCAAAGAGTGCTTCTAAAGCTGCAGTAAGATTGGCCATTTCAGAGAAGAAGCTATTATTTTTCCTCTTCTATGAATGGTGAGATCATGCCCAGATACCACAGCCTGATAGGAATATTCTCCAGTATATTAAAAACTATCCTTGAAACAATGAAATACTTTTAAACTGAGATAATAGGTGAATTACTGGCAAGAATACTGATAACTGCATCTATTATTCTTGGCAAGGACACAGGAGGAAAAGGACAGCTACTTCCTATTGTTCTGTGTAGAAGGTTAATTTTGTCTCAACCAAAGCTTAGACATCTATCTGAATCTACAAATGTACTTCTCACCTTGCTTATATACTTCTAGTGCCTTGCCTTACCTAGCCAGAGGCAGAGGCAGAGGACAGCTCAGTTATCTACTGCACCATACAGTGGTGCTCAGAAAGCACAACATACTGGTAAATACAAAATCAATAACATGAATTTTACATGTGAGGCCAAATGACTTGAGCATTACCCTCTTTGGATACCGTCAGTCGTACAAAATATATATCACCCATACAAAAAGTGAAAATCCTTCCAAATAGCTCAAGGCCACTGCACTGGTTCCTGTTTCTGTACTTTCCAGTTCCACCCTTCATCATGCAAAGAGTTACACACCATTTCAAAAGTGAGTCTTTTTCACAGCATGCTCAGGCAGTGGTAAAACTGACTCTTTTAAGTTAATTTATAGCATAATAGTTGAACAGGGCAGGACAGAGAGCGCTACAATGGAAAATTGTGACAGCAGAAGTCTGTTCACCCGTTAACTCCCGTGGAAGGGCCCCGAGACACACAATGGGCTGTTGCTTAAGCAGAGCGAGTCTGCTGCTCACCCGCTGCCCAGAGTCCCTGCAAGGTCTGGTGCTCCCTTTTGTTCCCTCATGCTCTTCCGAGTTTAATGGGTGCCATGTACCACGGCACGGACCAGTTTATCTATATATAAATATATTCCAGTAAAAAATGTTTAAATTCTGCATGCAGGCTTCAGCACATTTGGGACTTAAAATACTTCTGTAATCTCCAAACAAGTACATTACCAGAACCCTTCAATGAACAGTCTCTTTGGCTAGGCACTTGAGCTAGTCTACTCCCCTTCTGCTGTTTCACCAGTACAAAAGGCACTTCGCACTGCCAAGAAGAAGTAACCAGTTTGCCACTCACCATGGGAAAAATCCCCTTCATACTCTTTGTGTAGCTGCTTTAGACATGGTCTCTGGCTGTAGCGTGGAAATTCAGGCAACGAACGCCAGCATGACAAGGGGCAGTTATTATTGCACGCAACATAAAATCGCTTTTTGGCACCTCTCTTTTGCCCCAGCTTCCAGCACAGAGAAACGTGATTGAAGTTCTGGCACACTTGGGTATCCATTGCTTGAATCATCTGATTTTCAGCAAGTTGTAAGACTAAAGATATACTAATATAAATCCTTCTCCTTTAATCACAATAATGTGTATGAACTTAAAATTTGAAGATCCATCAGAATCATTTAATCTGCAGGGAGTCTGGGATGAAACTGTCTTGGAGTACATTTGGCAATGCTTCGCTTGTTTTGTTTGTTGAAACTGTGCTGTTCATACACACCCAGTCTCAGCCTTGCCCCCACTGCATCTGTTGATAATGTTGGCATAGGGATCAATAGTAGCAGAAGGAGGGCCCAGATGGACATCTTAATTGGCGAATCTGTAACTTTTGTCACCTGTTAGGAAGTCCTGTGACACATACCAGCCCTGTAGGGAAGATGAAGTGTATTACACCATCATGTGACATAACGCAGCAAAGCCACAGATAGCACAGTGTCAACATCGATCAGCACCAGTCACTGAGATGAAACACAAAATGGAACAGATAGAGAAACTGGATGCATAACCAGGGTTATGTCTGTATTTCTGCCCCTGCTACAGACATTTTACCTTTATCAGATCTCCAGAGATCACTGTTGCACTTCAATAGGATATTAAATATGTATTCCTCTCACTCTAACAGAATTTGTTGTCTCTGTGATGTCCCTCTCAAAGTTACAAAACGTAGAGGTGCAATGTTGTTTCTCAAAGACCTGGGCTTTGATATACAGCAGGAGGACACTTGGTGGCACTCATTCAACACCATTTTTACTTCCCATACTACAGAGTCTTCGGGTTAACCTGAATGTGTGAAACATTCCCCTTAATAAGTTTATCCCATGAACTCTGTCATTAAGATCAACTCCTGCAGTCACTACTGTTTTGATGTAATTGTTAATGAAGTAAAAAATAATATGTTTTGTGTAAAAGAAAACTAAAGATCAGTTTATGACAGTAAACTGATCACTAAATTAGAGCTGAGATATTTTTGCCTACCAGTTATCCAGCAAAATCTTCACTTTTCTGTTCGGATGGGTCCCTAAAAAATTTACTCCTTGTGTAATGTGCAGATTCTTTGTTCCTGCACATTACTGTTCAGTGCAACTTGCATACAGCTGTTTGAAAACAAACAAACAAAGAAACAAAAACAACAAACAAACCCCTGACTTGAACCATCTGGTAACAAAGACAGCTACTGAGAAAGAGACTACTGCAAAGGAGGTAGAGAGTTGCACTGGGCGGTACCCAGTAGTCCTTCTAATTTATACTTCTGGGTGACTGCCATCTGCAACCCAATATTCATACTGTGTTTTGAGAAAGACATATGGGAAGCAGCAACACCCTAACCCTTTTAGATGAACAAATAGCTATAACCCCTCTATAAAATCCTTCTTTTCCAGGAATTACCCCTGCATCTTATGGAAAGTGCCTTAAAGTCCTGCCAAAGACCACAGCCTTATCGATGACACCTGGCAGTTACTCCTATCAAAGCTGCTGAAAGATCTGACAGTCAGGAGGGGATTTGTTTATTACCCTTAACAGCAGGACACTATTACATTAGCTAAGGATAATTCAACACCGTTAGCTAGCCCAAAGCTTGACTGAAGGTGCCTCCTTTGCGGGAGGGGGAAGATCAAGCCCAGATGTCTCTGCAACTCTCCACTTACTGCACTCAAAATAAAACTTCTGTGAAACACAGGTTACAAATAGGTCAGTAGCCACTAGCAGCCAAGACATCCTCAGTGGGAAATGTCTCAAAGCAATGGAGAGCAGCCAAGCACACAAGACAGCCTGTCCTCTCAAAACACAGAAGCACCTGCCTTCCTCCAGAACAGAAAGAGGGCCTGTGCCCATCATCTTTCAGCAACACAACGGCCAAAAGAGTGACCCACAGCCACTACTCCGGGTCGCAGCGCCCACAGAGCTTGAGTACTCCACAGATGACCGCTGGCCCTGAACCTATGAAACCCATGCTGCCAGGGAACTCCTTTCCCAGCAGTTTTGCTTTTGTTCCAAGTTTCACCAGCTGCACCAGAGAAGCTTTAACTTCTTTGGACAAAGTGCCCCTTTCATTATCTGCGTGTATTTCCATGCTCTTTGTCTACTCGGTGGTGTTTATATGCTAGGGAAAATGCATTGCTGACATGTTCTGTACACTTTTCCAATAATCATTATTAAAACCCAGCATGCACTTTTCAAACTAAGAAAAGATTACTGTGCTCTGAAAGGTGTGTGCCCAAGCCAAACTCTTGATTTCGGAACATTGTACTTCTAGCCTGTTTAGGAAGAGTTTTGTATTTAAAAATGAGACACTATTATCTTCTCCCTTTCCAAACTTCTATGCATCTAAAGGGCTTTTCTTCTGACATTCTTCTAAAGGGGGGGGGGGGGGGGGGCGGAGGGGAAGACCCCCCTGTTCTAGCAGAAAGATAGGAAGGCAAAGCGCAATCCTACAGTAAGTTACAGTTAATCAGCTGGAAATCAGGCTGGGCACTATTCCACCATGCTAAGCACAGGGGCTGCTGCAAAGCACTGACACGTGCTCTTCACACCAAGCCAGCACTCATCCTCTGCTGAGCTGGACGCAGTTTGTGGCACACCCTTTCCCAGACTGGAAGTGCTGGAGCATCCGTCACGAAGAAGGCCAGTACCTTCCCAAATCGCTCTGATGACCTGTCCCCTTGCAGGAACCTGGGGCTGCCTCGTACAGAAATGCCACCAGCACCATTTCTGTGCACACCGGGAATTTCAGTTACTTCGAGTTGTATTATCGTCTGCTCTTTGATGGAAGACTCATTACCGGGAGAGAACGGCCGGGGAAGCTCAGGGCAAGAACAAAATAAATAGAAAGCCTGCCTGGGAGCAAGGCAGTCTGTGCTGGGCCGTCAGCTCTCCAGCAGACGGTGCTGCGGGGACAGGCTGGATTACGGCCCCGCTCGGCGAGCCCGGAGCCCGCTCCCCGCTCCCCGCCTGCCGCGGGCGCCCACGGCGGGGGCGGCGGGAGGGCGGGGAACCGGCGCTGCCCGCTCTCCCGGGGGTGGAAAGCCGTGGAGACCCCCACGCGTGGCAGGGGCCCGGGCAGAACGGGGAGAAATGGAGAAAAAAAGTAGGTCAGCTGTGACCAGCGGCGGGGGAGTGGGGGTGGGGGGCGGTACAGACGGTGTCTCCGGCTGCAGGACCTCCGGCCCCGACCCCGGGAGTGTGCCGGTAATTTGCT
>JANZLQ010000217.1:0-15032 GCA_026212715.1 Elanus axillaris | reverse complement strand
TGGTCTTGCTATTAAAGATGGAGGCAAAGAAGGCATTAAGTACCTCAGCCTTTTTGTCATCCTTTGTTCGCTGTTTCTCCCCGCATCCAGTAAATGATGGAGATTCTCCTTAGCCCTCCTTTTGTTGCTTATGTGTTTATAGAAACATTTTTTTATTGTCTTTTATGGCAGCAGCCAGATTAAGTTGTAGTTGCACTTTTGCCCTTCTAGTTTTCTCCCTGTATAATCTCACAACAACCTAGTAGCCCTCCTGAGTTGCCTGTGCCTTCTTCCAAAGTTCGTAAACTCCTTTTTTTCCTGAGTTCCTGCCAAAGCTCTCTGTTCAGCCAGGCTGGTCTCATTCCCTGATGGCTCGTCTTCTGGCACATGGGGACAGCTTGCAGCTTTGATTGCCCTCTTGAAGAATGTCCAGCCTTCCTTGACTGCTTTGCCCTTCAGAATTGCCTCCCAAGGGACTCTGTCAACCAGTCTCTAAACAGGCCAAAGTCTGTCCTCCAGAAGTCCAAGGTAGCAGCTCTGCTACCCCCCCCCCCCTTAGTTCTGTGAAAATCAAAAACTCTATCATTTGATCTCATTGTGCCTAAGATGGCCTCCAGCCATCACATCAGGCACTAGTCCTTGTCTGTTTGCAAAAAACAGGTCCAGCGGGTCACCCTACTTGGCTCACTCACCAGCTGTGTCAGGAATTTATCTTCCACACATTCCAGGAACCTCCTAGGCTGTTTTTTCTCACTGTATTGTATTTCCAGCAGACATCTAGTAGGTTGAAGTCCCTCATGAGAAAATGGGCTAGTAACTGTAAGACTTCTAGCTGCTTATAGAATATTTTGTTTGCCACTTCATCCTGGTTGGGTGGTCTATAACAGATTCCCATCATGGTATCTGCCTTGCTGGCCTTCTCCCTGATTCTTAGCAATAAACACTATATCCTGTTGTTGCCATCACTAAGCTCTAGACAATCAAAACTCTCCTTAACATACAGGGCTAGCCCACTGCCTCTCCTTCCTTGCCTGTCACTTCTGAAGAGTTTATAGCCATGCATCACAGCACTCCAGTTGTGCAAGCTGATTTTAAAATAGCTCTCTGCAGGAATTGTTGCCTTTTTTCCCTCTTGACACCAAAGCCATCTGAGAACTAGACTAATTACTAGTTGCTAGTAGCACTTGAGATGGTGCTGCAAGAAGTTGAGAGATGTTAGAAGACAACAGTATTTACCCTTAGGGATGAGGGTAGGAGCCTGACTAGACAGTTTGTTTATATTTAGCAAAGCTCTTTCTCTGGTCTTGTAGAATATTTATTACGGATTTATTTTTGTGTCAGTTGATAAGCTGTGTGCTGTACAACAGGAGATCACAAAAGACAGGCATGAATAAATCAGACATGCTAGGAGGTAAGAGGGGGAAGTGAAATAACTTTTCATCTTTCACTTGTCCTTAAGTTGTCACTGGATAAGTATCTGAAATGATAGGACTTTTCTTGAACAGCAGAAGAGAACATAAACTTAGAAGGCACTCTACCCTTGTGGACTGAAGAAGGGTGGCAATCTGGGTGGTGATTTGCAGGTACACTTAGAGAAATAAGCACCTGTGAGAGCTAAAAGTTAATGATTTAAAATAGCACCTTCCCAAATCTATTTCTTAAAAATAGATTTTAAACATTACTGTAAGACACAATAAAAAGCTAATACATGGGATTAATAGGTATGAAAGCAAGAGATTGTCTTCTGAAATTTTTAGGACAACTTTAGTATCACAGTAGCTATACTACTACATGGTTGGGTTTATTTCTGAACTTCTTACTCAGGTGACTCATTCAGTGGAATTACAAATTTGGCTGGATCCTGTCCTTCAATGATTTAAGAATTTGCTTATATTTTAGCATAATCTTTTTGCAGAGATTTAATTGAAGTGTGGAGTTTTTTAAACTTTTCCTTTGTCTTCTGATTTGTCTCCTTAGTCTGATTTTGTTGAGAAAAGCTTGAATGAGATGATTAAAAATGACACACATCTGCAGTTGCTTGGACTTAAATTAGTAAAATTAGACCAATGCCTTTATTTAATTTAAGCTGGTTTTAAGCATTATAATGAAATACTCATTTTTCTTTATACTGTTTACTACAGCTCTTAATCCATCTGGTAGGACGAATCAGAGAGTTTATGCTGGGACCGATGCTGCACGCATATGTTGCAAAACTCAGTCTACAGGAGCTGTTTAGTTACAAAAGACATTCTCGAGTAGAATTTCTTAGGCCTATTGCTACATGCATGCTAAACACAGGATAACTGTGACTTTACTGTTGCTGTGCCAATTTATATGAGGTGGAATCTGAGACGGGGGTAATTTCCATGTAACTTGCAGATGGCATATAGAACTATATGAGAGAGGATGAATAATTTATGTCTGAATTCACAATATTAGACCAAGAACCAACTCACAATTAACTTATTCTTCAAGCCATGGGAAAATTCACATTGTGGTGCATGGTGAATGTATTAATTCATTGAAAATCTGTCAATGTTAAGTTTCCTTGGGATTGCTAATTAGCAAGTGAAAATATCTTTGGCAGTGTGAAAAATCCTGTATTTTTATCTTGTAAAACATTTTCTAGACTGTTTTTAATTACTGTCTCTCTAGTGAGTTTGTCCAACTCCTGCTGAAGTCAGTGGAAAAAGTTATGTTGTCTGAAGGCCAGTTATATCAGCCCTTACTCAGTGTAACTTAGGATGTCTCTTCTGCTTCCATCATCTGTGATAGATAGTGTATGAGAAATATATGCAGTCAAATTACCTGTGTACAGAAGAACAATATCTTATATTCAGTAGTACTTCTGTTATTTTTATTACAAATCATGCACAATAGCCATAACTGGAACAAAGACCCTTGTGCACAGCCAGTTATAAAATACAAGTATTACCAAAATATTTACTAAACAATTTTACAAACAGAAATGCAAACAGTAAACAGATGTTGCTTTATTTGAAGTGCAGCTGTGGAATGAAATGTGTGATGACTTTATTAACAGCACCCAGAAAATTATCACAAAAACTAGCAAATAAGTTAGCTAAGGAGACACTAAGCAGGTGGAGAACAAACTACTTCTGGATAGGAATTCAGCTGTGACACACAAAATTTTCTGCAAGATGTCAAGAGATGCTTTGTGGACAGGACCTTGGTTTTATCTCTAGCTGAGTCACCACAGCTGCAAATGTGTCCTGACATCTACAAAGAGATGAGATGAGTCCCTGAAGGATCTAGCTATCCTTTGAACATTTCCCATAAAGGACTGGAAGGCAGAATAGTAACCTTGATTCTGCCATTGCTCTGCAAAGATGATTTTGTCTAGGCCTACCTCAACTCTGAAGAGGGAAAAAAGGGAAAAGAGAGTTGAGGGGAGGACTAATGCCTGACTATTCACACTGAGGGTGCACTGAGGAACCCAGAGGTCCATTAGGAAACAAAGTACTCTTGCTATTAGTGTCCCAGCCATCATCTTAAGAGGTCTGATGTCATAACCACAGGCTCAGTGTGGCCATTTCAAATCCCAGTCCTCCACTACTGCCCCACTCCCCAGGGAATATTTTCTTTTTGCCAGAAATGTTCTTTGGTATTCCTAGGCAATGATGTATATCGTTTGGAGGTGCAGTGGGGTGTGGATGACAGTGCTGTTTGGAAGTAGGGGAGAACAAATGGGATTAAATGACACTTGAGGCTGTTATGAGGAGAAGGACTGAATGCTGTCTTCACAGCAGGAGTGGCCAGAGTGGTTAGTTGTGGTAAAGATGAGAGAGTACTCTTCATTTTGGTCCCCACAGGAGAGCTGTTTGCTTGCAGACATGCTGGTGCAGTAGGAACAACTTGCAGAAGTGCTGTCATGCCACAGTGAAGCATATAAACTGGGGTTGTGTTTGACCATTATTATAGACAACGTCCACAGAGTTTGCATAGGGATGTTGCAGATTCTCTCTGACTTTGCTGCCTTTTTTATTTCCCTCTAGAATCTTGATTTATAACACTGCCTGCAGTTACTCCATTATATCTGACACTAGCATCCAAAGTAAGTTTTCAAATTCTGTATCAGTCAAGTGAGAAATGACCTAAAGGACATGGGAATAGGGCTGAGATAGGTATCAGTCTGTGAATTGCAAATCAAACTTTCAGCTAGGAAATGCAAAATTCTATAGCACATGAAACATTTGGTAGAGTGACATATTTGGAGGAAAAAAAGAGGAAGAGGTATTAAGCCTTAGTTTCTTTTCTATTGCACTGTTTTTGGAATCATATTTTAATGTGGTTAAGCTGGGCAGCAGAGATTACCTATTGAAAACTAGGTTCCCACCAGCTGTAGAAGTTTCCTTTTTAAATACAGTTTTTGACATACAAATACTGTTGATCTCACCTGAAATGGCACTGATCATTAGAGACTGCAATCTTACCAAGTTTTCCATGTTTCAGTACTTCAGCAGCTGAGTCAGATTAATAAAAGGCATTTGTTTTCTATGCAGAACTTAAATTTCTTTTGTAGTTCATTGCTTCCATTGATTCTGTTTGAAATGCAAATAGTGGCAGAAATGGTAGGCCAACAGCTGCAGCTGTGAAACATGGTACTCACTCCAAATGTAAATGTGGCACACAGGGACTAACCCCCTCTCCCTGTGGCCTGGAGGGTTTTTGTGAGGAACAAAGCAAGCAAGCAAGCGCTCCCAGGAGCTAGGGAAGTGAGCTGGAAGGACTGCTGAAAGGAACCAAGAAGCAGAATTTTGACCTCTGTCACTAAAAATAAAGACTGAAAAGCTGATCAAAGATTTTAGCTAAGCATATTTTAATTGAAAATACTCTTTCAATAAAATTCATGTTCTATTAGAATGTCTTTTTTATTTTTCCTTAGATGGATTTTTCAGATATAAGCAAAATGTGCCAAACCTTATCTTCCTTTTGCTGCCCCCACAATTTCCAAATTGAACATAGCGTAAAAATTCAGTTCCATTTAAAAAACATTACCAGAAAAGTATTGTTGTTCTTACAGTGTAAGATTGGCATTATCAGGGACATTCGTACAAAGGCTTCCTTTCCCCCAGTCTATTCAGGGAGTGGGGTGTAGGAGGAAGGTCTGCACAGCTGAGGCATGGGCACTTACTCAGGTCATAAGTAGTAGTGACAGCTGTGGCTTAATGTGCTGATACTGCCCACCTCCACTCCCCTGGGGGACCTGCAGCCAGAGGATGTCCTGGACATCTACATTTCCTTAACACTCCTAATACATGCTGGACTCATGGGCAGCACATGCTGTTCTTGGGTTACTTGTTTATATTGCATGTTTGTGTCAGTTCACATACTTCTCACGAGAGTTCTTGCCCCTGAAAATTACAGTTAAGACAGAAAGGAGACAAGGGACAAGTGGAGAAAGGGACAAGGGAAAAAAGGATGAAGGTTTTGTTGATGAAGGTTGGAATTAGCACAAACATATTTAACATTTTGTGATGCTGGTGGGGCAAAGGAAATGAAATTCCACAGGGTAAAGTGGGGGGGGGATCTCAGCCTCATTGTAAGGTAAAAGACCCAAACCTTCCCTGGGCATCTGGTTTCTTACAGGTTTCCTATTTCCTTCTGAGTCACCAGGACCTGCAGGTAGCCAGCACCAGATTTGGCCAGTGAAGACAGATCCTTGCAAGCTGCCAGACTGCACATGAATAGCGGCAATTCCTCTACTGTTCAGACCTTGAGTTTACGAACAGAAAAGAGGCAAACACTGGAATTAAGTTGTTCAGAGCCAGAATTAAGATCTTTTGTGATTCAGAAAGGTCTAGAATTTACTGTCATACAAACTGTGAAGATGTATTGTAGTCTGTAACTGAAATGAACCTATTGTTTAATATATTATCTGATGCTGAAACAGGCAACAAATATTTTTTTTGAGATTAAAATGACAGAAAGGAGGGTGCTGTAGGAACTGTGAGTATGTACATGGATGTAGAATGGCGTATACAGTAAAGTCTGACAATGGTCAGGTGGTAAGTGCTGAGATATTTGGAGTGGATAGGGAAAATGTGGGCATATTAATGTTGGCATAGATCAACTTCCAGAGAAATGAGAATGAAGCACAGTCTCACAGGCATGGTAAATATAGGAATGTTAATGCATAGAAGACAAGTTTGGGAAAAGAAATTCTGATACAGGATGGACCAAACTGTATCAGTGTAATTAAAACTTCAAGTCAGACCTACTAATTGATTTTTTGCTTGTTCCTTTCCCCAAACATAGTTTGCATACACAACTCATATGAATTGAAAACTTACACATATTCTGAACATTTTCAGACTTGTCTGGTCTGATTTAGTTGAATGTTATAAAGTGTTTCTGAGAGTTTAATGCATTAAATGAACTATTACAATGCCAGCTGAATTCTCAGTATCCCTAAGCAGATCATGAAAACAATTTACAGCATTCAATGGAGAGTGGCATGGGAGATTTTATAAATATATTGAAATAACAGCAAACATGCTGTGGCTTGATGATACACCTATAAAATATAAGTCCACATGCTTTGACCTGAGGGAACAGCAGAGATGTGTTTACAGTTGTGTATCAAGATCTAATACTCACTAGCAGCAAATAGATTAAATCTGTATACAATGAGAGCTGTGCCAAAGAACTTGTGTTTTTGTGTTATAGCAACCAAGCCAGGGACAGTTTGTAAATAAATGTGCCAATTTTCTCAGGATTCTTTGATTAATTTTTTGTTGTTCTTTGGCATATGAAAATATTTCTCTTAATTGTAACTATCATTATGAGGGTTTTTTTTTATGAACATATGAAATATTAGTGTTAGGCTGTAATTTTCATACCAGACAATATCTGTGTTTAGAATTTGATTGTTTTCTAGCCTGTGCTTCTTTGTTTTCTAAATTATGCTCTCTCATAGTATTTGGGGAAAACAGGGCAAGGAAGATCTGTTGGAAATCCAGGAATCTTGCTGAGACCTTCAAGCTGGGAAGTAAGGGATGGGGCCAGACATTGTTTTGAAGTCTAAATCTGGTTTATTCCTATTCTGTTAGTGATTACTTAAAGCACTGGGAAGCGTGGCTCTGACCCACCAGGTTTTTCCTGGAAGTGATGGGGAAGGAAGTTTACCCACCTCGGCAAATCTCTCTGTTCTTAGCCAAGCCCAGTGCCCATCATCACAGAGGATGGGTCCTAAAACTGGGATGCAACCTCCCTGTGGATTCCTGGTGTGAACTATCCTGAGGTAGTGATGAAGCCTTCTCATGTCTGGGTGATACCTTCTCTCCTGGAGGGTGACCTTAGTTTGTTTCTAAAACCCCCATGCCTTGCAGATCACTAAATGGGTCTTCTGGTTCTCTCCTTCAACTGGGTGTATACAAGAAGCTTTAGGATAAGAGCTGAATGTTCCCAGCAGTGCAGTCCTAGTTTTACTTTTTATCTTTCTTAGCTATATGCAGATAATAAATAACCTCTGTATGTGAACATACAATCGCTTGCCCCATCCCTACCAGCAATCATATCCAGTTTTTCCTTAAGCATTCATAAAAATGAATGACATTTTGCCCAATGACCTATTAAAAATTAAGTAGCAGCATATGGGATTTAACCCACACTGCTAGGCTTATGTAGGGAAAGCCACTGTAACTAACAGCTCTTGTTATAATCAGTGGGTATTTATTTTGACCAGGTGCTTAAAAATTGGCTATTTCAGTGTTGCTCTGTGCCAGTTCTGTTTCAGATGAGGAAGGTAAATGGTTCTGAGGACTGGGTGAGGTTTTCATCAGTCTAGGTAGGACTGTGTAGTAATGAGGAGTGTGGGATACAGAGCACATGCTGTGGCACTGTGTGGGCTACAAGTTGAATAAGAGAGTCATTTTATGTATCAGCTGAAAATAAAAAAAAACCCCAAACTGTGCACTGACTGTTCTTTGAAGAGGAGGTCTCCAGAAATTATTGTTAAGAAATGCAGGCAGTATGGAATGCTTTTTTTCTTAGGTGAAATCTCACCCTTTGTGCAAAGGTGATGTTGCCTTGCTTCCTGCCACATGTGCAGCCCTAGTGCATACTGTTCACCATAAGACAGATGTGGCTGGAGGCACATTCAGTCTGAATTTGTACAGTGCTTGACTGTCCTAATGCTACTTTTGGACTTGACTTTCTTCATTTATCCTGTAGACATCTGTTCTTAGACAGCACACAACATTATACCATTGTATCTGAACCAGGAAAATGTTTTTCTCCTGACTTTTCCAGAGGTCTTCTTCAAGGTCTTTTGGAATGGGCCTCCTTTTGTGTGTGCCTGTCCAAGGGCATGCTATTAAAGCTTAAGAATATCCTCAGTGATTCTTGCCAAATGCTATAAAATTTGCACCTTTGCCACTCCAGCTTCTGCAGAATTTGGAGGGGGGGGGAACCCTACAGGAATTTTTGAGACTAGCTAAATCAAAATGAAGATGTTAGTTATTGATAAATGATTTATACTTACCAAATTTCTACAAAACTGTCCTTACTGAGTGTACTGAATTTACCATACTCCCTCATTCTCATCTATGTAAGAGCTGAGATTTTTTTCTGCTGTTATCTGGATTTTCTGCATATCACCTTCTTTTAAGAAACTCCCAAGACCTGTTTTTTTCTCTCTCATGTTTCCCAATTGTTTTATCTGGGGAGACACAGCATGAAGATAATTTCAATATTATGACCCTTGGGGCTACAGTAAGAACTTCCAGACTTGAGGACTCCTGGAGCATGTTTCCAGGGGCAATCAGTGCACAGAGATAAAGGCAAAGCCTAGAGCCTGCTGGGGAAAGGAGAGACTTGGAAGGACCATCTTTATAAATAAGGAAGTAGGCTGGCTCTCTTTAAAAATCTGAGCTGTTCTCGGTCCCCTGGTTTAAACAGAATTTACATCTCTAGGATCCACCCAGTATTGCTCAAGAGCTACCACTTTTAATAAATTATGTTATGAAATCCCCAGATGGAATATGGATACAACATATCTTTTAAAACATACTAAATAAAAGTACTGTACATTTCTTTCTTCAGTGTTTCCATTTTAATTGCAACTCTCATTTCTCTATGTCCATATCAGCACATCAGCTCTGTTAATAATATTCTGCCAACACATCTCTAGATTTCAGTTTTGATGCATTTGCCAGTGCATCTTCTCTAATTATCTTTAAAGTCTCATCTTGGCAATCCATTGCTGGAGGCTACTTGGTGTCAATTGCCAAAAGTAATTAGAAAGATGAAATTTGTTTAAAAAGTTGGTGATCACCATTCTTCCTGCTTGCACCCTAATGCATTGCAACTGGATGCAAGCCAGAGGAATTAATTCTAATACCGAGCCTAGTGTGAATTAGTCTCTTTTTGTTTTTGTAAATTTCTAGATGTCATATACAGAAACAGGGGTTGCAGTGGTAAATTTTTTTCACAGCATGATGAAACCTGTAGGATGAAACCAGCTTTAATTATTCAGTTGGTGCCTGCAAACAGTTGGTTAGTGATTGGTGGCTTTTCTGTTCAAATCTGCAGTAAAACTGATTTGTGGGCTAGGTCACTGTCTGCTTTAAGTTGGAATGACAGCTGGTTTAATTGGTATGCACTAAGTCAACCCAGTTGAACATATCTGTGTATATTTAAGAGTCATATGGATAGCTTCTATAGACAAAACAATGCTAATCGATAAAAGAGACATTCATATGATTTTCAGTGTACTAGTTTCTCTTTTGCAGATGTCTTTATTTTCTCTGAGTCCTGTCTTGAAGAGTACTTAAAATCAGCCATGCAGCAATTTTACTTTTGGAAGGTACTAGGTGAAGCCGATCATAAGGTAACTCAAAAAGACGAGCCTGTGTGAAGTTTGCACTGGAAAGCATCACAGTATGTTCATTCCTAACTAAACACTTTTGTATTTGAATTGATGATTCTTAAAAAAAAATATTTAAGGATTCATGTAGTTAAAAATGAATTAAAAATGCGCTATTGTTTAGTTACAAATACTCAAACTGAAAATAAAAACACATGTTGTTCTCAGTGGGAGAGAAAGTGTCAGGAGAATAGATTCATAGCAGCTTACTGATTAATCTCCTAAGCAGAGACTGGTCTGTGCGTGTGTTGTGGAAGCAGCTTTCCAGTTATAGGGCACCAGGTGGTCACCTGAGGTTGATTTAAGAAGCAAACACTGCCACAAATGCTATTAGTAGTGTGTAATGAGATTAACTCCCCATAGTACTTGCAATATCCTCGACAATTTTCCTAAAGCAGCACAGGGCTGATCACCACCTCTTAAACAATGAAGAGTTTAATCTTTCATTGTTGTATGCACATAACTCTCATCAGCATTAATAGAAGCTAAGCATGCACATAAAGGGAATAATAGACCTTAAAGTTTAAGTAATCATGGTATGCTAAAGTTTTCCAACAATTTCACAAAGGACCAGGCCAAAATTGTATGACTGTTCCTACTGGGTGACAAAGTTTTTCAGACATTTGTACTGAGGCAGAGAGGGTGATCAGAGGTTCCAAAACAACAATGAAGATTTAGGAAAAGTAAGAAGACTTAGCTGCAAGAGACAGAACCTGAGGCAGAGCTCATATTTAATTAAATGTTTTTCTTTCCCATGACAGGGTGATCTTTTGCTTTCTTTCATTTTAAAGTAACTAGTTTTGATGTGTACTGAGCACTGCGGTGGACTTCCTGGGAGTTTGGTGGATGTTTAGTTAGAGATGACACAGTTCTCTGCAGCAATTCTTGCATATGGAAACTATTTCACGAGGTGTGAATTCTGTGCCCTCCTGTAAAAGTTTGCTGTGGCTGTGTAAGCAGAAAGAATCCTCACATTATGGGTCAGCAAGAGTAGTTAGTACTGTGCTCCTCAGTTCAGTAGCTGCCTCAACTATTTCTAGGGGCATCTGCTTCTCCCTAGGAGGAAGACAGAGAGTACAAAAGGATATCAGAAATGGTAACTCAAACCCTTGAAGATTAAAATAGGTCTTCTCAGAACTAGATCTGTCCTTCACTTATTCTTCCATACAGATGTTGGTGCACAGAGAGTGTGCAGGGCCCGTAAAGAAAAAAAAAAAAAAGACTGGAGGGACTACTTTATGGCTTGTTTTAATTCCAGAAATGAAAGCCAAAAGCATATTCCCTTTGTGCTAAAACATCTAACTGGCAGGTGTGCCTTCTTATGTTCCTCTTCATAAAACCTGGAATTAATTAATAGTATTTGTCTATATTGTATGCAGAGGCATTGATTTCATATTACATTTGCAATTCGTATAAAACCATCATGGTGGAAAATTGCACACATCCAGTAAAGAATCGGAGGATGAAGGTGTTGCGAGGCTTTCAAGTGAGTCTCTGTCTTGGCAGAGCAAGATCTCTGCCTTTGGGTAGAACAGTTGCTCTGCTCTTTCAGACCAGGAAAGCAGTTGCTGCTAGAATAGGACAGTGAGTTCACGTCCAGAAATTGATTAGCAACACTGCTTATCATCATGGCTTTTTTCACTGACTATATGTAAAGCAAAATAAAAGCTTTGGGCAAGTTGTCCTATGGAGCTGGAAAGCCAGATGGTTGCCAGGGGAAAAGCTCAAGCCCGGTTCTCATTAAAGGCTTACAAACAGAGCATCTTGTTAGGTTTCACAGTGGTTGCAGAGGCTCAGGGATATTCCACAGCTGGTAAATTAGTTGATAATAGTAATATGTTTAACAGAATGCCAAGTTTCTAAAGCACACAAAAGTAAACCCAAGTATTAAAAAGTAGATCTTTTCCACTGTACAGCTATTATGGTTGTGTGATTTGTTCAGGTAACAGCAACAAAGCTGTGCTGTTACATGTGAAATAAGAACTTTACAGTTCTTCAGAGTACCACTAGATAAATTATGTTTAAGGAGGTATTTTGGCAAAGAACCTTGGATTTTTATTATACCTAATAAACGTTACAGTACAAGTACAGTACAAGTGGCAAGGGCAGGTTATAAACTGTGGTCTTTTCCCAAGAAAACTTATTATCAGACTGTAGAAAGATTCAATCATGAATAATTTTATGTACTGCAAAGTTAAATGTCTAATCTGGAGTGCAAGGCTCCCTGCAACAGCCCTTAGTGTTTGCAAACAGATCTGTCATTCATTACTCATGGGCTACCAAGGCAATGAAATCTTTCTCTGATTTGATCTAGGAGGAAGGATAGATATTATAAAACTGAGAAACTTTAATAATTACATGTAAAAGAAAATGTGCTTGAGTGAAAGAATGAATTCCCCACGTATGAAACCCTTATAGGTTGTATTGACTTGTCTGACTTTTGACAGAGATGCAGATGAACTTGAGACGAAGTTGCATATGCAGTAATGACCCCAAGACCAGAAATATCCTACAGAGGATTTTAATTGGAGCTTTGGGTTTGGCTTCAGCTGCCATAGTGATGAAAAGCCATTAGTAAGCAGGCTGTGGCAATTTGGAAACTTTAACAGAGACCTCCTGAAATTATTGAAATTCAGTTTTCTCCCTGAAGGGAAGGAGTAAAAGACAAAAAATGTATTGAGGTAGAGATGTCTGGGAAGAGAAGAGGCAAACTTCTGAAATGATTTTTTTTTAAATACTCGTTTCAGTATTTATCCCTTTGTTGCACATCGTGCATTTACATCAGCTTTTCTGTGATGCTGCTGTGCTCCATTTTCCGTATGAAGGTGGGAGTTGCAGTGAAGTGCAAGGAAGCATCTGCACAGTGTGCTGCAGAGAAGAGGAAGAAACTCTGTGCAAACTTCTCTTACTTGGCAGTCAGGATGGTAAGGGCAGAATACAGCCAGGACAGCAGCACAGGGTTGTAAAATAGAAGGATGTAAAAAGGAGGTTTTAGCAATGTCAGCATTTGAAGGGAAATAAAGTACATTTAACTGAAGTTGGGTTTTTTTTGAAAAATACAGGAAGGATCTTGGCTACTTGCTTAAATTCCATTAAGGAGAAACATAATGCTGATGGTCCCTATCTTGTTTTCAACAGCAGATATTTATAATACGAGAATCTTTTCCATTCATCATTGAGATCGGTGGCAATTTTCCTATGGAGTGCACTTGGATTTGAGTAAGACTCTATGTTATTTAATGGAGATTGGCACAATCATATTTTGTTATAAGAAGTCATTAAAATAAATCTGATGTTTGTTTTCCATAAAAACCAGCCTTTGGAAAAAGTCCCAAGAACTTTTCCTTTGATGCACAAATTTGCTTAACATCTTTAACAGCCTGGTAAATGGTTTTGTTTGTAATGTGAATATACTGGGCGCTCAGTATAAAAAAAGAACACTTAAGCTTCTAACCAGTCCTGTGAATTATGATATATGGTGCTGTTTGATAAACAGTGGAGTGTGAGGTAATAAACCACAGACATATTGAGAAAGAAATAGTATTTTTTCCAAATAAGGTTTTATTTGACTATTTGACAGTTAACATTGAGTTGGGATGTGAAATAGATTCCTTTGCTGAATAAGTGAGCAAAGTTAAAATATCACATGTGGGGACTATTGCACATAAATTATACTGGGAAATGGTCTGCTCTGTTTAGGATTATTTTAGATTATGGATCCAAGATGTTTTCCAGTGGTAAAAGAAGAAATTTCCTTCTTTCTAGACGGAGAAGGTTGTTTCTGGAAGAGGTCTGACATTGCACAGCTTGCTTTATGTTCACTGGTTAGTAATACTCCATTGACTTCCATTGACCTTCAGGACTGATGAGTCAGCTCTGCATCACTGCAGTCTCCCATCATGGTGCATGTTGGCTGCCAGTTTCTATGCAGTACTGGGGCAATGTGCTGTGCAGCTGAAAAATTAAAGCTCTAGATCCATGGATCACTTTTGTGGTGTATTGTAGAGCTACCCTTGCCGTTTACTATGTGTTTAAGATTTAAGGGTAGGAAGAGATTAATGTGAGACAATGAAGGGTTTACAGACCCAAAATATAGGGCTGATGATAGTATACATGCCATTAATTCACTAATTTGCTGTTAGGCAGCTTTTTAAGATTATTACTTGTAAGGGAGATGTGTAACTCAAGACAACTGCTTACAGAGAATCTCACAATTGCCTGCCTGCCTCAAGTTTATGAAATATAAAAACTAAGAGAGGGAAAGATTACATTTTTTTGCTTTTGCCTAGGTAGTCCTGGACAAATTTCTCACAAATTTTGGTGGGTGTTGGTTTCTGTTTTCTATTGCCATTTGTAGAGTTACAAGGTCTGCAGTGATAACATTATTATTTGTTAAATGATATAGATATCTTAATAGCTAGACAATTGGTTTATGGAAGAATTTCAGCTCTGGGAAGTAGTTAAAGGTGACTTAGGGGGTCCATCTGAAAAAAAATCCACTATGCATAGCTTTTTAAGTATTCAGTATTTTCTAATGCACAATATAGTGATGTACCTTGCACAACAAAAATGCTTATGTAGCTGCAGCATTCTGGTTGGTCAGGTTTCTGTTTCTGTATGACCTTGGAAATTGTTTCCTTATCTCTATTTTATAGGGTTAGAATCCTTTCACATCTATCAGATGTGTTTTAAAGATAAAATTCCTTGTGAAAGTACTTGTTCAGAGATCACAGTGTCTCTAGAATTTTAATCTACAAAACCAATATATGGAAATATTTCTAAACAAGACTAAAATGTGCATTTCAAGAAGCCACTCTGAACTGTGAATATTTTGGAGGAAGATCCTAAATTTTGTTTATATGCAGCATTAATAAGTGCTATGTATTGCCTTGAAAATAATGGAAAATACTACAATTTTTCTAAAAAGGCTTTAAGGGCAAAGCAATTGAAGAATAAGACATAAAGGTACATACGAAGATTCCCATGTCATAGAATCATAGAAACCTCTTGTCCTATCACCAGCCACCTGACAGAAGAGACCAACACCCACCTCACTACAACCCCCTTTCAGGTAGTTGTAGAGAGCGATAAGGTCTCTCCTCAAGCTCCTGTTTTCCAGGCTAAACAGCCGCAGTTCCCTCAGCCACTCCTCGTAAGACTTGTG
>JANZLQ010000216.1:0-14047 GCA_026212715.1 Elanus axillaris | reverse complement strand
CGACCTCTGCTTTCACTTATTAAACTGCCCTTATCTTGACCCACGAGCCTGTTCTTATATTTTCTCCCCCCTGTCCAGCTGAGGAGGGGAGTGATAGAGCGGCTTTGGTGGGCACCTGGCATCCAGCCAGGGTCAACCCATCACGATAATATATCTTGATAATGGCTCAGATTACATTATGATATTAATCAGGAAAAAATATTGGAAAGGCTGTAAGAGAATAAAAAAAGAAAATGGAAAATGGATTAAGCTAAATAAAGATGGATACTGAACAACATCTCAGGCAAAAAAATGTTGTTTCTCCTTATTTCTGTTTCTCTTGTGATCATTCAAGGAAATCATTCACAGTCAGAAGTGAAAACTAGGAAGGGTCTCTTTCTACTAGCACAGTAGGGAAAAGAAGTTGATTTTAGATCAAAAACTGTTCTGATATATGTAAACAAGGTACTGCAAGACATGGTCTAGTGGGCATGGGTGATGGCTGAATTCGATCTTGAAGGTCTTTTCCAACCTCTATGATTCTGTGATTCTATGATTCTACGATTCTGTGTAAATGGTTGTCAAAGTTCTGCAAAGTGTTAAAATTTTCTTTTACTTAAAGCCAGAATTCTGCTTCAGTTTGCATACTGATGACCTTCCAAGATGCAAATACTGACATACTATGAAATACAGGTATGTCATGGTTTAACCCCAGCCAGCAACTAAGCACCACACAGCCGCTCACTCACTGCCCCACCCACCCAGTGGGATGGGGGAGAAAATCAGAAAAAGAAGTAAAACTCGTGGGTTGAGGTAAGAACAGTTTAATAGAACAGAAAAGAAGAAGCTGATAATGATAATGATAGCACCAATAAAATGACAACAGTAATAATAAAAGGATTGGGATGTACAAAGGATGCACAGTGCAGTTGCTCACCACCTGCTGATCAACATCCAGTTAGTCCCGAGCGGCAATCCCCTGCCCCCACTCCCCCCAGTTTATATACTGGATGTGACATCCCATGGTATGGAATACCTTGTTGGCCAGTTTGGGTCAGCTGCCCTGGCTGTGTTCCCTCCCAACTTCTTGTGCCCCTCCAGCCTTCTCACTGGCTGGGCATGAGAAGCTGAAAAATCCTTGACTTAGTCTAAACGCCACCCAGCAGCAACTGAAAACATCAGAGTGTTATCAACATTCTTCTCATACTGAACCTCAAAATATAACAACATACCAGCTACTAGGAAGACAATTAACTCCATCCCAGCTGAAACCAGAACAAGGTACAATGATAGACAATTCAGAACCATATGCCTCTGATGCAAAATCCTGTTCTGAAGGGTCTTTACAGGATGCACAAGGACAAAAATAGAGGAAGAGCAATCATAAATGGGGCATTGTCCATATTTTACAAAGCCCATTAAATAAACATTATTTTTAAAAAAGCTTTTTAAAAAAGCTTCTTCTTTGTGTCTATAATGCCCATGTACAGACTGTGCAGTGATTCTTATTACTACAAATATCTTGTTCTGAGGCTCTGTCTCTACATATTTTAAATGCAGTAAGAAAAGATTTGTTTTTGAACATATAAAACCAAGCTTGCATTAGAATATTTCCTCCTTATATGCTTTTTTAATATAAAAAAGTGGTTTTCATGTCATTTTTGTATAAATACTTCTATAGGCAAACAGGCAGAATAAGTATCTGGATATGATTCCTGTTCAGATCCCAGTCTGATGTCTTAGAAACTCATATTTAGAACAACTATACTACTAAATAGAAAAGAATCATATCTAACTTTTCAGCTTTACACATAAGTGGCCTGCATTGTGGCCAGCTTACTGAGGTTCAAAATAGATACCTTTCACTAGGGCGAAATATTTGTGACTTATGTTGTTTCAACCACAGCAAACACCTAAAGGTCAAGGAAATTAAACTAGACCAAAAAAAAATATCCTTTAATAAGATCCCTTAATAAACCTGGAGCAGAAATTTGGTGGGAAATGAAGCAGAGAATAATATAGAAGTAGTTAGATTCAATAAAAGGAAATTTTAAGTGAGCCATTGCTGTCTGGGCATGTAAAACTACCTTTGGGGACTGAGTACTGCTAAAGGCTGGAAAAGTCCCTTTTTAAGGACTTGAGCAGGATAACTAAATTAGGAAGCTCACAATTTATACCTGTGTTTTGCTCCAAATGTATGCTTGTATATTTCTGAAAGTTTTAACAATCTCATTCACTTTTGAGGGAGGTCTCTTCTTCTCCACTGACTGCAGAGAAAGTCTTTGTATGCTTCTAAGCTAGGTATGTCAGTAAAAGATTGAGGTTTGCTTGGTTAAAATTAGACCCAGAGTTCTGAAATCTGCAAAAATCTTTCACTTAAAAAAGAAGCAAGTACAATTCCAGCAACAGGTCTGTCTATACCAGATAAATAGCTAAGGAACACATTGAGTAGAATAAAATAAAAATTGAAAGAATGTGTGATTAGTGTATAGATTAGCAAACAGTCTGAGCTTGATGCAGTCAAATCAATGTCAGAAAAAAGTAATCACAACAAGAGACATTAAAAGAATTAAAGCTAAGTAATTTTGAAGTGAAGAGACTGAACTAGCAAGTGTGATGTTTGGGACCTGTAATAAAGGTGACAGGGAGTCCCCAAAGCCAGGAAACTTCTTACCTGTGTCTACAACAATCTTTTACTTAGATTTATCAGAATGAAGAATGAGAGGAACAAAGTGCTATTTCAAGTTCCAGAGAACAAGGGGAATTTTTTTAGAGAAATGAATTTGGAACTGATAGGAATAGTCCTATCAAGAGGTTAAGTAGCTTAGAAAACAAATTCACTGGAGGGAAAATACCAAGGCAGGGGAAAAGGCAAAATGTGAAAGAAAAGGATATCACTCTTTACTAAAAGTGTCCCTGAAAACTTCAGATAAGTCTGGCCAGGTTAAGAAAAATTTTTCTCTCTGTATAGACTTAAAGGAAAGATGAATCCTTGCAACTGTACAGGCCAGATTCATTTAGTCAAAGCTCCTGCATACCTATTGGTTAAAATTTATTCATTTACTGATGTGGGCTAACCCCTGTAGGCAGCTGAGCACCACACAGCTGCTTGCTTGTTCACTCCTCCCTGTCATGGTCTATTTGGATCTTTCAAAATTACAGGACAATGTAGTTTGTAAATTAAACTTTATTTTATGAGCTCATTAGGACAGAAAACAAACAGGTTAACAACTGAATCCCCTTTGTCTAATCTAACACATGAATTCACTAATTCATCACTTAATTTATGAAGTTTCTAACTCAGAAGTTCTCCATTTCACAACTTGTAACTCACAACTCATAACTTGTTTGCTTATGAGCAAGATAGTTTCCTAACTGATGGTGAGAGTACTCATCCCTCCTCCATTACAGTGTAGGCATCCCCCGTGTCTTAATGGGAAAAATGAAAGCCTCAGCAGTCCGGCTCCTGCTGGACTTGTTTCAAAAGTTTTTTGGGTAAGGTCTTGCATTTATACCTCCCACTATGGAATTTTGATCTGTACCATTTCTGTAAATTAGTGGATTCTGAAGAAACTCCCAGACAATTACTATGCAAAAATGCAGGAGATGATGGGTGCAGGAGAAAGCAAGCTGCAGGTGACAGCAGCTGCAGGATGGCCTTTATCCCTTCCTGTCCATCCTGTCCTGCCTCCTTTGTTGCTCTTGGTTTGACCAAATGTTGCTGCTCCTGGCGTACATCAGGTCTTAGCATGAGCTGTGTGTAGCCAAAACCTGAGCAGGAGTTGAAGGAGCAGTCACACACCCCAGAAGGAAGAGGGAGAGAATTGGAAGGGTAAACGTGGGAAAAATTGTGGCTTGAAATAAAGACAGTTTACTAGGTAAAACAAAAGCTGTGTGTGTAAGTGAAGCAAAATAAAAAATTAATTCACTGCTCCCCATCAGCAGGCATGCCTAACAGGGAAGATCAACTCTGTAACTTCAGACATCCCTCCTTCCTCTTTCTTCCTTCTTCCTTCTTCCCCACAGCTTTTATTGCTGAGCACAATGTCATACGGTCTGGAATATTCCTTTGATCTCTTGGGGTCAGCTGTCCCAGCTGTGTCCCCTCCCAGCTTCTTGTGCACCCCCAGCCTCCTCACTGGTGGGGCAGCATGACAGGCAGAGAAGGCTTTGATTCTGTAAAGCACTGCTCAGCAACAGCTAAAACATCCCTGTGTTATCAACACTGTTTTCATCACAAGTCTGAAACACAGCAGGCTGTGACCCAGTATCTCCCCCTGAGTTGGGATGCTTCTCAGGGTAGATTTTGTGAGTATTTAGAAGAGTAGATATCATTAGGATTTTCAAGATTGTCCATTGATAGATACTGATGAAGAAGGGGTCAAAGACTGTCTGCTGACAAATGCTGACGAAGGAGAATATGAGTAATTCAATACAATTAGATTGCATGAAGGTTCAAAGATTATTTTGTAGCAATAATTTACTAGAATTAGCAAAGATAGAAAAGTCTTGATCATAGGTTAACCTCTATATCTGTGTGCCTCTATATCTGTCTAGCCACAGATAGATTCCTCTCTGAGAAGGCATCTAGAAAACAAGAGGAGCAACCCTGAACCTCATGACTCAACAGGAGGGTGTTCCTTATTTTTATGTCTCCAGTGTCTGCAAAAATCATTTAAAATCAAGTCTAACACAATTTTCCCTTTTATGTTTCTTCTGTGTAATAAGTAATAGGGTCAACCTTGCCACTGAACTTTGTTAAATTGCACTTTTACAAATTCACATTAAAATCACTTTTTGCTAATACATTTGACAGTGATTCTTTAAGTGATCTAAACCTCTCATTTCTGTGACACAGGCTGCTATGAAGAAAATTAACTACGTCCCAGCCAAACCCAGTACCTATATATAAGTTTTGAATCAAAGTAATCTCTCTTGCATAGAAAGAACTCAGAGCACATTAATGGATTCCCAAAGCTTGCAAGGTACGAGGTTTCATGAAGCCTGCAAGGGGTGAAGTCTGTGGATCAGATTCAAAGGTTAGTCTAGAGGGAATGTAAAATGATGTTATTTACACTTTAATCTGCCAGCAGCAATATGAAATATCTCTACAACTTAAAATTACTTACATATTACTCAACTCATGAGTTATTCAACTCATGTTTCCATAACAATTTTAGCTTACACATATGTACGTCTACACTGACTCTGAATATAAATGGAATCAGTGTGCTAAAGATACTGGGTTGATCACATTCACCTGCTAGGAATCAGAAAAGAAAAGGAAAGAGAAGGGTACAAGTAATAAGTAATACTATGCAGCACTTTAAGTTAACATTTGACTATTTAAGAGTACATTTTCCTACTTGTTTTCTTCTTCTGAGTGAGAATTTATCACCTAAATCATGCACCTGATTAAAATCGGTAAGTGAATACAAGTAAATCTTTGGGTGCCTAACACTGACTTCAGTATTGTCTGTGAATAGGGTATGTAATAAATCAAAGAAAAATTAATTGATATGAAATGACCTCAATTACATCTATGCAGACTTTGCTGTATATGTGGGATTAAAGTTATCCTGAAAGTTTTCTAGGCATTAAGGAGGAATACATGGAGTAACAAGTATAAAGTTTCTCCTTTTATATCTGAATGTGTCTGTAGTCTTCATAACTTTGTTGTGATCCTACTTCAATAACTGTAAATTCTTAACAGCATAAACACTGAATTATTAGACTAAACCAATATACAAATACCATCAACAGCAAAAGAACCCCTTATTGTCATATGAATCCTTCACCCTGCACCCCCGGCCCTATTTTGGCTTTGTGCCATTATTTCTACTCTTGTCACCCCCCCTAACATTGGCAGTGCATTATTGCATTAAAAAAAAGTGCTTTTAAAATACTGTTCAAAAGGGGAGGCATTACATTGTAGCTCAGTTTATGAAGATCTGGACCTGATTTAACTGATACTATCCAATGGAATACTCTTGCAAGAATATGTAATTCATGCAGAAATACTACAGACTATCCAGTAGAAAATAAAACAATGATCACTGGGAGAAGAAAACTTGGATTGCTAAAATGCCAGATAGGAGAGAAACATTTCACTGTGCTTGTATATTTGGTATCTAATCCAGAGAAAGAGATACTGACAAGTTACCAATACTGTTAAAAAGAAGTAGTAATCATTCCCAGAGAGTGTAAGTCAGGTTGGATGCGGCTTTGAGCAACCTGATCACCTGAAAGGTGTCCCTGCCCCTGGCAGGAGGGTTGGACTAGATGATCTTTAAATGTCCCTTCTAACCAAAACCATTCTATTTTTCTATGATTCTTTATGCTTACTCCAGGACACAAAAGCATTGACCTGTCTTGGGCTGCAGATAATCCAATGCTTGTTTTTGCACTTTCAGTCAACAAGCTAGCACATTTCTAAATAATACATCTTTTAGAAGTATTTCTACTACATCTTTTAAAAGTATTTCTTATTCAAAGAAATAAAGCTAAGCATAATGAACTCAATTTGATATGATAAATGTCAGCTGAATTTGCAACTACAGAATTGTAACACACTTTTCCCTTTCTAGTAGGTGTCATCTAGACAGCTTTTCACTTCTGTGTCCTCAGAATTGGATATTACAATCATGACAAACAGCATTTATATGAAAAATGAATTGTCTTTCACCGTGTGTGTCAGATTAAAAGCCCAGAAGACATCTGAAGTTATCTGTCAGGGGGCTTGTAATTTAAGTTCAGTGTGGACACAATGTACAATACATTGTAATTCCAAAACCAAAGAATACTTGCTTGCATGGCCACTTCTGTATACTGAAGTTCTACTTTTAGAAATCTCTGACTTGAACACCAGATGTCTTTTTATATAACTTAGATTCCTGGCTTTTTTTATAGTTAAACTCTGTTTCACAAGAGCTTTCAGTTCTGCATGGTATGAACTTCTGCTAGCTCTACTTAAACATTTGCCAAACCTCCCTAACAATAATGCATTCAGGAAATGTTGCAGTGCATTTTTCAGATCTTTTTAAGTCATTGTCCATGTGCTGTTCACAGGTTACTTACTCATTTCAGAAATTTTAGGCATTGTTGTGAGCTGAAATAGGCCAAAGAAAGTTAAGAAATATGTTAAATATTGTTTCACAGAATTTACTAATATTTCATATGAACACCAGTGACCTTTGCTTTCCTTGTTTGTTCAGCATGAACTCCTTAAAGTCCACAATGTAAAAAATGCCAAAAGAATGCTTAGAAATTATTCCCGTACATATAACATCATAATCAAATAATCAAAATACTTGCAAAATCTTTGCAGTTTCTAAGATCTAGCACTGAAATGCTCTTTGAGGCTCTCGGTTCCAGCTCACTGCAGCATCTTACTGAGAAAAGTACATACCTCATGGGATCAAGGTGTTAGTTTTGTCATTAAGAGTGATGTGCCTGTCGGATTAATTTCTGAATTAATCTACTAGATCAGTAAGTGTGCTCTGAAATATCCATGAGACTGTATACTTAATCTGGCTTAATAAAATTTCCTGTAGCACCTTCAGGAATTCTAGCTGTTCAGAGTGGCTATCAGGCATGAGTTTCAAAGTACTGGCATAACTACAGGCACATTGGACTATATTAAGTTCACACAATAGGGCACAAAGCCTTGGACAGGAAGCAGTTTAGCTTGCAGATTATCCATGATACCAGATAGGAGACATATACATAGTCAAAGGATTGCATATTTGTGCAATGAGTGCAACACATGAGCAGTTCTTTGATAAATTCCAACACACACAAGTACACAAGCATACTTCTATCAGGGTCAAGACAAGCTCAGAAAATATTTGACTAGAAGTAAACTGCCATTGGTTCCTGTAAAAATGCTTACTCTTAAATTGTCCTACTTTAAGATGCTGATAGTAAAAATGTTGCAGCCAACCAGATTGTGAGCAGAACACAAGAACAAGATTGACCATCTTTGCCTTTATAAATTCTCTTATAATTGTACAAAAGGAAGGAAGGGGAAGAGCAAAACAGGGAGAGATTCACCCCACTAAACTGTTGTCCCCCAACAAGCAGAAGACACCTTCTGGGTTCTACTGTGGATCGTGCTTGTTGTACTATGGATAATATCTGGCAGTTTAGCTCCCCATATCTCTTTTATAAACTTTCTCTCAACAGTGCAAGAGAAGGAGAAGTTTTCGTTTAACCCTTTGTCTTACAACAGTAGAAGAGGCTGCAGTTTTTATTGCTACTTCTCAGTGCACTGTAAAGGATGGCAGTTTTCATTAAATGAGAATAGGTTACGGATGTGCAGTGGGCTGGGTTCAAGACCCAGTGCATACCATTCTGATGCCATTCCCTTCTTATCTTTCTCCAGAGTTGAAAGAAAAATGTACCAGTGACAGATGTTCCATCAGTCTTTCCTTCCTCTCTCTCTCTCTCTACCAAAAGAAGAGACAAAACACACTTTTGATGAACCCCATCTGAATAACTTGTATATGCAAGCCTGTATTTTTATTTTGTTCTTTAAAAAGCAATAAAGGAAGAAAACTTAAAAGCCTGATGAATAGCAAGCCAGATAATGGCATATCATTGTAAAACACTGGTCAACTCCCATACTAAGCCATTGACTAATATCCCCCTACTTCTTGTCCCTCTGGGATTTCACTGCACTAACTTTCCACTGCCACCCCAACTCCAAAACACTCCATACCCAATATCACACAAATACTCTTGATTTTCATTACCATATTACTGCCTCCACTCTGAATGGATATCTGACCTCAGATTTCACCCTAGAACCCCAGCTGCCAACAACTGTGTCTCAATGCCCTCATTGATTGTCATCTCAGCTGTGAATAGCTAGGAGTAATGTTATCTCAAGCCCATCATCTTTCCAGTTGCTTACCATTCATTGGGGTACCCAATGTGCCATGATTATTAGGGACATGGAAGGAGGAGTGGAGTTTCTGAGAAAGATGAAAAAGGCAGCACTAGATGTTCAGGAAGGTGAGAAGGATGAGACATAGGCTTGCTAGGAGGAAAGACTATATCAGCAGTAAGACTGCCCAAAAAATCTAAACACTGTATGCTCTCGACTTACCCAGAAGCAATAATTCATTAAAAATGTCTTTGGCATCAGAGAGAGAAAAAGGCACTCAACTCATACTCATACTTTATTGTTTAGTTTAGAAAGTACGTGGACATTTGGATGGTGCATGGCAAAGGCCATGCAAAATCTTACAAAGAGCAGGAATAATGGGCTGGAAACTTTAGCAGGCTTCTTTCTTTTGAAAGAGAAAGCCTCAGCAGGCTTCTTTTTTCCTTTCTGGTTACAAATTCCATCAGGATGACCTCTTTTAAAATACTTCAAACATTTGGTCTGTAAACCAAATATGTAACCAGAATTATTTCAGTCCTTAAATCAGAAGGACTAAAAGTGCTCCTAGTACAGTTTTATTTATAGCCTAATGCTTACGGCTATTTGGGTTCAGTATCTTTAAACTTCCATGGTAAGTTTGGGCATCTCAGCACTGAGTATGTTTGCAGATCTTGGCTTGTTAATCTCAGAAAAGTGAATGCAAAAGAATTGGATGCATATGAACAAGACCTCCTGGAGGCAGCAGAAAAAGTCAATGAAAAAAACAAAAGAAAATAACCTGCATATATGATGCATTTAAAGTGGAAGTTGGCTTTTTACATGCCAGAAAATGGAGTGTCTGAAATAACCTAGAGTGAGAGAAGTAAAAAAGAAAGCACCAGGAACACAAATAATTCTAAGATGCAGCTTGCTTTGATAAATGTTACAGGTTATGAGCACCAGAGGCAAAAGCAAACTGGCCTCAAAGATAAGAACAGGTCTTCCTATATTCCTGTAGATAACAACTCCCTGAGAGGGGAGGAAATGGCAGTTTGATATCATACTCTGTGTTTGCTCTTCAGTATCAGTGAAGGTAAAAAATGGGTACCCAAATCAAATAAAAATCCACCTGACTGCTGTAAGTAGAGTCAAGGAGGATTCAACACTTGTATGTCGTTTGATTGTCATGCACCTTTCATCCTTAAAAGGGAGATTTCACCATGTAAGAAGGGGACAAATAAGACCTTGCAGGAAATTTGGTCATGGACTGAAGATCAGAAATCCTTCTTTGTCTTGCCAAAAGAATTCTGTATGACTGAGCTTAGGAAAAGTTCTCTGCTATATATGGATTTATCACCAGTACATTCCTTTTACAGTATGATTTGTTTTCTTGGAAGTTTAATGCACTTACCTTAAACACACTGAGTGAAAAATAACAACCTCATCTTCCGTCTATTGTATGATAATTTTACAGCTCATATCTTCAAAATTCAGTATCCATTTGAAGCAATATTTCAGGGCTGACCAATAAAATGAAGTCTCAGTTGGATTTCTGCAGCTTTGCTTGTCATCTCAGTAGCGCTAGAAGTGCTTGTTCCTATCAATGTAACCTCATGAATTTCTATTAAAAAATTATACTGCTGTCTTTCTTATTTGCTCTAGCCTAATTCCTGTTGCAAGCTTTATTACTTTATGTAGCCTTACTTTTTAAATTGCCTCCCACCCTCAGATAATTATTACTTAGCCTTCTTTCTATAAAATGCTTGTTTTGTTTGCTAAAATAGTGCCAAGTATTTTGTAGAGGTAAATGCATGCCTTACCCCCTCCATAAACTATACTTTTTGTCTTAATGATGCATTATGTTACCGTTTGGTGTAAAATATAGGTATCAGCTTTCAAGAGGAAAAGAACATTTTCACTCCTTTCCATTTTTACTGTGAAAAATCTGATTGGAAAAATTGCTAGAAACATGCAGGCTGTACATGAAAAAATTTAGATTGTCATCTTTTTGAATAGACTTTCTGTTCTGATCTCAAAATTTTTCACAGCTTTATTTTTTTCTTTCACGAAGAGCTGGGGACAGAATCAGATGGCAGCTCAGAGCTGGCCTGTGATGAGATAACTGCATCAAGTTACTGTAGAAATAGATTAGTGAGCTTTGCACTGATTTGGCTTGACAAGGAAAGTACTGTGACATGGTCTTTCCAAAAATCCATTGTCTTTCAAAGTCAGAAATAACAACTTAAATCTTTACAAAATATTTTGAGAAAGGCAATTCTCATCTTACTCTTAGATAAGAGAGCTTCATTTGAGAGAGCAGATGTTGCAGAAGTTTGAAGTATGCTCTCACTAAATGAAAACAAAATCTATGGAGCAGTGAAGGAGTAGAACTTCAAAAACTTGACAATGGGTGACAGTTGGGTTTTCAGTAAGTAGCTTGGTTTAGAATCAAAAAGCAATGCATGTGGACAATCACTGAAAAAAAAGATATTCTGTGTCTTTCCATTCAGGGATGCGGAAATGTCAGACATATATCATGCTACTGTTTTTTAGTTTTATCTATGGGATTTTAGGTTGGCATTTAGCACTAAAATGATCAACAGTTCCCATGGGACACTGGAAACAGCTGCTGTATCAGCAACACAGACAAAAACTGCCTGCTTAGTTTTTAATATGAATGTGCTAATTGTGTAAAGCCCTTGAGGATAGGACACTTCTTGCTCTATTAAAGCTCCTTTGCTGAGAGCTATGTGTTTTCATCATGGCTAAGTAATTCTCTTGTTACTAAGTTCAGATGTATTCTAAACTAAATTAAAAGCATTTTTTATCTTATTAATTTTATTCTTTTAGGATTATAAATGTAAACAGACACAAACCCATGACAATGTACAAAGGAAAAGCATAATTTAAATATTTTGTACAAGTCTTTGTTTTCCTAACTAGTCTGAGTTTGAGCATATCTAGAATGAGAGTCTGACCAAACAATGTTACTTTTGAACTCAGACCTTATCACAGGATAAGTCTCCATCTCTAGATAGAAATTCCAAACTTTAACTAAATTTCTTAAGGCCTTCAGGCAACTTAATTCCCCTGAACTTTCATTGTAGGGAGCTTTTAAATCTCATTTGTAAGAGCTCTATTTTGCTGTATCTTTTGCATACTACAATTTGAGGGTACATGACTACTGATCTTCTAAAACCATGTTTTGCACATGCCCATAACACAAACACAAAAAGTATGGAAAATCTTGTGCTAACAAGAATACATTAATTGAAATGTTATTTTAAGAATTCATACAGCATAAGTATTTTTCTCGGAAACATGGATTACATCACTCATTTCCAATAAATCATTCAGCAAACCAGCCTATGTCACTTATTGAGTCAGAAATGTCTCCTACTATAATGAAATGCCTAATCAAATTATGTCTGTTAATTCATTCAGTTCAGACTCCTATGGTGACAGATATATTGTCTCTATAATAAGATATTTCACAAGCATACTTGGACATAATTAGAAATAAATATGTCCATGTGAGGATTTCCATTACATCCCTAAATAATCATTTTTACATCACAAAATATTATCTGAAATACAGTAATGTGAATTAAATACAGCACTACATAAATGGATTGTATATGAAACTAAGGAAGCTGCAATATTTCGTGACATTTTTTGTCATTCTTTAGCGCTGATGGTGATCTTCAGGATTTCCAGTATTAATGACACATTTAAAAGAATCAAAGTGTTTAGGAAGTTAATTTTGTATTTATACATATAAAGCAGCATTAGGCAAATACACGTAGGTAATCAGTGTAATGGTAGACAACCAAAATTAATAACTATAAATTTCATCATAGATAGTTGTTGCTATAAATAGCAGATGGCCATGATCAGATAAGTTCTTTACCCTTTTAACTATTTCTAAATAATCTGTGAAAACTTGTGCTATTCTTTAAAGGCACGCCCCAATACGACAAAGTTTTTAAACCATATTTTTTATACTGGAATATAAAAGGGCATGAATTGTGACATTGAGCCTTAAATTGGCGTTCAACTATATATCAGCAAACTTCTTTTATACTTTATTCTACTATTTTCACTAACAGTATATTTAAATAACTTGAAAGCAACCTATTGAGGGATATGATTTATTTCCTCCATCCTCTTTTCTATATACTACTAATAAGCTTTCTCATGTGCTTGCTGATAAAAGACATTGACTACTGCAATAAGAAGGGAATACCATATCAGTCAGAATTAGAAAGCACTGAAAAGAAAAGCTTGAAACAAAATTAAATAGCTAGAGGCAAGTGAAATATGAAATATAGGATAAATAATTTATTAGGGGTAAAAGGGTGATCCAAGCATAAAGGATTAAAACATTCAAATAATATGAAAGGCAGTACAGGTATTTGTGACTTTTGCTTTAGCAGCCTTGAAAAAAGTTATGAAAGATTAATGACCAATATATTTTTTTTTTGATAATTAGTCATTTTCATAGCTGGACACATATAGAAATTTTTTTTTTGTGGTGTTTTTTGTTGTTTCTGCTGCTTCTTTTTATGAGTTAGCACGAGAAAAGGCAAATGTTGTCTACATGGGATATGACATGAATAGCCATCAGATCTGGCATAGAAAAAAGTTCAATGAATACAAAGAAAAAAATCAGAGCACCATCAGGTTCATCATGTTGATAAACTGAAAAGAAAATTAGAAATGGTAGTTAAAAGAGGATTTGACAGCATCACTGTGGCAGACAGGATAAATGGTTTGAACACTACTGGTCTCCAAATTTTTTATTGTCCTCCTTTATCAGTCAAAATTTTTGAGCATTCTCTCCCAATAGATGTATATTTATAGTTATATATTAAATACACATACCACTGTACTCATATATTATGTATATTATAAAACATAAAGAAAAAACATAAAGTAAAAAAGGATGAGATAAAGAATTTCTTTTATTTTAGTTATTAATAGTGCAAAACCTTTTTTGTTCTTACTAAAAAAATTTATATTAACAATATTGAAAGAGAAATGTGATTGAATATGTGTCATCAGTTTTCACAATCTAGGTTTAACACTTTGTGATACAGTGATTCAAAGGTCTAGTGCTAAGCACAGTTTATTTTGATACTTGCTTTTAATGGCCATCATAGCTGAAAAAGGATCATCTTCAACGATAGCAGGTGTAAGTCC
>JANZLQ010000215.1:0-15163 GCA_026212715.1 Elanus axillaris | reverse complement strand
GTCCAGCAAAGGAGGGGGGAGTGATAGAACGGCTTTGGTGGGCACCTGGCGTTCAGCCATGGTCAACCCACCACAATATGCACATAGACTTTGCAATTAGATCTATCTGAAGTTAAAATCAAGTTTATTGTCACCCCTTAATATCAAAAAGGGACAGCAGAAATGCCATGTTGTGAGCAGTAAAATGTATGCAAAGGAGGGGAGGAGCAGGCAGGGAAGGAGAGGCAATATAAGACCTCAGCGTGGCATTGGAAGATTTTAGGCTAATAGTATAGTAAGATATTGAAAATGTGTTACAGTTCACAGAGAACCATTCTGAAAATTGATCATTAAGCTAGGCAATATCCCAACAAACACACAAACCCCAAACCAGGTCTTTTAGTGTGCATGTTTACGCTTAAAGTTAACTGTCACTAGGGAAGTTCTTCTTAAATGTATCATAAGTGTAATAAAATTATTTTCTTCAAACATTGGCCCTTCAACTCTATTGACTAAACTAAGTAAAATAAAGTAGCTCATACAACAATAGCTGATTCTTTGTGATTTATTGTTTGTTCAAAGAAAGCTAAGCTTCATCAGGTAAGATTGTCTTTGCAAAGTGAGAAGATATATTCGTTTTTTACTTTCAAGAGACTAAAAGCTAATCTGAAACGTTATAAAACATTAATAACTTATAGTGGCGACAAAACACTCAAAGAAAAGCTATTATGACAACAGGAAAAGCTGAATTTAACTTAATTGGTAGTCTCACCTCTAACCAGAGTGTCTGACATTTTAATGAAACTACAATAGATTTCTAAAAAACCTAATATTTTTAGGGCAATTGTTTATAACCTAGGAACACAGATTGTTGAAATCTTAGATTATTTGGCCAGAATCTGGTAAAAACTAGAAGCTGAGCAATTGGACTACTTACTTAACTTAGATTAATGCAGGTGCAGCTAATGAATTAATGCCAATTTTCAGTAGCTAAAGAGTAGTTAGTGAACATTGTATTGTTAATTATTCTGTGCAGTCTCTCTTCACTTGCAATTAAAATAAATAAAAGGATGGCATCCTGTGTTTCATAGTAATTTTCCATTTAATCATATAATCAAAACTGGTATTAGATTTTCTCAGTTTGTTGCTCTGAGATGCACCACTTTGAAATAAAATTGCTCTCATCAGTAACTAAAAGTAACATAGCCTTATAAAAAATGTGCCTAAAATCAAATTGGTGAATATGAAATAGTTCCCACATTTTTTCCTAGTTGTTTTCTTAGCAGTACTATAGGTAATTGTGTGTCCACTGATCCAGTTAATGTTCCCTGTGAGTACGCTTTGTATTGAAAGGAAACCATGAGTCTGTTCTGACCTTCTGGGCTGCTGCTTCTGTAACATCTTTTGCTTGAAGGCAATCGTACCTCCTTGTCTTCCTTCTTTGCCTCCCAGTTACTACAGTGAAGGAACCCTTTGTGGTATCCTGGGTCTGCTGACGAAGTATGAATGAATTAGCAGGAATCTATAAATCTTATCTGCCTCCACTGTAGATTGTTATTCTTTTTACATACAGTCACAAAGCAACAGTTTGGGACAATGTAGGAAGGGAATGAACTTAAAAAAAAATACGCTTTTATGTGCTTACATTTGTTTGTATATACTGATGGATTGTGTATTTCAGATTCCTTATCTCCTCTAAGAGAGGCTTACTACATCACTTCAGCTGACGGATATGAAACACATTAGCAACAAATCCTTCTCTTTTCTCTAGAAGAGATACTTTGTTTTTGCAGTAAATATTGTAGAAAAAATATGAAATATACTGGAATACCAGTTAGAACTTGACACATTGCTCTGTTACTTACACTGACATAATTTTTCAAATGTCAGTGAAGTTACTGTAGCATGAAACCAAAGCAATACAATAGGGACTTAACACTGATTCTAGGTAGCCCTTCCCAGTGCTGTATTGTCAGTGAATTTGGCAAATAATTCCACAAAATGAAGTACCAGCTGATTGCTGTGTTGCTAACGTTCATGATAGTCTCCCTTGTCATTCTGTTCATAAGCCCTCTCAATTCCCCTAAAAAATTGCTTAAGTGTAGCATGAACAACTACAGAACATAAGATTTCTTCATATATATTCAGTACTCTCAATAGATTGTAAATTAAGTGTTATTCCATAATTGCAAATAAAACCAAAGTCAACTAGACCTCAGTGAAAGAGTAGAGCTCTTCCCTTCTCTCTGTGTCTGTCAGGAAGTGGTTTTCAAAGGCTTCAATTTTAATAAAAATGCTTTTGATTTCCCTTTGTGTGCTTGAATACTAACATTTCAGATGGATATTATTGACTAGTTCATAAACATCTTGGTCATGTGCAGACGTTAATGTGAACTGAAAACAACTAAGTGAAAATTCAGCTAACCTGAAATTTAAGTCCATTTGAATATTTTCTTAACCAGAAGAACACAAAAATATTGGGAACTTAGGTTGTACAAATCTTTTTTGTTGCTTATACACAGAGGACAGGTCCACAGGGTATGGTTATTACATAAAGTGATTTGAAAGCACTGTAAAAAAGACTACACAAGATAATATAAAGGAGATCAAGGGAGGAAAAAGAATTGAATTCTTCTGAAATTCATTCATTCATAGTAGAATTTAAAATTACCCAAATCATCTTTGAAGCCAGCATTCAAGTGGAAAATTGAAGATGGGGTGCAAGACACAAGTTGTAAGGAATAGACAGTTAACACACAAGCCCCATAAATGTGCAGAAATCATAGTTTTCTTCTCAGAAAATGACAAGGAAAATATACAGGAGAAGTTATGGGGTTTTCCCCCTTTCTTCAGTGACCCAAAAGAAGAAAGTAATAAATAATTTAATAATTTAAAGAAATGTCTGCTAAACTAAACAAACAAAAAAAATAATAGGGAAAACTTTGGGCTTACTTTAGTCTTTGAAATAGTCATTCTTATAGCCCAATACATGCAATCAAAAAGATTAGAGCATCTCCAGCTGATACAGGTTATCTGTGTCATTGTAACAAAGTAGAAATAGAATGGCTTGCTGCTCATAGACACACAATGGAGTGTTGTTAATAAGTACAGGTTGATTTGATAAGTAATATTAGTAATAGTGGCACTGAGTGTTAACTTTCTGTGTATTTATTTAGGGAGATAGCAATATTACAGATGGTGAGATTGAGAAACAAGCCTAATTCTTGGAGCTCTTCAAAGAGATGTCTTAGCGAGTGTTCAATAAAAATGTACCACAAAGAGTTACAGAACTCCCTCACAATAAGGATTCTCTGCACGTAGTGAAATGTGAAACTTTTTTGAACTAAGTAAAAAATGTTCTGAGAGAGCTTGCACTGTGTCACCCTGCATTCATGTAGCTGTCTTAAAACCGAATAAACTCAGTAAGAGATTTGTTAAATTATGCAGGAAATGTTTCACAGTCATTCTGCAAATTATTGTGCTAATTGATGAATAGAATCAATGCAGACAAGCAGGTTTGTATTCTTCCTAGATCACCACTACCTCACAGTGAACATATTCTGTCTTTCATGAGGTGTAATGCATTTGTTCATGCACAATAATATTTTGCATCACAGTTACAAACTTTTAGATTTTACCAATATTTGTATAGACACTTATCTATATTTCAACTAAATTGCTGTCCGTTGTATGTTCTTATCACATGGTGAACAGTTTTAGCACAGTTCACACACCATTATCATTATTATTAATGTAATTTTAAAACTCTAATTAAGTAGTTTATTCATTACTTTTGTCATTACTAACAAATTATTTTTTCATATTTCTCTCATAATACTTTCATAATACTTTTACTTTCAAAAAACTAGCTAACAAGCAAGTGTAATTTTCTACTGAGGGAGCAAGATATTAAATGTCCTCTCATTAGACCTTACCTTTAGAGGGTTACAAATGTTTTAATCAGAAATAATTTATGAGTTTCTCCCATTGTTTACAAAGGTAATCTGATTCCTTTATTAATTCTTCATATCACTGATATTATTTGAAAATGTTTATTTTGTGGCTTGGTACTTACTAAGCTTATGGTTTTAATTTTATGTATAAATATATATTTATTACTGTGTATTTTATGTAATATAAGGTACTCATATTCTATTCCAAACCAAGGAAATAAAAACTTGGTATCTGCTATGTGTTCCTGCATTCAATGGCCTCATCTCTAAAACCGTGATGATAGTCCACAGATCATGTGCTACAAACTTCCCATTAGGGATGGGAGTCATTCAGTGCTAATTTTTTCAAATCAGAGCAAATGATTTGAAGTGTATCTTAGCAATGGACATGCATATGGGGAGAGAAAATGGTTTAAAGCATTATTATGCTTGTTCTTCAATGACTAATAACATGGCGGTTGTTTAATTAGAGCTTTAGTACAAGGCATGTTAGCTCAATACCTTTCTTTTTAAATCTCATGCTTTCTGTATTTAGGTATACTCATGGTGTTTATCAGAAAAGAATTCTGTGTTTATTTATGTTAATAAACTGTCAGGATTATGTTACAGTTATGTTGTGGATAATGAAGTTAAACCTAGGTGTCCTTTTTCAAGAAAAAAATAATTTAATTCCAGTAGCAAATTAGTAGACATTTACTGATCCTTTTTCAAATACAGTTTATGCAGATATTATTTACAAATAATTTGTACTTAGCAGAGCTGTGACTAAAGTATTTTTTTTAGATTTGATTGATAAAATGTCACCCTGTCCTAGTGATATTAGCATACAGTTGAGAGTAGCTTTCTGTAGCTAGAGTCATTCAGATCTCCAAAAATGGAGTCAACCCTGTAACATCTTTCTCACTGCTGACCTTCTGATGTCAGAACCCAGGAAGAAGTGTGATGTTTATGCAAAGCACTAGGAAAGCAACTGCAGGTTTAATGCTTATACAGCTAATGTAATCTTGATACCCGAGTTTACCATGTACAGGAATATCTCTTGATATAACCTTGAACAGATTGTCTTTTGATACTCTACGTCATTCTTGCATATTTTTGCAGAAGAAGGGATAAAAGCACCAACCAACCTCTTCCATAAATCTTCCTGGAAGAACAATGTTTCTTTATAAATTAATAATTTAAAAGATCCAAGAAATATTCAAAAGTAAGTAACTCAAAGTTTAGTTACAACACAGGAATCATGGAGTTCACTCACTGAGAATAGAATATATCAGGAATTACTGAGTCTTTAAGTCTTTGAGAAAAACTGTTAAATGTAGTCTCAATTACCATCTGATCCCTTTGGACACCTAAAATGAATCAATGATTCCACTCTGTACTCTGGGAATAAATATTTAGTAAGGAAAGGGGTGTTATCAGTGGTGTTTATGCAGCAATACTTATGACCCTCTTTCTGCAAGTTCTGTTAACATTACTAAAACAAAGATCACATGCTGTCAGGAATCCGTCATCCAAGGCAAGCTCTTACAACAGAGGATTGTGACATTTGTTCATTTTCCATCCGGACCTGTGAATCTTGCAGTTGTGATTGCCCAGTGGCTAAAAGTGTCCAATTTAGCCTAGGGTTTAAGATACTCTCTTGGAAGAGTATCTCTTGGGAAGAGCAAATCTGTCCAGGTGGAACTAACATCCTTTTCATTTCTCAAAACTAGTTAGCTACTGTGAAGTAAAGTGGGGGGGTGGGGTTGGGGACAGTCTGCTTTCTCTTAGCTACTCATATCTAGAGCAGGATTTAATGGGAAACTCAGGATCAGGAATTCAGCTACACTGTGATTACTTTGTTTTTAACATGGCCTTTGCATCTTTCTGACCAGCCTTTGAAACACTGAATTGCATCACAGAAGTATTGGTTGTAGCTGAAATGGAGAAGTGCAGGTATCTTACTTTGACAGTTTCCAGTGTTCTGTTAGGGCAACAAGCTTTTTCCAGTTTTTCACTGGGGATTTTAGGGTGGGGATGCTGCAAAAACAAAACTATGCTGCTCCGTGACATAAATTGTAAAGGACTTTTTCTTGGTGAGATTGGTGCAGAACGACAAAATTAATTCATTTACCTCTCTCCATTTTGCCACCTGTAATGATTTCCGTTGGAAGAAACCTCGGGAAAAAGAGACAGAGAGGAGCATGCTAGGGCATTCTCCAAGCAATTTGCTGGTGTTACCAGTGTGAAGGCAAGAAAATTAGGGTGCTTCTTGGACCCCTACATAAAACATGTATTCAACATGTTTACAAACTATACTTTTTCCTTTGTAAGCATAAATGTGCAAGGTGCATTTGTAGACATCTAAGACATATTGTTGCTTTTAGATTTCATCAATACGCAAATTGTGTCAAAGCTAATTCTAACAGAAATGAAAAGATTTAAGAAAACATAATATTGTGCATTAAATGGTCTCAGTTTATAAAATATTGTAATATAATAAATTTGGGTATTATAAAGCATGTTCAAATAAATATTGTGATACTATGATTAATAACAAAGTAGAAGATGATTGCAGTCTACTGAGTAGTACACTCTATGGTTAAGAATTTGGATTTATGGGGATCATGTTTGGTTTTGATTTACAGCATTAACAATCTTCTCCTTATGCTGACTTATGCAATTGTTCAGTCATAAGATAAGGAACTGGTGCATGTAACTATTTATTCAACATCTGCCCAAGTTTTGGCTAACAAATAGTCCACGCTAAGGTGCTCGATGTACGCTAGGAGCAGTGACATTAGGTCCATAAGAGCAGCACGTAGGCAGGACATGATGGCAGAAAGGGTTAAAGATCATTATGCAGCCACTATCACCTGCAGCTTGGTGTCTCCTGCAGCCATCATCCTTGCATACTGATTGTCTGCAGTTTCTTCAGAATCCTCTAACTTACTGAAACAGTATAGACCCTACTTCCAAGCTGTAAGGTTAGAAAGCATCAGTTTATGCAAAAAGCTTTTAAAGTGAATCCAATAGGGCTGCTGAGGCTTTTGTGGTTCTCTGTGTGATATATGGCACACCTGCACCCTGATGGAGGAGGAAGGTTGCACTCTCACCCTCAGCTAGGTTAGGATTTTTTTCATAGGTGTTCAAGTTAGTTATAAGTTACAAACTGCAAGTTAGGAGTTATGAAATGGAGAACTTGTGAGGTAGAAACCTCATGAATTAATCAATGAATTAATGAATTCATGTGTTAGACTAGTCTGTACGAAGGGGATTGACCACTTTTTTGTCATGTTTGTTTTCTTTCCCAATGAGCTCATAAAATAAAGTTTAAGTGACAGAGTACATTGTCCTGTAAATTCGTGAGCTCCAAACAGACTGTGACAATGCAGACAATGAAATAGTGTTTGTGTGTGGGGAAATGTTTAAGTGCAGAATATAAATCACTGGCTTCTTTCAACATTAATTTAAAAAAAAAATAGATGCAGCCTTTGCTTTAGCATTGATTTTCAGTTCCAATATCTGATAAGAATTTAAACAGATTATACTTTCATTAAAATAATCATGTTAGAAAAGACTTCTCACAGAGAGGTGCATAGGATACTTCTTTTTACCTTTTTGTGATCTTTGACCTTATTTCAAAGCAGGAAAAGGGTATGGATAGCATTTAATGTTCCAAAAACTTGAATGTGTTATCTTTTAAAAGCTGGGTACTTGCATGATAACAAATATATTATTGACATGACTTGTTTACAGCACTGTATTTATTAGAATATTAATTAAATATTTGAAAGTTCTATAATCCCCTAATTTATTATTACCTTCTAAGTCCTTCTTATTAACCCTGTTACACAGGTTTATGTGCTTCATGTTCTTTTGAGATTCTCAGTGTTGTCACAAATCTATTAAGAAGGAATCTTGTTAAAAAGGTCCTAAAATACCCTTGTCTCCAGCAATCTTCCCAGTGACAGATGATTTTAACCTTGAGAATATTAGCCAGTGTGCTCCTTTAGTTAATCTCTTTCTTTATTGCAGCAGTCTTATGATCTCTTTGAACAGTATGCTCACTTAAAAACACTCTAAGTATGAACTCACATCACTGGATATAAGGTACCTTGGACCCTTGGACCCTTATGGTGTTTGAAGACACTAGCCTCAGGGGCAATACAGATTAGGGTGCACTGTTCATACTTAAACCTGGTTCAGAATTTTCTCTTTAAGTGAGTTGTCATTTTAAAATATAGCTTGACAAAGCCTGAAGATTTCATTTAAAAAATGTATTTTGACTGAAGTTTAATAAAACCCTGATGGAATTTCAGAAGAGATCTTGCTTATATCTAATGAACCACCAGGAACCTTCAGTCTTGCTTGTACTGGGCTTCAGGCCCTCTTCTCCCTGTGCTGCTCCTGAACAATGCTGGTATTCTTAGGGCTTCTACCCTGTAGGGTCCAGGCTTCCCAGTGATATTGGTTGCCACTGACTGTAAGATTATGGGATGACACCTGTGTCTGACCTGACTGTAACTTTTGAAAGTTAATGAAACCATGTTAAATTATGGCATTATTTAATTTCAGTCTTAGTTCACATGGGAATAATAACATGTAAGACAAAGGTTTGTAAGAGATGTTGTATAACAGGAATTCTTTATGTGAAAAAAAACAGCTCTCATGAAATCTTGTCAGCCTGGTTTACCAAAAAAAACCCCCCAAATCTAAACCAACCAAAAAAACAGAACAAGGGTACAGATTTTACAGAATTTTATGCATACATTTGAACAAATTATTCTCAGGTTAAAACATAAGAAAGAAAAAAGTGACCTAAACTGGATTAAACACAGAGTCACAAGTCTTCTGACCATTCATAATTTAGAAGCAAAATGAAAAAATGTCATGGAAATTTTTCATCCTGATTTTTCACAAAATTCCTGTGCTATGAATCAGATGTTACCTTTACCATGCAGTTTTGCAGGGAATGGAATTTGGCTACGTATTTAGCTAACAGATCTTTATTTAGAAGTGTAATACTAAAAGCAGAATTCTGAAGTTTTTATATGTGTAGGAGGATGAAGCTTATCATGGATCGTGTAGTAGAGAGTTTCTGAATCCACATCAGAGTAAGCTGCAAGGGGGTCTAGTGTATCCCACATGTGAAGGAGTTAGGGGAAGTACCAAGGAAACACACTGAAGTGAGAATGAGTCTGGTTTAGTGCACACTTTAGTACTTTCTTCCCTTGGTTTTCACAATATTTTTTCAATCTTTCAGATTCTGAACATATGTTTTATTCTAAATTTTTCTACCTTGGCCTCGAGGGAGAAAATCTCATTGTCACCAAGGGGCAGGAGGATGGGAAGAGAACAGATGGAAGGGGAAGAGATGGAGGATTTGAAAGCAATTCTGCCAATTCAGTCATTATATATAAGCAGAGATGTGAAACTTTCAGATTAGTTTACTCTGCAACTCAGATGGTAGAAATAAACTGTGGGAAGACTGTGAAGGCTAATCCAATATGTACTCTTCTTAATTTTTTAAAAAATAATTTCTAAAATAACATCTCAAGTCTCAGATGACTTCCCTTTGTTTTCTAACCACTTAAAACAGGGAAGAAAGGGGCATGACTGCCAAATAATCAGTGGTTTTAAGCAAGATGGATAGAACAGCTAAGACCTTGGAGGATAGAAGAAACATTGACGTAGAGGTTGACAAGTAGATTGTGAAGCTTTGGACAGACTCTTTTGGAGTATGTATATGACAAGTAAATCAAAGAAGTGGGAAACTTTAGCAAGTACATGACAGAAGTCTGGACTATTTCCAGGGATCATACCTGAATATCCTCTCTTGTTCTTCACTTCTGTGACAACTGAAATTTCTAAAATTAAGGAATTTTATATAGAAGTTAATTTACTAACTAGCAAACATTGGGTTTTCTAATGACGAATACATGAGGAATTTTGCAGGCAATAATTTTTACAAATCCTTTAACTCCATGTTAAGATATTAAGCAAATTTATAGGAAAATGTGAGAAAACATATTCTGTCTGATTTTCTGCTTCCTGGATGCTATATTAAATGACTATTTTTTTGCATGTCTAGTATGCTGAGCAGGATCAGGATATATACTTCTCTGGTGTGACCTTCCTTGAAATATTAGGCACATCAGTTACAAGTGGCAGAATGAAACCAAACCATGAGTGGGTAAAATAAGTCTACTCCAAACTGTATAAATAAATCTGTGGGAAGGTCATGCCATGCTTGATTTATACATTAGCCTGTGAGATAACACTGGCCAAATCACTGATGGAGGACAGAAGGGAGGAGTTATTTTCTACTGGTTCCTGTTTTATCTTGTAATACCACAAAATTACTAGATGTTTTAATTCTCTAAATTCTTAAATATTACGTTCTTAGAAAGACTAAAAGAAAACCTTACAGCTGAAAAATAAGACTTTAATTAATAAGAAGATACTGGTGAAAATATAAAGGACATAGCACTTGATTTTGAGTTGATTACCATATGATTATCACAATATTCTACAAGGAAGAAACGTTTCAAAGGACTGCAAAGTGAGAAGAGGCAGGTAATTCTCCTTTTCTTAGCTATATCTGGGATCATAGTCTCTCTAAGCTACAGAAAGTGTACTATTAAGACAGAATATTCAAGCAAGAAAGGAGAAAGTAGTGGTGAAAGGAAGAGAGGCAAAAGATAGCAAAATCAACATCAGTAAGCAATTCTACATTTATCTGGTGCCCTTAATCAAATATATTTTGGTTATTCATATAAATAAAGTTTATATGAAACTTTATAAACTTACAGAGTTAAAGTTCCTGTCATTGTATGACATAACATGTAATCTGGTTTGTCTTCTCCTTCTAAATTGACCGATCACTTATAGAACATACTAGTCAGACATAATTCAAGACCGAAATAACAGTATTTTCTACAGCATGTGTAAAGGTTAGAATGACCATCTCTGCCACCAAAATAAAAAGAATGCAGACACTAAGTCTGGCCTCAGGGTGCATGGAAAGTCAGTGACATTATGACTGCACTCTTTGTAGTTTAGATATGTTTGTACTGGTATCATCCTCAAACAAAACCCACTCTTTTTGCACAGGCAAGGTGATAACTATGACTAGATGCTACAATGGTGTTTCCAAGCACTGACTTAAATCTGAACTGAAAACTCATGTGCAGTACCTTTCTTCATTCTGTATCATATAACCCTATTTTCTGTGAAAAACTATTTAATCTCAAATCCATAAGCTGGTATTGTAGAGACTCCTGCAGACTCGGGGAATTATTTAAGAAGTTTTTGCTTTTTTCTTTTAGGAACTTCTTCTCCAACTGAGGGTACTGCGTGCTCATTTGTCTAATAGGAGCTAACTGTGTGGGTTTTCTTCAGTCCTGTTCAATAAAAAGTAAACAACTTTCATTTAAATTTGTAATGAAATTATATTATTTTGCATATGGATGAATGAGAAACACTTGCTAGTCAATGTGACTGAAACTAATCCAATTTAATTTGACCATGTGTGTTACTTTGTCAATAAACTTTACTGCATCTTGTGAGTCATGCTAAGCAAGTAAGGTAAATCACATTCTATTGCTATTTTTAATGAAGATATAAAATAGCTGCCTGAGCCATATCAGGCATAACACCTGTCACTCTCCCCACATGGCTAAAAAGGACAGCACTTTTTCCTACTAGGGTGATTGTGTGATGGCAATCACATAGCTTTAAGATTCCCCTTGTATTTCAAAAGAAATATTGGATAATGTGTTATTCTAATTAGACAGCAGCAGTGTGTCTCCTAATAGTTCAATGTGTTCTTTTAGGCCTTTTGATGAGAAGATATATTGTAATGATACATGGGCAAGAAAAAATTTTTGTACTTAAAATATTTGCCTTCGTTATTTTCCTCTCCTTAAACAGTCTTAAGAATTTGATTGTTCGTGGTAATAAACAAGTCCTTTCATTCCTGTGATAATACTGAATAGGCAATATATTTTTCCAGTTTCAGCAGAAATAGTAATTTTTTATATAAATAGAAGACCTTTTTGATCAATACTGTCTTTAATATGGTGGTAGAACCTTGCCTGAAGAATTCTGGTTTGGCAACACTGACAGTTTCTTCCATCATATATAACACGGCTACCTGCTCTCAAAGTTTTGCTTCAAATTTTTCGTTAATTTTTACAACACAAAAAATAGAACTCAATGGTCAAAACCAGAATATATCCTGTTTTACAGATTGGAAGTGAGGCATAATGAAGGTAAAATCATAATACAATAATACTCTGTCACTGAGTGTCTTAAAGAAGACAGAAACAAGTTTCGTCCAAACATTAAAAAAATCAAGCTCGCTTTTATATGTAATATAGATTCAATATACCGTACCTCACTATTATAAAATGGCCTGACAGAAAAAAATGTAATGAAGTATAAAAGATACCATGCAGATACAGAACCTTTTCTAAAGGAAGAGTCACTGAGTCTCTGTAAACATTTCCATAAAAATGATCTTACTACTCAGTTTAGCAATATTTTCCAAGACCCTTCCCTGGAAAAATCACTTGAAATGTACCTACAACAGACATCATATTCAATTTGGAATTTTTTAGGAACAGAATTTTATATTAAATAAGTACAAATACTGACAATCTGGAAAAATAAAAATATGCATGCAGTGCCTTAGAAGAGAGATTCTCTGAGTTCTCGGTCAGTGTGCCTCACAATATGCAAGAAGACTCTTCCCTTGCTTTTAAAACATTTATGTGTTTTGCTGTTTTAACCAGGATTAGGAAAAGGTGGATTTCAAGGGCAGTATGAGTTGAGTACACACATTTGGTATATTTATTCTTTAAAAAATTCTTCACACCATCTCTCTGAACTGAAGATTGAAATAACACGTTAGGTCAAATTGTATGACTTGCAAGACTCTCAACCAACTTTTTCTTGTTTCCCAGTTACTTGAAGTATAACAGGAGATTTTTCTGTCCACTGGTTCATAGCTTGTTCTTTAGAAATAGTGTGTGGGACATAAGTTACATTAAGTTACATTATGTGTTTAGAGGAAAAAAATTGCTGCTTTTATAAAGTATGCCTGCATTTAACATCAGTGATCTCTTTAAGCAACTTTTACTCATAATGGATAATAAATTAGTCAATATATAGTCCCACTGATGTGAACTAAGGTAGATCTTCAGAAGGATTTTTATATAGCGGTTTGGAATTTTTTTTAATGTTTAAAATTTCTTTTCTGCTGGTACAGTTTATGTAAAGATGCAACTGTTGAATTGTTCCTCTGCATCATGTAGTGATATATTTCAATAGTTTTCATCAGAACAAGTGTAAAAACCAGCACTGAAGAAGTCCTTGACAGTTCTTGTGCCTTAAATGTGACTAGTAAGTAGGTATGACTCTCACTACTACTAGTAGTGCAAGACTCAAGTAGTATCATGGGATACTGCCGTCATTCTCAGTACAGAAGTATATTATCAGTTCAGTTCATGCATTCAAGGAAAGCTGCAGCAAAAGTTCATTGAAGAAAGATATTAGGATATTCCATGTTTCTGTGTATATTCAGATATCATGATGTAAGGTATAGATATATTCCTAAAAACCTACCAGTGAAAAAATATTTGAAATTATGGGTGGCAGCAAAGCTTGCTAAGGTAGTTACTCCAATCAGTGTAGGAATCACAATTAAAGTGAGCTTAGTGACAGCTCAGAAGATAAGCCAAACAGGGAGCAAGATGGAGAAGGAAGAAGTAGGCAGGGTACTAGTGAAAAGGCTTTATTTAGAGGAGTTGATAAATTGTAGTTCACTGAATGAAGACTGAATGAAGGACTGAGACTACTGCTACAGGTGAGAGTTTGTAAACCTTCTAATTTGTGTATAATAAACTGAGATTAATATTCCTGCACATTCACATCTTATAGAAGATTTTATTAACAGTAACATAACATCTGACTGTATGCAAGATGGAGGTCTGCTGAGAGGCAATTGGAAATGGTGTTTGTTCCAGCTAAATGGTAGCAAGGCTACTACATTCATATGTAGCTACTAGAATTTTGCAAATATGCTCCCGCAGCAAATTTGCAGATAATATTAAATTAAGGGGAGTTGTGTACCTGCTGAACAATAAAGCTTCAATCTAAAGCAACCTTGAGAAAACCATATATTGGGGCCAACAGGACTCTTATGACATCGAATACAGAGATGTGTTAATCTGAGAAGCAGTAACTCCACATATCACTATAACCTGGGTACTGGCTGGCTAGCCCTCCTAAATCAGATCTGGGCATTTCAGTACTGAATATGTGTCAGCAGTGTGCTCTCAGTGCAAACAAAAATGAAAAAAACAGATAGCAGGTTAAATTAGGCTGAGCAAGTCTGAGGAAAGTTCTTCCTTTTTACACAGTGCTTGCAAGACTGCAGTAAAAATACTATGCCTAATTTAGGACCTTCCAGTTCAAGAGTGACATTAAAAACACTAGAACAACTGAGATGGCTGGGCATCTAAAGTACTGAACTCCAAACTCTTTGATTCTGCACCATATAATTAACAATTTTTGAGCATGCACCCCAAATACATGTATATTTATTATTTATAAATTATATGGATGTATTACTGTATTCACATATTATACGTTATAAAACCCACACAAAAATGGAAATGAAAAAAGGATGAGACAATGGTGAAATAAACATTATTATTAAAGTCTTATTTTATTTTACTTTACTTAACAGAGATACAAAAAACCCCTTCCTTTCTGTGCCCCCATGGATTGTCTAACACACCCATGCACCCTAGTTTGGAGACTATGGACCTAGAGCATGGAAGGAGAGGATAAGGGAGCTTGGTTTGTCTACGCTAAGGAAGAGGAGACCAAGGGAAGCATTTTAATGATGGCTTTTGCTTACTTGAAGAAGGGCTACAGGGCTGAGGAAACAAACACTTCTCTACAGGGGCAGATGGTATAATAAAGTGCAGTTCCACAACTTTTAGCCTGGGAGAGACAGGTTAGTTTTTAGAAAGCAGTTCTTCACCATGGGGTCTGTGCAAGACTGGCATGGATCACCAGAGATGTTGTTTAAACTCCACACCTCAAAGCTATCAAGATTTGGCCCAGAAAAGGCATAGCTGAACTGACCTAATATTGGGGATAGCCCAACTTCAGAGTGAGTGAGATGATCCCCAGAGGTCTCTTTAAACTAACATTTCTATGATTCAGTGCCTTAATTA
>JANZLQ010000214.1:0-15166 GCA_026212715.1 Elanus axillaris | reverse complement strand
TCCCATGGGAGGGACCCCACGCTGGAGCAGGGGAAGAGTGTGATAAGTCCTGCCCCTGAGGAGGATGAAGCGGCAGAGACAGCCTGTAATGAGCCGACCTCAACCTCCATTCCCTGTCCCCCTGTACCGGTGGGGGGTAGGTGGAGAAGCCAGGAGTAAAGTCGTGCCCAGGAAGAAGAGAGAGGTGGAGGGAAGGTGTTGTGAGATCTGGTTTTATTTCTCATTACCCTACTCTGTTTTTGATTTGTAACAAATGGAGTTAATTTTCCCCAAGCAGAGTCTGTTTTGCCCGTGACAGTGATTAGTGAATGATCTCTCCTGTCCTTACCTTGACCCACAAGCCCTTGTTATATTTTTTCTCTCCCCTGTCCAGTGAAGGAGAGGGGGAAGTGATAGAACGGCTTTGGTGGGCACCTGGCGTCCAGCCATGGTCAACCCACCACAGGTAGATAAGGTAAATAAGGTGAGTTTCAGCATGATTGCCCCCTTCAGCAGAAATTTAGAATGTAGTGCTCTTAATCTTTGGTCTCAAGATATACTGCTTTTGAATAAGGAAATGCTAGATTTTATTTTTTTAAAATGCATAAAAATTCTCTCAAAAACTATTCACCTATCAAAATACTTTAATAAGCATGATAAACAACGTGGGAGCTACACAGAAACCTCTAACAAATACAGGCTTCTGCAGACACACCTGAAGACAATTAGCTCTTGGCAATGATTTTTGGCTGCTCTACTTGCAGTAACATAATAAATACACAGTGTGTAGGCTGAGAGAACCAATGTATGTGGAAGAGAAAAATGCAGAAGCCTCTGAATTTTCTCTAAGGACAGACAACAAATTTTTTATTAATATGCTCTATAAAGTATATTACTAAATGTGATGCAGAAATAGAAAAAGCCCTGTAAAAATATAAGATGATGTGACACAACCTATAGATATCCTATTATTTTCATTTATTGGCCGTGCATTTCAAATAGCATTAATTTATGGCAGCAAAAAGCAAAGCCATTAAGTATGTACAGGGCCCTGATAGCTTCAGGTGTAAAATGAGAATAGTTTCTCACAACAGCTTAGAGTGCTGTTGTATATAGAGTAAAACTTGATACTATTGCAATTCTGTCCCATATATATACAGGAAAATAGATGGAGTAGCTGTGAATATTTTCTCTTAACGAAAATGAATTACCATGGATGCAATATCCCTGTATCAAAGGTGTGATAGTGCACAGCCACCTTCCAAATCAACATAAAAATTTACTTCAAGTAATGTCAAAATCTATTAAGTCCCACTGTGTGTTTATTACTGATCTGCCAATGGAGGCAATCAGCTCCATCTCCAACCAGGCTGCATTAGCAGGCTAACTCCAGTGCAAAGTCAGAGTGGGGAGCATGAACCACCTCTGAAAATAGTCTCAGCTGACCCAGCTAGATTTGCACAGAAATGGGTAAGGAGTGCTCACGAAATCTAGCAGCACATCTGAGTGATAAAGTAAGTATCCTCCATCTCTAGGTGGGTAGTGAATATCTTCGGAAAATTAAAAACTAACTCAAGTGATTTGTTGAAGTTAAAGAGTTCATCTACCTGAACTCTTAAAGGAATACACCTCTACCAAACTCATTATCTGTGTTTTGGGTTTGTGCAGCGGGGTTTTGGCAGCAGCAGAGGGGGCTGCAAGGGTGGCTCCTGTGAGAAGCTGCTAGAAGCTTCCCTGGCTCCAAGTGGGACCCACCTCTGGCCCAGGCCAAGCCCATCAATGACAGTGGTAACACCTGTGGGAGAGCAGATTTAAGAAGGGAACCTGCAGTGAGTAGGGGATTGGGATGTGAGAGGAACCCCTCTGCAGACACTGAGGTCAGTGAGGAAGGAGGGGAGGAGGGGATGCCCCTGCAGCCCGTGGGCAGACAGCAGGCTGTCCCCCCCAAGCCCAGGGAGGGCAGCCAGGGAGCAGATGCCCACCTGCAGCCTGGGGAGAGAGGAGCCCACACCAGAGCACGTGGGTGCCCTTGAGGATTGGTGTGACTCCATGGAGGAGCCCGCACTGGAGCAACCTGTGACTGAAGGACTGCAGCCCATGGGAAGGACCCACAATGGAGCAGCTTGTGAAGAACTGCAGCCTGTGGGAATGGCTCACACTGGAGAAGTTTGTGAAGGACTGTCTCCTGTGGGAAGGACCCCACACTGGAGCAGGGGACGAGTGAGGAGCCCTGCCCCTGAGGAGGAAGGAGCGGCAGAGACAACGTGTGATGAACTGACCCCAACCCCATTCCATGTCACCCTGTGCTGCTGGGGGGCAGGAGGGAGGTAGAGAAAATTGGGAGTTGAATTGTGCCCAGGAAGGAGGGAGGGGTGGGGGAAATGTGTTTTAAGATTTGGTTTTACTTCTCATTATCCTTGTTTTGATTTGGTTGGTAGTAAATTAAATTGATTTTGTTCTTTTTCTCCAAGTCAAGTCTATTTTTTGCCTATGACCATAGCTGGTGAGTTATCCCCCCCATCCTTGTCTCAACACACAATCTTTTTTTCATGTTTTCTCTTCCCCATCCACTGTGGTGGAGGGGAGGAGTTGAGCGAGAGCCTTTGTAGTGCTTTATTGCCAGCTGGACTTAAACCATGACATGTGGTTATCATGTAATTCTGTATTACTAACTTTTGAAGAAAAAAATAATTCTTTAGGTGTTAGTATCTACTCAGACTAGTAAATAATTCAAGAACTCTGGAGATTCTCAGTAACAGAAATACCAAATTAATAAGAATATATAATGGTCTTGGGACAATGTGGTTTTGTGCTTAAATCTTACTAAAAAGGTTTCATTGATGAGTTTGTACTTGATAGGTGTTTTTCTATAAAAATGCTTCCCTGCTATTTTCAGAATTATGAAACTGCTTGCTTCTGTAAGTTTTAAGTTAATCAAAAGTGTCAAAAGGAAAAAGCAGATTGGTATTTCAAAAAATTGAATGGGTCACCTTGCTGTAGTCCTTGCTTCTTTGTTGACTGAGACAGTCTCAGTTTAGCAGAGGTAGAATTGCATCTCCTTTCCTGGAGAGGGGCTGTGCTTAGTTCTCCATGACAATTGGAGTAGGAGGGCTGCCAGATATAATGGTGCATTTCTGGCACAGCGAGTATTAGGTAGGGTAGCGCTGCATCAAGGAAACCTGCAACTCCTGCATACTTTGACAGAAGGGAGCATAAATAAGGATCAAAAAAGACTGCATGATAGAAATCCATCTGGCTCTTACATCTTTACCTCATAAATTATAAACTGCTTGTGTTTGTGTTCAGGGACCTCAACAGCCCCTTATGATACATCTCCACCCTGTGCTGTCTTCTCTCATTCATAGGGACAAGTTGGTGCCAGCTTCCATCAGCAGATGAGTAAGATTCTGGTTGTCAGTTTCTGTGACAGTTTATCCGTCTCTGCTCACTCCATAAACCCAATTGTCAGTAGATGGCTGCCGTCAAACTTGGCTATGAAAATGTGAATGTAAATAAATAGAAGAGTCACAGAATTTCTTGCTGGCAGTGAGATTAAGAGACTTTCTGCAGAAGTATCTTCAGACTCCTGGATCCCTAAATCAGTTGACTCAGTTCCACTAAATTCTGCAAATGTGAAGCTCTGGGGAACAGACAGTCTGGAATACCCGAGGACTTTGCACAGCATCTTTACTTTTCACTTGTGTGAAACCAAAACCAAAAATTACCATTAACACCAGGAATGGGGTCATGCTTGCACTGTGTGGTATTAGCAGAGATACACACAGAAGGAGTCTGGATCCAGGGCTCACATCAGAGAGTGATGTACATCACATCAGTGCTCACCTCCACGGTCCCTGAACAGTCCTTGTGAAATGGTATAGTATTTTGCCTTGTCATCATATTTCATGACCTTGAGCTGATTTTTTTTTTCTTCCTCTCCTTATTGCTCCACTCTCTGCCCAATATCCTCCTTCCACTCCCTTCTTTATCATTTTCCATATTTCTAAATCTTGGGGTAGTCTTGATTTTAGCAGAGTTTTGTTAATGGTGTCTGTGTTTGAATTGTGTTGAGTTACATCATTTGAGAGCTGTTCAATTCACTTTTTTCATGTGGGTGTAGGTAGAAGCAGGTTACAGAATCAGCCTGGCATATAGTCATGTACTTGATACATCTATTTTTGTTGCCAAATGTTGGGGGTTTTGCTGACATCAGGATTTGTTAAGTTGTCCCTTTTGATAAGTATTTTGGAGAATTCACAATATTAAATAAGCTATTTGAGGGATAGCGGTTCTTGAACAGGGACTCCATGACTGTTCTTATTCTTTTGCTTAAGCTGATACTGTGAAGGATATTAGTAAACTGATTTTTCTCGAATAAATGATATTTATTTTTCCAGTACTGTTTTCTAAAGTCCATTATAATCAAATGTCTTGCTTTTGTCTGAGTTGGTTGGGTTTCCCAGCAGAATTTTACAGACCTCTTTGTAAAACTTCAAAAGTTAAAAATGTCCAACTGTGTTAGGACATAAAAACCAACTTAAATGTGCATCTTACAAAAATTCATTCAAGACCTTTGAAACACATTCCAAAGTGTAGGAAAGGAAAGAAAATAATAAGTTTCTTGATTCTTTTTCCTAAATAAAAACCTTTTAGGGAAAGCAAAAGATACTTTAAAAATGCAAGGTATGAGAACAGGTATTTTTAGATGTTTCTAAACTTTAATGAACTGTGAAAGTTAATCCTTCGCATTAAAATCTTACTGTGCCTTGGTCCAATATTTCTCATTTGTCCACTTCTTTTGCCTTCCTATTCAGTTTAACAAATGATCACATGTGCACCAGCTAAATGTCTGATAAATCTCCAGGCAAAGCTGGGCTGACTTGTGTGGAACTGACTTTAAAAATATTTGATGGAACATTGCTTCAGTCCCTGAATACTTGTCAACTTAGATTTATTACAGCTGCTCCCATTACAAAGATGTGCACTTTGGTCCTCAGGGATCTCTCTCTCTTTTGCTATATAGTTCCAGCTATTGCAGTGTCACAGTTGATCAATTATTCACTTTGACAGTTTGAGTCCAGCAGAACATTGGTAGAGTAACTTATCACCATAACTTCCTGATTACTTTTCTTTTGTATGCAGGAATATATTTTTTTTTTTTCAAGTGGATGGGTGCGTGTTGTGTTTTATACATTTGGAGAAGAAAAGCTCCAGTGTCTTCAAGAAGGATCATATAGTGTGTATCTGTGAAATAAATGCATTGAATATCAATAACACTCCTTAATATGTATCTTATTTACATCTGATTGTATTTGACATAGTCATAGCCCAGGTTTCTGTATGCATAGGTGGTTAACTATATACAGTTGCTGTGGGAATAGGAACAATAAGAGATTGCTTTGGAAGATCTTTAATAAATATAACAATCTTATGAAATTATTTTGTTAGGGATAACTTGTCCTTTATTTTCAAAACTTTCAACAGGAAGTTCAGAGTTTGTATAAAATTATTGCTGGCATGCCCTACTGCTATGTAACTGTGATATGTAAAATGAATGTTCTTAAAGATACTTTCTAACCTTCTGAAAATACATATAATCTCAGTAGACTCTGATATTGGCAGGAAATGATCATTTTACTCAAATAAGAAGAGCACGTCCTTACAAGGGTAAGAGCACGTCCTTACAAGGGTATGAGCACGATGACTTAGTTACACATCTACTGTTGATGGTCATACTGTGAATAAATTGTTTAACTCTCCCCCCAAAACAACAAAAAACCCCACCACCTCAAAAAATCCCAAACCCACCAAACTTTTTAAAAAAATCAGTGCTGCAGACTTAGAGTGGAGTCACGTGGAACTGACATTAAATTAACAACAATTGAATTGGAAACCTTTGAGCAGTTATACACCAGAAAAAAATTTATAGGCTATATATTACCATATTTGTGTCTCAGGTGGTTTGAGGAAAACTTCAGTAGTCAAGGTTAAATATGCAATAAGTATATTTATTGCTCTTAGCAACATAAAAAAGTATATTCTCTAATGAATTAAGTGGATATATAATTTAAAATTTCAGTAAGCATCTCTTCCCTGCCCTCAGGACAAAATCTTTTCCCCTGCCTTTCCCTGCACTTATACAGGAAGAGTGTAGGTCAAAACTGCAGAACCTTTTAGTGTTAGTGGTCAGCTGTGCTATTTAAAGTTTTTCTAAGTGGAGCCCTGTAGAGCTGGTCATTTATCACTTTAAAGTGGACTGCATTAGCACTATGAGGTCAGTTAAATGTTCTTTGAAGAATTTTCTTCTTTTCTCAGCCTTGGGGTAAAAGAATAAAAGTTGACTTGTTACCAGCCCTTGTCAGAGAAACTACAGTTGACAAACTTGAAACCAGTTATGACCCTGACACAGAGCATTGAGACATCCTTCGCTTCATAAACAATTGAGATTTAGATTGACCCATTTTTCCTTTATCTAACAAATTCCTGGTTTTCTTCTGTTCAAACAGAGCTAACTGAAAATTCAGTTTTGGGGGAGAAACTAGGTGAGTTTGTTCTAGAGCCAAAGGATTGCAAATACTTTCTTGTATATTTTTCTCAAGGTATTTGCTCAGTGCTTTAGACTTTTATCCTGTGAATAAAAGAATGAACACACAAAAAATACATAATTTTTCCCCTTAGTTTTACTGAATGAATTTCTTCAGCAAATATGGCATATTCAAGGATTTCAGCCCGCAGAGTAAACCTGAGGCAAGGTGCATAAGAAGGAATCAGATCCTACATACAATCTGTAAAGTTGTGAGAAGAAAGCTCTAATGAGGAATGGAAATGGAGGAAAAAGTACCAATATTAACAGCCTTGTACAGTAAACTTTGTCATATGAATTCTCTTTCCTGTGAGGAGAAGGGGAATGCATCTCTTATCTCAGAGGAATCTGGGATGAGGAAGGCAGATGATCGGTAAGGTAACTGGAGCATTTGAGGGTTTTTTATAAAATACTAATAATCTGAATTTCAGCTGAAAATGTAATAACTACTTGACAGTCTGAATTTTATGGTGTGAAGCTCTGCTTGTTAAGCTACTGCAACATCCTATGCAAGCTTCAGTTTCGCTGTTGTCTCAGGGTACTGAGCGTGCTGTGGGCTGGATCAGTCATTTTGGCACAGGTACCCAGCACAAGCCTAGGAACTACTAACGTACCCCTAGCAAGCGTGACAGTGGACTGTTTAGTGTTCGTATGTTCTCGGTGGTGAGCATGAAGATAATTGCCACCATATTTTCACCTGTTTCTTTTGGCCCACAGTTACTAGTTTAGGTAGGTATTGAATCAAACCAGTTGTGTTGACTCTGAGAAGGCATGTGATTTAGTCAGTTGCGAGTCTTCATTGCTTCTGTGCTGTGTAAACTGGTTAATTGTCCTTGAGTTGCAGGTACCTTAGTTTTTCTGTTGTATGAAATATGCTTCTCTTGTGTATTTCTTACCAGCATTAAGAGCAGGCTTAGCTGACCCACTGTGTCATGTTTACATTTTACTGCTGTCTCATTTTTCCATTAAGATTTTAATTGAAACTTCTATGTTTATAAGGTTATTTTAATCTATTTAATATTTTAGTAGACTTTTAATTTTGGGAATGTGAAGCTGTGCTTTACAGTTGATTCATTTTATTCTCTCAGCTGAGTTTGGACTGCTATTTAGGGAAAGGCTTCCAACCACTGGATAGCCTCTGCAGAGAGCAGGATACTTCCTGTGAGGTTCTGTATTTATATTATTGGGCTGGAAGTTCTGAACTAGATTCAATTCTTTTCTCCATTTTTAAAAAACTCCAACTTGCTACATTATGTTCCTTGATGTTGGCTGTCTTTTTTGGCTGTTGCTTTTTAATTCTGTCTAAACAACCTTTGAGAGCTAAAAGTCAGGCTTAGCTTCAACCACAAATGGTTTGTGACCCAGTTGGAGGTGGAGAGGGAAGAAAGAAAATATTCCTGTCCAAATACCTGATTCCTAAGGACAAGCATTTCTTATGATTTGAAGACTACAATATGGATTTGATGGTATCCAAAAACTTAGTGGGCAAGGTGCTTTAAGTTCTTCAGAATACATTTAGTTTCTTTAGGATCTGGAACTATAAAATTATTTTTAAGTTATTATTTCAGGCCATTGTGGGGCTTTTCCAGGTCTCTGTAGTACTATTAATGACAGTGGCTTATTTAGTTGTGCAGGTGAAGTTAGTAGTCAGCCAGGAGGAAAGATGACAGAAATTTTTGAAGAGTGGTGTATTTGTCAGTAGGTAGCCACCATTATGATGACAAAATTTGGTATACAGCCAACTTAAATTTTACTGTTTTTTCAGCTCTTTGATGTGAGAAGCAGATGCTCAGAGCTTCCTTGGATATGCTTGCAAGGCAAGCTGAATTAGGTAATAATTTATCTGCTATTTGTATAACGCTCTATAGAGTATCCTGTAGCCTCCTGTGCTGTGTTTTCTGTGAAGTGTTTGTTTACTGTCCATTTTTATACTTGTGCTGTAAGTTTCAATTACTTCCTGCCTAGTTTAAAATCATGATTAAGTAAATTAGTTTTGGATTTCACATACAGGCTGAGCCAGTGTTCAGACAGTGTATTGTTCAAAGAGATCAGTGCTGTCTGAATGCTGCATGATTAGTGGAAGTGATCAAGTACATGTTAGATTTCCCTTTGGACCTCATATCTAATTTGTCCTTTTCAGTTAACACCCACCACCCAACCACAATGAATGACAATATACGTAAGGTCTTGACTAAATTTCATTTAAAATGGATGAGCCATTTATTTTCCCTTCCATAGAGTTCCAGTACTTGAAGGCCTGCCCTTGGCTTTCAGCAGGCTGGCTGTTGAAGAGCAAATGCTCAGGTATTAAAACCCTCTTTCTTGAATGGTGGATGGGGTTGTCCACGTGTTCAGGGGTCATGCCAGTTATTGCATTTAGAGGTGGAAGGGAAGGCTTTTCCCCAACTTCCAGTCGCTAATAATTGGTGAGTGTTGCTGGGATATGTTACTTTGCTAACCTTTGTAGGTTATGTGGCAATATGTTGCTTATTCAGTTCTGTGCCTTGACCATTAGTTCCAGCCTTCATAAACTTTCCAGAGTGGCAGCTAGATTCAAGGTGAGCCTCATTGATTGTATGCTGTCCATCATCTCTTGAATACATGATATAAAGACTGCTCTAACATACCACCAGTCAGCAGAGAGAAAGGTGCATTTTATGTCACTTAAATTTTAAAGAAACACTCAGAGTTAATTGCCTGAAGTATTTAGGGAAAACAAGGAATGTAAAAACGATGGACTGCTTACCATCTTCCCCTTTGGCCTATGCATGCTAAGTAGGTGAAAAGTACTCTGCCAAATAAAGTCTCTTGTGGGTGGGCATAACATCAATTTTGTGCTTGCATATTTAGCATATGTAAAAATAGAAGGTGAGCTCAAGAGTCGTTTGGAAAGTTACTAACTCTGTCAGTGGTGGACAATAAGGGGAAGGAGAGAAGGATTTTGTACTTGACAGGAAAGTACTGATACTTCAGATGTCTGGCTGTAAGGCCATCTACTATTTATTCTGTCTTACTATCTGGCATCTTTCATAACCTTTAATGTATCAGTCCTCTAGAGCTCTTTGAGGAGAAGTGCTTGTACTACTAGTTTTTTAAATCTGAAGCCAAGGTCTAAAGGGCTAAACTCAAAATGTTTTCAAGGGTAACAGTGTCATCTAGGAAAGTGAGATAAGGGTATTTGCTTATGTCAAGGTATGAATTACTGTATACATTATGTAGGCTGCTTATTTTGCATTGCTTAAGTACTGAAGTCCAGTGTATGTGCAGTTACACTGGAATGAAAATCCTTTTGCTAACAGTTAATTGCCCTTGCTGAATGAGTGTATAAGTATTTATCAGGGCTTTTGCCTGCAGAGCTACCCCAGCAAAACTGTCATCTCTGGTTTTCCTGGAGGGTATGCAGGAAGCATATTGCAGTGTGCCATACTGAGCTGAAGGTTCCTGAGTCCCCAGTTGCACCCATTTGTGTGTTTATTCCCTGTACTGTTTGGAAAATTGGGAACAAGTAAGAAATTATGTTGATTATGCGGAAATAAAGATGTACTTTATTCCTGCAAATGAGTTGCAGAAGCTAGCTTATATGTTTCATCAGCTAAGGATTCTTTGTATACTTAAGTTCTTGCATATCTTTCACCTCTCTCTGAGACCCAAATTTAAATCCAGCACTCAAGGATATCATGCGGATTTGTACACTTGCTGGTGGATTGTGGTTCCATAAAACAATGAAAAGATTATGCTTATCCATGCTTATTCCATCTATAACAGATGTAATATTAATAATATATTTTTTTTTACTTAAGACACTCAGCTGTAATCCAGTGCAAATTAACTGAAGTTAGAAATGGTCTTTATTTTAGCATTTCAGAGCACTTCAGGCAAGAGAACACATGTGAATGGTTATTGCTTGTAGAAGATACTGAGATAAGTATATTCTCTTTTGCATGCAGCGTGATTTTCAGTGAAACAAAATCACATTGCAACATGTTCTTTCCACAGAGACAGGCTTGCTGGCACATTGACTGAAGTGTTGCTTTGGTGGCTTGCTTTATTTTTTGTGATGCTGAATTTGGGGTTTTAAATGCATAGTATTAGGAAGTGATTGATAGATGTGTTTTAGGCTCTCGCTTAATGCTATGGAAAATTCTCTCAACTTTGGAGACTTTTCAGTAGCTAAATTGTTAGCAAAGTTGTATCTTGCAGCTTCCTTATACCATCCTCCACTTTATGCAATAGAAAACACGTTGAAAAGGGAAATGAGAGTGATATTGCCGTTAGTTTGAACTGATGACGTGGTCCAGACTAAGTCTGGCTAGCATCTCATTTGTACTTTAAATTTCTAAGTTGTTCATAATTGAAGAGCCTGAGATACTTTACTGGTGCTCAGATAGATCAGCAGGGTCAGTTGAAGGTTTCATTTTTTAAATCAAAATATGTATATGTTTTTATCACTAAAGAATTACCTGTGAGTTTCTGTTTTGAAGCATGTGTAAAGGAAATTTCGTCCACAAATACACAACATATCTCCTCTGTTATTGTATTCATTGGTTAGAGAGATCTTAGACATTAGCACAGGCACACTAAATGATGGTTAGCATAAACCGTTTAATTACTGTTCTAAATTTCCAAATTGGTCTGTAGATGAATGCCTTACTTCATCAGCAGCTAAAGTGAGATAAAATGAAAGGCTGGTACAACAGGTACACAGATTTGTAACTCTGCAACACTAGAATGCTTTTCTAGATTTACCATTTTCTTAAGAGAATTCCTTTAGAAGTACAAATTTAGGTATTATTTTTGAATACGTCTTAGAAGAATAACTGTAAAATCTAGATGAAACAGATGAAACAAACAGCATTTCCAATGTCTGTGATGCTGTGCTGAGAATATGGGTATGTTACTGTCCGCTTCTTGTAATAGGATTGCATATATGTTTAGTAAATGCTTTAAAGTAATCCTTTTTTATTATTTTGCAATTTGATAATATTTCTTTTAAATGAACAACATATATGTTTAGCATGCATTTTTCAAGAGTCAACAATTTCTGTGAAAGCTATCATGGTGTAATAACATTGTATGAAAAGCTCCTTTTCTTCATAAACCCTTATATTTAATCCCTCAAAGCGGCAAGCAACATGCTGGCCGGAGAATTAACTTCAGATTGAAGATAAAGAAGAGGCCAAAGTTAATGACAGCTACAGAAAGCTGAAAGATATAATACAATTCAAGTAGGAGAGTAACAGCTTGCAAAACAGGTTGCAGTATTTGCTTTGTGATAAATAACCAGTGCAAAAGAACGTGTATTTTCTGTGTGTACAGAAAACCACATTTTCTGGTAAATATTTCAGGTGAACATGCACAAAATAAGTTAGATGGGTTATGTTTGGGATGATACTGGCAAGCTATTTGACTTTGGAATGTAAATGGTAATGCTGTGTAATATATAATTAATTACTATGGTCAGACTTAAAGTTTCTATAGCATATTATGAGATATTCAAATAGAAAGGAAATCTGTTTAATGGGAAAATAAATAAATCTTATTTGTTGTTGAAACTCAGAATAAGAGATACCACATTATTAAAAGTCCAAAAAATATTATGATTATCATGACTTTAACCATGTTCCCACAGAAATATGTAGGAAATATTCTGTAAGGTAAAGGTACTTACAATTGTTTTCAGTCCTGTTTCATCAGGTGCTTTAGTTACATGTGAACTTCAGTGAGTCTAAAAATTGATGTAATGCCTCAAAATATGCTAGAAGTTAAAAATGATGAGTTACACAGGGATTCACAGCTATCTTGAAAAGATTAGTTTCTTCCTATGGTTGTTTAATTTCATCTGGTTGGGGTAATATAAAATACTGTATGCATCTCTTAGCAGTCAAGATGTGAAGGAATTTGTTGGGCCTATAATGGACATTTTAAAATAAGTGTTCTTGTGAATTCGGTGTTACAGGTAAATCCTGGATCAGACACTGTTGTTGGCCTATATTCAGCCTCTACATAATTCACAAAATCTCAGAATGGCTCAGGTTGGAAGGGACCTCTGGAGGTTATCTGGTCCAACCCCCCTGCTCAAGCAGGGCCGCTGAGAGCCAGTTGCCCAGGACTGTGTCCAGATGGCTTTTGAGTATCTCCAAGGAGGGAGACTCCACAACCTCCCTCAGCAAGCTGTACCATTGCTCAGTCACCCTCACAGTGAAAAAATGTTTCCTGATGCTTAAATGGAGTCTTCTGTGCTTCTGGTCCTGTCACTGGGCAACACTGAAAAGAGCCTGCTCTGTTGTCCTTGCACCCTCCCTTCAGGTACTTACAGACACTGATTGGATCCCCCTGGGCCTTCTCTTCTCCAAGCTGTACAGTCCCAGCTCTTACAGTTTTCTCATAGGAGAGATGCTCCAGTCCCTTCATCATCTTTGTGGCCCTTTGCTGGACTCTCTCCAGTATGTCCATGTCTCCCTTGTACTGTGGAGCCCAGAACTGGGCAGACTCTGGTGTGAATAGCTGGAGACAGAAGGGGAAAAATGGTGATTTCCAACCTGTTGGTGATGCAGTAACACTGAAAACTATGGGGGAGAATCTGATGCTATAAGCCCTTTCCTCTGCCCCAGCTCAACTCTTTACTTCTGCTACAGGCTTCCAGCTTGAGATTTGGGAATATTCAGGAGTTTTTTCAGTTGTTTGTGTCTGGATCTTTGTATTCATCTTTCACTTACTGTAATCAGTGCTTCAGGAGACTGCTTTGTTACAGAAGATGTGCACCTTTGTCCTTACTTGAAGGTGAAGTCTTACTGTAATGGTGCTACTGTGTACCCATTCCTCTGTGTGCCTCTGAGCTTGGGTTTGATTGTATTCTGCACAGTCATTGTGGGGGGGAAGTAATGTGAGGCTCCCTGCAGAAACCATAGTTGTTCCTTAAAACACAATAGAAGTATGTAGTAGTAGTGTTCAGCTTGCAGGGGTACAGCACTGCCAGGATAAAAATAAAATAAAAATTTTATTTGGAAAATGTACACAAAACCTACTGGAACCATATGATGACATAAACAGATAACAATATTCAAGCAATGTACCTATCAAGGTATTTTCACATGCAGAAAGAAAGGCACTTTCATTAAGTCTTCTAATAATTCTTTACATCACATTGCACTGACAGTACAGGAACTTTGTCCAAAGTACTATTTATTCTATTGAGAACAGAAGCAGGGCTTTTATATCTTCATAGTTTACATAGGGTATCTGTGTACCACAGTTTGCTAGAAGATGCATCGTAAATTAATTCTGCATTTTAAAATAAGAGTTAGAAATTATCTAAAAATAACATAATTTAATCATCATCAATGAAATCTTTTGGAGAATGAAGCCAATACATTTTTGGGAGTTAAGTAGGGCAGTATATTAAAACAAATGGAAGTGATCAATTCCAAGGTTTCCCAGTCTCAGCCAGTATACTAGAGCAGGAATAAGCACTCTGCAAGAAAACACTTTAATGACAGAATCCTCTTATCTCAGAAACCAAGTAATAAAAATAGTTATTATTGTCTGGATGCAGCTAGCTTAGCCTTGGCATTAAGTAACACAAATAGGAATCTGCCTTTTTAAAGAATGGCTGACTAGTTCACTGCCACATAGGCCAGAAAAAGCTGCGGCTTTGTTTTGTGCACACCTTCCTACGCAGTTCAGAAGGTAAAAGGCAGTAATGATGCTTTTGAAGAATTCATTAATATTTCTTTTATAAACTTTTAACACCATCTTACTTGAGGCTTGTACTGAAATAGTTACGATGATTATACCCAGTAATGGAAGATTGGTGTGGTCTGTGTTTTAGAAAATGCAGAAATTTTTTTGGAGGAACCAGTGAAAGTGTAGGTTTGTTAAATATTGTATGAGAACAAACAAAACTAGTTGCTGCTGAATTCGTAATGTCTTGATCCTGTGAAAAACCTTGTTTGGGAAATATTTCCAGGCATGGCATAAGCTACCTATTTCTTTCTCATGGATTTCAGGGTAGTGACTGTTGGCTTCTCTTTGGAGAGTCCTCTTAAACTGTGATGTTTAAGCTCTACTCTTAAGCAGTTTTGAAAGGAATTGCTGATAAAAATTGTTTTAACGGAAACTTTTGGCTGTAGAAATTGGTGACTCAGGTAGCACTTGGTCAATTTACCTTCAGAGAATGCAGGGGGGTTCATTTTTTTGTCTCGCATTACTTCAGCCTTTAAATCACAATTAAACAAAGTAGTCTAGCACAAGCATATTGTTATGTTGGCATTCCTGTCAAAAAATGATGCTTTTTAGATCCTAAGTAAGCACATGTTTATATATTGTGTTAGTAACTGTCGTGGTTTAACCCCAGCCAGCAACTGAACAACATGCAGGTGCTCAGCCACTCCCCCACCCTGTGGAGTGGGGGAGAAAATCAGGAAAAGAAGTAAAACTCGTGGGTTGAGATAAGAACAGTTTAATAGAATTTAAAAAGAAGAAACTAATAAAGTGACAGCAGTAATACTAAAAGGGTTGGAATATACAAATGGTGCACAGTACAGTTGCTTACCACCCCGCTGATTGATGCCCAGTTAGTCCCTGAGTGGGCCCCTGCCAACACCC
>JANZLQ010000213.1:0-15325 GCA_026212715.1 Elanus axillaris | reverse complement strand
GGGGTGGGTGGGTAGGTAGAGAAGCTGGGAGTGAAGTTGTGCCCAGGAGGAAGGGAGGGGTGGAGGGAAGGTGTTGTGAGATTTGGTTTTTTCTCATTACCCTGCTCTGTTTTGATTTGTCATAAATTGAGTTAATTTTCCCCAAGCTAAGTCTGTTTTGCCTGTGACAGTGATTGGTGAATGATCTCTCCTGTCCTTATCTTGATCCACAAGCCCTTTGTTATATTTTTCTCTCCCCTCTCCAGTGAAGGAGGGGGGAGTGACAGAACGGCTTTGGTGGGCACCTGGCGTTCAGCTAGGGTCAACCCATCACATAGCCATAACACCAGTACCTATACAGGGTGTTTCATACAGGAAATGCTATAATTCAGTATCCTATTTTGGGACTACCTTCAGACTGCAGCTTGATTCACATACTGCACATTGAGAGGAATTATTGCTATTTCCTTCACCCTCCCCCAAGTTGAGAGTCACTGCAAATAATCCTTAATATTCTGTAGAATCTGAGTATTTACTCTTTGGAAGAAATACTTGACCACAGAGAGCTCTTGTACCTCTTTCGCAAAACAATGATAAAATGTTTATGTCCACAAAGGTAAGAGTATGAAAAAATCTAACTGCAAACAAAATCTTGAAAATCCTTACTGATTTTCATTTTGTGGTAGATATTTGCATACTGATTTTTTGGTTGGAAGTACAGATCAAGTTTGTTGTTAGGCAAGTCTGTGATAGATGCACCTGCTCTGAGTGAACAGGGGCTTTCGTTCTGGCATCACTGACAAGGAGGTCTGACTGAAGTCAGCCCCGCTGAGCAAACCACAAGAACTGTGCTAGGCTGTATCTTCACAGGGACTAAGGAATCTAGGCGATGTCTTATCAGGAGCTAACAGTACCAGCCTGAGCTGGGACTAGACAAACCTAAAACTGCCGCAGCTGCACACCTGCACATACACCATAGCAGAGGCTGACTACAAGTCAATCAGTTTCTGCTATAAATATCTGTACCCCACCCCCAAGCCCATTGAACTCTCCTGTACAGCAGCAGGCTGCACAGCAGTCATCTCCACTTAAGCAGGGATACCTCTCAAGGTTAGTCCTCAAAGCTGAGAGACCCCAGCATCTGATATCTGTAATGAGGTAAACAACATTTTACATTAGGCCTAAAAGTTTCATAGAATCATATGGTATCTTGAGTTGGAAGAGACCCATAAGGATCATTGAGTCCAACTCCCTGCTCCTCACAGGACTACCTAAAACTAAACCGTATGACTAAAAGCATCGTCCAGATGCTCCTTGAACTCTGACAGGCTTGGTGCCATGACCAACCACCCTCTCACTGAAGAACCTTTTCCTAATGTCCGATCTGAATTTCCCCTGATGCAGCTTAATTCCATCTCCCCGTGTCCTATCACTGGTCACCAGAGAGAGGAGATCAGGACCTCCCCATTCACTGCTCCCCTTGAGCAAGCTGCAGACTGCCATGAAGTCACCCCTCAGCCTTCTCTTCTCCAAGCTGAACAAACCCAGTGACCTCAGCTGCTCCTTGGAAGTCTTGCCTCGAGACCTTTCAGCATCTCAGCCACCCTCCTCTGGGCACACTCTGATAGTTTGATGTTCTTCTTATACTGAGGTGCCCACAACTGTACACAGGACTCGAGGTGGGACCACACCAGCACAGTGTGGAGTGGGACAATCTCCTCCCTCGACCATCTAGCTGTGCTGTGCATGATGCACCCCAGGACAAGGCTGGCCCTTTTGGCTGCCAGGACACACTGTTGACCCATATTCAACTTGGCATCAACCCAAACCCCCAGATCTCTTTCTGCAGGGCTGCTCTCCAGCCTCTCATCCCCCAATTTGCATGTATAGGCAGGATTACCTCATCCCAGGTGCAGAATCCAGCAGCTGCTCTTGTTAAATTTCATACAGTTGGTGACTGCCCAGCTCTCTAGTCTATCCAGATCTCTCTGTAAGGCCTCTCTACCCTCGAAGGAGTCCACAGCTCCTCCTCAATTAGTATCACTGGCAAACTTAATGTACATTCAACTCCTGCATCCAGGTCATTTATAAAAACCTTACAAAGCACTGGCCCTAAAATTGAGCCCTGGGGAACCCCAGTAATGACTGACTGCCAGCCTGATGTAACCCCATTTACTATAACCCTTTGAGGCTGACCCATCAGCTAATTGCTCACCCAACATATTATGGACTTGTCTCACTGTATGCTGGACATTTTGTCCAGAAGGATGCTATGAGAGACTGTATCAAAAGCTTTCCTAAAATCCATAAACTCATGTGCTGGCTTCCCTTGGTCAACTAGATGGGTGACCTTGTCATAAAAGGAAATTAAGTTAATTAAGCAGGACTTCCCCCTCATTAACCCATGCTGGCTATGACCAATGACTGCAACATCTCCGAAGTGTTTTTCAATAAATCCCAGAATAACCTTCTCCATAATTTTACCAGGCAATGAAGTGAGACTGACAGACCTCTATTTACCAGGTTCTTCCTTCTTACTCTTCTTGAAAATTGGGTTAAATCACTGCTTAATTACCATTCAACTCTAATGGATTACCATTTTTCATTCAATCATTGATTAATTATCATTTAATCATCATTTTAATCATTAATAAACCCTTTTAGTTAACCCAATAATGATGTCTCTCAATTCACCTGCAACACATCTTTTTATACACTAGACAACATGAACAACCTTACCAAATAAAGTTTAATTATAAGTTAAGTTTAAGAAATCAGGTAAAGGGATCTGCAATTTTAAAACCAAAAGACACTGTGCTGTAACAGATGTAGAGAAATAGCCAAGCATACATATAGTCAGCCTAACATAAAAATACGTGGTTCACAAGACAAATCTCCAACACTGAAATGCAATTTCAATGGAGATATCAGAATTATTGACCCAGTTAAAGAAACAAAGTGCTGTACAAAAAAGGGAGTTTCAAAATGTTCCAGAAACATTTTAACAAAGTACATATTCTCAGCAGAACAGTTACTGCTGTTCTGAAATCTGAACACACAGGAAGCTAAATTGCTTCCTCAGAAATGGCCTGCCTATCTTGCCAAGAAACACTGAATTATGTTCCCTATGTACCCACAAAAAGTTAAGTACGTTACTGCTAAAAAAGCCCATTTTGAAAAATGACCCGTGGGTCATATCTCAGTGGTGGTTAAGTCACCTGGAGTTTTACTGCCAGTGTAAAACCACTGTAAATCTCAAATGGTTTGGCCTTCCTATGGAACACCCAAGTATACAGCAGCATTTGGCTTACCTACATTGATAGGTATCCAGTGAACGGAAAAACCTAGAATATAGGTGCGTCAAGGCTAAGAGTTATTTTTCCAATGAGTTTTAAAATAAGTTGTTCATACCTGTAAATGCTAAGCAGGTTTATTTCAGCTCCCCCAAACTGAAAGCTGATGAGAAAATCATAAACAACTAGCAATGCTTGTCTACTAAATATGAAAGAAACTTTATGTATGTTGATTCTTAGTCAGTAGCTTGCTATCAGGAAGTAAACAGGCAATGCAAGAAGTATAACTCCGACACCAAATAACCACAGGATGACACTATTTGAACTCCATAATGAACTTCTGGTTATATTAACTACAGCTATTCAAAACTGTATTCTCATACAATAGACAAAATACCCATATAGCCTGTAGTTAAAAATTTTACTTCCATACATCCTCTTAAAAAACAGGCATATCACAGATAGCATATGATTTTCTGGATGCAAATTCAGTCTGCCAACAATTTAAAGAACTTCCATTAATAAATTGCAGAGATTATCCCATGTCACAAACTACCTAATTTATCCAACAACCTACTAACAGAATGTGTTTAAAGAGAGGACTGCGACTGTATACATGGCCAAACGCTTCCCGTTTGTTCCTCAAGGTCACAGCCAGAAAAACTTCTCGGGATACATCTGGATTCAGAGGGTGGTTTCTTGTCCACCCTCAAGATATCCACCTTGTCAGTTGTGTTTATTTCATCATTAAAGTTTTCTGTGAAATAGAAGTGTTTGTTTTGTTTAAGACTTGGGGCTATGTGGCAGCAGTGGACAACAGACAGATGAGCAGGTAAATTGGCAAGATAAGGAGCAGCTTCTTCGCCAAGGTGGGAGCAGCCACTGGGCACCCAGCTTGCTGCAGGCAGACCAGCCTTCCCCAGGAGACAAGGTCAGGGACCCCCACTCAGCTTCCCAGGCCCCAGGTATGGCCTCACTGATGTTACACACATCTCCCAAGTACCCACCAGTGCAGATAGTTGAGAACTTTTTAAAAAGCTGAAGGAGATAACAGATGGATACTTAGATTACTAAGGTTTTCTTTTCCTCCCTAGTAAAAAAAACTGATTCACCTGCAACACATTTACTCATTTATTCTGACTGCAAAATTGCTTCAGCCAGTGGCTTTGATAAACTCATGCATCTGATGTTAATTGTCTATCTTAAAAACACTGCTTTTTGCTCTTAAGCATATGTTGCACTAGAAACACCATTCCTATTGTTTTCCCTATACATTCCAGACTAAGCTCATGTCACACAAAAATTACTTTCACTAGAAGCAGAACTACTACATGACATTTGCCAAGCACAGTCATGCCAGCTATTCAATATGAATGACCTAATTGAAAATTAATCACAACAGTATTTTTTCGTCCTAGAAGCACAAGCTTAGGAAAAAGAAAAGTACACCAAAAGAAAATAAGAATCATATGAAAGGAGGCTACCTTTCAGGCTCTGATCTCAATCCAAACAGTGGATAGGAAAGAGAAGGTACACGCTGCCACTGACATTTCCTCCCAGAAATCTCAGTGCTGCAGCTTTCAATGCTACCTCCACTACACTGCAAATGGTTTTGCTCTACATGCGAGAACGCTGCAGCACGAAAAATAAGACATTCTAAAGCAAAGAGCACACACAGTTGTAAATCTGCTCTGTGTTTCTATCCAGGGCAATAAAGAAGATTTAAATAGCATGACAATTTTTGCTCAATTTACCTTCACATTCACTGGTTTAATTGTTAACCTTCTTGTGGGCAGAAAATGTTTTTTGTACACTAAAACTCAACTAGCAGCAAAGCCATCTGCTTCTCAATTTAATGCAGTTTTTGAAAAACAGTACTTTCTATCGTGCTATCAGGTGTTTAGAAACAGATGTTACAAACGCATAGCCAACAGCAGTGCTTATGTAATCTGGAGTCTTAACTAGGCTCTGATTTCATTAAACAAAAATTAACAAGCTGTCCAGCTCTTCTTACCAGGCTTGGTTCCCATGACTGACTGGAGAGGACTCCATTCTGGGTTAGCAAGTAGCTACCACAACAGCACAAGACCTTCCTAAGCCCTCAAAAAAATCCCCCAAACAACCACACCACAATCCTTCCCACCCTCCTATGAAGGTATTTCATTCTTTAGCTCAAAGCCAGACAGCATTTGCTGCTTACTTCCTATTAGCTTTCAGTTACAGTTATGTTCCTACACTATGATTTCTGCCCTTGAAAGTCTCTTATATGTGGATTATATTAAAACCAAACTACCTTATTAACAAAGAAATCAGAAAACCTGTGTTGGAAAGAAAAAAAAAAGGCAACCAAGAACATGCTGGATGTGAAACTAGATTTGCCATTTGTCACATACACTATGTCTACAGAAGGAAGAGGCTGGTGCTTAGCTGTCAGAGATGTGATTTCATGCATAATCATTGCACTGCACTTATTCCACTTCCCATGTGGGCACCTCAGGAGGTGCCAGCCGTGGCTGTAGGTGAGGGAGCTGACTTTCACAAGCAGAGTAGTGAATCCAGACAGGATTCTTGAGCAGGCAACAGAAAGCAAGTCTGGATTAGCTACTGCAACTTCCACATATAGACATGACACAGACTCACTCAACCTCAGAGCATGGCCTCTTGCCAAACATCTCCCCCCTACCCCTCACATGCTCACCCCCTTCATGGGCATCTGTGTGGAAAAGGGGATTGATCTTTGCACAGTTGACAGTTGGGCATCAAGAGCTAGCTCTAGCTTTGTTTTTAAGATACAGCCTTCAATGCAGTGTATTGCTATCTTACATGAAGGAATCGAAGGTGCATCATGTTGAAACTAAAATAATTATTTCCAGCTTATTGTAACAGCAACAACAAAAATATCTGGACTTAAAGGATCTGTTTTTTCACCTTCTTATTCTAGGAACTTCATGCATAAAATGCCCTTATGGGTACAGTGCTATTATAAAACATTTACTTATTTGTCAATAACTAGTACATATTACCTCAAGAGGAGCTCAGAGCACACAGCCAACTCAAGACACTTTTGTATAACACTTTTCTTTCACTTTCACAGAAGGATTCTGTACCCTGAGGGGAAGAAGAGATACCTATGCTGAACAGAGACATGAATTTCTTATTTAGCTGATGCCAGCTAGAAAGCTCCCTACCTTTTAAGTCAATTTTTTTAATCAATGAAAGCCATTAAGACACCAGTGCAGCATCTTCACCAATGAATGAAAAAATCTAAGTTAAGCTACAAAGAATAAACACAAGAACAACTAATCTAGCTTATTTATCAAACATGGCAGTTTTTTATTTGCATGGTCACGCTTTCAGATGACAGATGGAGGCATAAGACAACTTTAGTTAGAAAAAAAATGTTACTGTGCCCAAAAGCATAAATGACATTGTTGATATAACTGCGTAATTACACTTTTGAAGACAGGTTTTCAAATCCACATTTCTGTACTCTTGACAGTCAGCCTCCAGGTGCCCTTCCTACTCTAACAAAAATTTAATCAATTTAACCCAAGTTAAATGAGTATATAGCTTAATGGTAAAAGCTATAGGGGGAAAAAAAGGAAGGCAATTATCAGAAAAACACTTCCTGGTTGTTTTGGGTTTTTTTTCCTAAATTGTAGAACACTCTCAGTCGGCAAGTGGTGGAAGTTCAAGCACATGACTCATACAATACTAAACTGTACAGAGCATTAGTTAAAAAAAACCAAAACTCCACACATGAACAGCCACATCTTGGCAGAGAAATTAACAGATGAAGGAACAGATCTTTTCCATTCCATTTTTCTAAAATATTCTATGGGAAATAAATCAAAAGGTCTTTAATGTACATTAAAAAACTGCATTGCCAAAAAAATAAAATTGATTTGGTAACCATTTAAAGACTTGGCAAAAACTTTGAGAACTGCTATCAAGCAGGTAAAAGAACTACAACTTTTTTTCCTGAACTTAATATATTCCCAGCATTATAACACAGGCATAACTCTTCTATCTTGTGCCACGGTGACTTCATTGAAATTACTGCAAAAAAATATCATGCATATATGAAAGTATCTTTGAGTATAACCCATTATCATGAATCATACTGCTAACTATTTAACAGGAATTAGTTCAATTGTTACAAAAAAAAAAGGAAGACTCCCAATTAGGAGGCTCATAACAGGCATAGGCTTTGCCATGAGCACTCTGACTTTCAGGAAGTCTTCTGACCTCTTCCATTTTACATGTGTGGGAAACTGAGTGATAATGACAGTATTATTTTATAACTCAAGATAGCCAAGGACATTCTTAGTCAGCTTAGTTCTAAGCACATGCATTTCCACCATTTATGAATTTCAAAGTATATCTTCTTGCAGAGCTAGGACATTGAAACTGCTCCATGATGCTAAAGACAGAGGGCAACCCTTCACCCTGCAAAAATGGCCAACAAATATTTATTAGTTTTTAGACTTCTATATGTTAATCTTTTACATTTTTATGATGTAAAGGCATTGCAAAGAACAAGAAATATATAAAATATGGTATCTTTTCATATAAAGTAACAGGTATGTTTCTTAGCAGAACTTCTGAACTCTGCTCACAGAACTCTGAAGTTGACATGAATGGTCTGCCTTGAAAGAAAAAAATCACTAAATATACACTGCTGATAACTTTCAATCTGTGATGAATTTTAAAAAAACTCTGCACATCTGTCTTGGTATCTGCTTTCTTTGCATTCTAGCAATCTAACTATAAAGTCATGTATTCAGACCATATCATGATGAAATCACAACATTCTTTTTAAAGGGATTCTTTTCAGTTATTCAATTTTGCTGCTCAGAATAAATATAACAAGTTTTTTTTTGCAGGCCTGACAGTAATACAACATGTTGGTTCTCACCTACCGTTATCACTTTAAGGAAAGACTAGTTTTTATCCTTCTTTAGGTGGAAAGGACTGACTGTCCTAAGCTACATTATGAATATATTGCAGTGGCTGCAGTATCTACAGATACTACTTCTCTACTAGACATGTGAAATTACAGTATCCACAAGGGCAGTTGAGTGTTACACTGTTGTGGTTTAACCCCAGCCAGCAACAAAGCATCATGCAGCTGGTCACTCATTTCCCCCCCATCCAGTGGGATGGGGGAGAATCAGTAAGAAAGTAAAACTTGTGGGTTGACATAAGAACAGTTTAAGAGAACAGAAAAGGAAGAAAATAATCATGATAATAATAATGAAAGAATTAGAATATACAAAACAAGGGATGCACAATGCAATTCCTCACTACCTGCCGACTGATGCCCTGTTAGTTCTGAAGCAGCAATCCACACACACCCCAGGCCAACTCCCCCTAGTTTATATACTGGGCATGACGTCCCATGGTATGGAATACCCCTTTGGCCAGTTTGGGTCAGCTGCCCTGGCTGTGTTCCCTCCCAACTTCTTGTGCCCCTCCAGCCTTCTTGCTGGCTGGGCATCAGAAGCTGAAAAATCCTTGACTTAGTATAAACGCTACTTAGCAACAATTGAAAACATCAGTGTGTTATCAACATTGTTCTCAAACTGAATCCAAGACATAACACTGTATCAGCTACTGGAAAGAAAGATTTGCCTTCTTTGCTACAATTAGGCAATACAGGACTATAGCTGTGCCAGATCACACTATACTTCTTAATGTTTATTAATACACAGGTCCACATAAATCACTAGAATTTTATATTTTATTTTGAATGGATTTTTGTATGACATAACAGGGTTTTAAAATACCTTATATTTTTCTCAAGATACAGGCTTTATACTTAAGGGTTGAGACTACAGGTAAGAGGCAAAAGCCTTGCAGATGAGAAAAGTTATACAAGAAAAATAAGCTAAAGAAAAAAATATAGCTTGGAAAGACAGGTGACTTACTAATGCTGACCTACAGAAGTTACCTTGAGAAACAACATCCTGTTTACTGATGCATGTATTTTCTCGTACATCACCATGTCAAAAAACTGCATTTCTCTGCATAATTGTTCTCTCCACGGTTATTCTTTGCCAAGCACTATTAAGCTGAAAGTAGATTCTTACTTTTAATCAATCAAAACAAGAAGTAAATATATAGTTAAGTCATTAGTTGATTTCTGGCCACTAATATGCTTCTACTGCTTTATATTTAGCCAAATTTTCAGTCGTCTTTTGGAGTTTTTTTGTTAACCAAGGCAGGATAAAAACCCCTGAAGTTTTAAAGTTTGTTGTGTAGACAAATGCCAGCTAAACTGAAGATGGCCTGCTTCAGAATTTTTAGATACAAACAGAAACGGTGATAAATGGGCTGATGGTTATTCCAGTCTGAAGAGGCCCCTGCAATGTTGTTATCCAATATTCTACAAGAGACATTAATGTCATAATTGAAAGAAAACTAAGATCTCTAACCTTTTGTCTGTTCTGTGATCTTTTCTTAAAACAGGCACTGAAATGTCACTTGAAAACAAATTATGGGGAATCCATTAGTACCCTTAGAAAGTTATTCTGATGATTAAGCAAGCTACATCTTAAATGTATGCCCCTTTGTTTCCGTATGATTCAGAGTTATACAAACACTTTATCATCCCTCTCCCTTCCCTTAATTTTCTTCTCCCTTTGTCAAACAACATTTTCTCAACCTCCTCACTTTGCAATAGGCAAGACACAGGAAGCAGTAAAAGTAAGCATCTGGAAGGGGTGCATGTCTGGGGATATTACACATCACTTGCATCTTAGTATTATTTTCGTTATGTATGATATTCCAAGTAAAGACATACAACATACTGGTTTCTTAAATAAATTCATCAAGGCTTTGTAGAAATTTTTCCTACTTCACAATCTACCTTAACATTTTTGCTATGCATGTATTTTATTTGTTTTGGTTTTGTTTTTTTTTTTTAAATAGAAGAACCTATTCTGTCCATCTTGTTTACATATCTAGCTTCTGTAGGACGATCTACCTGGTACAGCTCAAATCTTATAGGAATAAAGATACTGGAATGACAGAGGAATCAGGAATTTAGAAGTGAACCCCAAACTAGTAAACACCTTCCTTCTTAACCCTTCCCTCAAGATACTTGCACTGTTACGCTGCTGTTAGGGCTGAAACCGGTATTAGCTAGAGTTTTGTGCACCTTTTATCTTTCTGCCAGTGTTTCAAACAAAGCAAATCGCCTTCAAGGTGCGTCAAGCTTCCAGATACTCAGCCTCTAGTGTTCTTGCACTTTGTCCTGCCTCTGTTCTCCCTGCAGTACTGCACTGGAAAGCAAGCCTGTCGAATCCTGGGGCAGTGGGGATAAGAGCCAAAAGTTAGAAAACAAAACAGAAAGAACAAGCCAAGTGACCCTTTTGTGGTGTGTCTACATCCTCCATATAGTGAAGGTGAAAAGCAGCCCTGCAAAGTGATTTGATCTAGGTGCTTCTTGCTACAAAGTCCTTTTACACTTAGATTCCACAAAGTTTTATTGAAAGAGGAGGCCGTGCTTCCTGCTCCTGCCCTGTGTTCTCCAGGTCTCCACACTAGCCTGGCATGGCCTTCAGACATTGCCCCAAACTACTTGCTTTCTCGTCCCTTCCTCAAGTATATCTATACTTCTCTCATCTATGCACATATATGGTGAGGAAAAAAAGATCCACTAAATACTTCATTTTGTAACAGCCAAAATAGTATCTACTTACACCAGATGTTAGGAGTGTGAAATAAAATCTTATCACTGTAAGACAGCACAGCAATGAAATTACATTCTTTTTCCCATTGAGGGCACTTCAATTCCACTGTCACATTACCTGACAGTATTTGCTTATCCACACTGAATGAACACTTTCAGTACAAAGTCATAGCTCTAGAGAACTTGTTTGAGAGGGAAGAAAGGGAAAGGGAAGAAATTAGATTATTTACAAGAAAACACATTTGAAAACAGTATCAGCAATTGTGATATGGATCAGAGGCATACTGTCTCCAAGCAATCTCTCTTGCATTATTTTAGTTAGTTACCTGCTTGCAAACAGGTAAGGAAGAGAAACAAAACACACACCCAAAATACTGCTCTCTTCTTTCCAACCTTCTGAGCTAAACAAAAACCCTAATGGAAGCCTGAAAAATAGTGTTTTGACCATGGTATTTCTCATGCCAAAAGAATCACTAGACATACAATACTTCTGCTGATAAACTTGGAAGATTTTGAATAATAAATATGAATTGTTATACTCGTGCTTCCTCACTATGAAGAGAATGCTGCTGCCACAGAGTAAGAATCTCTATAAGCATAAAGATCCAAGGGTTTCTCACATCAGTCAAAACCATTTGCACACTTGAAACAAGGAAATACAAGTTCCTTTACTTAAGATCATCTACAGAAGTTTTTCCACACAGCCAACGCAACAGGCAATCTTTTTGTAACACACATTACAAACCCGTAAGGAAAATGGCAGCAGCAACCATTGCAGCTCTTCATATCAGGAAGGACTGTCAAGTTTCTCCAAGACCTCTTTTGTAAACTATGCTGATGAAGACTGCAGAACAAGCCACAGAAAGTGAAGTGAATTACAAGGCTTAGCTCATGATAGATTTAACATCACATGCTTCCAAGTTTAAGCTTGAAAAAAACCACTTTGCCAACACCACCTACTCTGTTCTCCACCGTCTGTTGTCATATTCTACTCTTTTGACAGGTAAACTGAGTTAATGAATCAGAGTTATTTCTCTTGTTGAATACTCAGTTCCCTAGACCACAAAGTAAATATATATTAGCTGTTCAGAAGGATCATCCTGGCTCCAAGTGTTGTTATGGAGAAACATGACGGTTAAAATTTCCTAACATACAACTCCACTACCTTTTCTGGTACTGCCAGGGTCAGGAAAGCCTATGGACATCAGTACATGCTTCCCTTTAAATGAGACTATGCTTGTCACAGCAATTCGGAGATACAAAGCACTAAGTAGCACAACAGCTTCATTTTCTCTCAGGAACTGCTGTGGCAAATGACCAAGAAACAGGAATTAAACAGACAAGTTTTGGAAAGATAAAAATAGCCCAAACTAGCACACTGCCTTTTACAAAAGAGGTAAAATGGCAGATTTTTTTTTTTACTTTGAGAGAAGATGCACTATCTTCTTTAGTCCTATGGAGACTTCTGCCCCTTTCCCCAGTTACCTTGAAACTCCCAAGAAGTTCTGCAGCCACTTTTGAAGAAAAGACCATAATAGCTTTGAAGTATATACAATTGGTAAATATCTTCACAATGACCTTTACAAACTTTGTGGTGAGCATTCTTTCTGAACAGTACAGAACTGCTGTCAAAACTCCATTATCACTGAAAATTTAAGCAGTAAAATTCAGTGGAATCCTCTCTGTTTAAGGGGAGGGGGGAAAAGTCTCTTCTGCCTTCACATTTCTCTTAGTTCTGTTTGGTTTTGTTTGGTTGGGGGGGGTTGTTTGTTTTTGTTTTGTTTGTTTTATGTTTTTGTTTTGGTTTGGGGGTTTTTGTTGTTGGTTTCTTGGGTTTTTTTGTAAATTATTTAATAACATCATAGTATTTCATTTGTGTAATCCTTTCCAGTGAAAGGTCTGGAGATTAGTCACTAGGGTTTTGCTGGAGAGTACAATCAAGTCTGCATGTAGAACTGACTTAAGTAAATCAGCTCAAATGAAGAGCAAGCAGCAACTACTTTGCCTAAACTGTAGAACAGTTGTAAGGTGACAATTCAGTTTACCATACAAAGTTACCCTATTTTGAATGAGATCATATCTCCTCCAATGCCACACAACTGTTCGTTTATTCTTTTCTGTGTGTAGGTGCAGTGAGGGACATTTTCCTTGAATCTGCTGACAAAGATATCATGTGTATATTTGGAAACAAAAAAAACCCCAAACCACACACCAATTCCTTTGCCTGGGATTACAATTTTTATCTGAAAATTAAGGTGTAAAAAGTATGCATTTAGAGAAAAGTTACAGTTGCTCTTTAACATATTTTTCCATTATGGTTGGTCTTTCTCAAATAAAGGAAAGGGCTGTTAAAGGGGGTGTCAAATCCCTTTAAATTTATGTCTTTACTTTCACTACCAACTTCCGCAAAGAACACAAGATACAGTTGTTAAATCTAGTATTTAAGTACAGCCTCAAATCCTATCCCAGCCCAAAACACTTCCTTCATTCTTCCTACCCCTCACAAAAATACAGAGAATTCTATAATTGGAGACTGAAGCTGTCTCCAAATATTTTACAGGTGCCGGACCTTCCCCTTTGCACTTTACAGCAAGTCAACAAATACACCTAGCAAGGGAAAATGGTCCTGCTAGCTTTCACCTTCGGTCCTGTTTCATTGCTCAGGCTGAATACAGAACAAGTGAGAGAAGAGGCAAAAGAAAAAAAAAGGGAAGCAAAGAAATTAGCAACATCCCATCTATTATTACGCTCCAGTAAATCTTGCTTGAACAGTTTAAGATCATGCTGTTCTAGCTTTCCACCCTGCTCCTGTGCAGGACATCATAGCCTGTGTAGCAGAGTCAGTGGAAGGGAACATGCTCCAGACTTGCAGTTGCCCAGGGTAAGCACATTAGCCCGATCAGAGAACATCCAGGAATCCTTACATCTCTGCTCTATTTGCTCTGGCCTCTGACTTACAATCAGCTTGTAGCACAGATGTTAGAGACTGTGTATAGGAGGTAAGAAAGTGGAAGAGAAAACAAAGAAAAAAGATCTGTACCTATCCTGCCAAAAAAAATGGCTGCTGCATTTGTCAAAATACTAGAAAACAGAACTAAAATAACCAGACTTTCCATGTCACCATTCTTCATTAGAGTAACTAAATGAGCATGATGCAGTAACAGCGCCTGCAGTGGCAAGGTGCACTTGCTTCCTAAGTGGATTTGATTTCCTCTTTCTCTCCCCAAAATGAAGGGGTGATGGCTCACATGAAAGGTTCAGCATGAAGGCCAGCCAGACACGGCTGCGATCCTTTCACATAGGATAATCAGTCACTTCTCCAAAGCCCTCTTTGTCTGCCACTCAGCCACAGATCATTTGGTTTAAGGTATTCATTATTGAGTCTCTCCCTCAAACAAACTCCTCTCTCCCAGACGTGCAGCCAGAACTGTGGCTGGTGAATCACTATCCACAGCTGGGTAATTAATGAAGCCTATTGTATTCACATCAGTAGCATTATCCCAATTAATTCACAGGACTTCCCATGCAAATAGATCAGATTATCGCATCTTACAAATGAAACATTTAACATTAATTTCCCTCAAAAACATCTGTCACAATAAACATAACCACTTAGGAAGCACCAATGCAGATCTTGCAAATAGTCCTGTGACTATATGTACACACACATATATATATACATTTTTTACAATAAATTAGTTTCTCAAACCACTGCTTCTTTAAGGATTTTGTGCATCTATACTATAAAAATCAGCTCGAGCTAAATTCATTCATGTTCTTTAACTGGTGACAATGAATTGTGTGCTGCATCAAACTGCACTGTGAATTCTCCAGGAAATACCCTATCAAGTTAAGACTCTTAAAAAAAAAAAAAAAAAAGACGTATTTTTACTACTTGTTATGAGAACAAACTTACAGTGTTATGTTCAATATGAGAAACTGCTACAGCCCAAACCAAGGTAGAGTTAAAAGTAACAAAGACACTGGTAAGTCTCAAGTCGTTCATTTATCTATGTATTAAAAACCCACACGGATAGATTCCAGTCTAAGGATTAAAATTTAAAACAGACAATCCCTACGAAGAATAACAGGCACACAGGTTCTTCTAAATACTACGCTACCAGTTTAATTTGCTCATCCCCAAACGTGGCCGTCCTCCTTTGGGAAGCTGCCCTCATTCTTTTCTCCAGGCCCTTGTTGCTAGGGCTGCAGCTGCACGCCCTTTCTCCTAGAAGCGCAAGCCTTTGGAGGGGGGCACAAAGGGTTTCATTATCTGCTCCTGCGAGCTGGCACCACCCCGCCAGAATAGAGCATTCCCCCTTCTCCCCCCAACAGAAAGCAGGCAGGCAACCCCCCC